>JAQJVL010000003.1:4872794-5480294 GCA_035578905.1 Stictocephala bisonia
TCCCCCTGAAAGGTGCAAGAACTCCTTAAAATACGCTTTAGGGGATTGGCTTGTAAATAAACATTTTCTATTTTTTATATGAGTTTTATAATGCTAACCTTAGTGGTAGGGGGGTTAAAAAAACAGGTATGGCATATTTGCTCTATTATTAATGACCCCTGGTTGATAATATTTGTGAGTCTGTGATTTTTATCATTTGTTGCTTGCCTATGTATATGTATTTTTAAGTTTGGTTAAGTTGACTCTAAAAAAACCATAAGCTGCAAAACTATGTAATCTGCACTAGTACCTATTATTTAACGACTAAATATTTCGATGACAGTATGTGAAGGCCTCACTAATGTCCTGTAAGTCGACACCTTCCAGGAGGTTATAACGACTAAATATTTCGACGACAGTATGTGAAGGCCTCACTAATGTCCTGTAAGTCGACACCTTCCGGGAGGTTATTACGGCTAAATATTTCGACGACAGTATGTGAAGGCCTCACTAATGTCCTGTAAGTCGACACCTTCCGGGAGGTTATAACGACTAAATATTTCGACGACAGTATGTGAAGGCCTCACTAATGTCCTGTAAGTCGACACCTTCCGGGAGGTTATAACGGCTAAATATTTCGACGACAGTATGTGAAGGCCTCACTAATGTCCTGTAAGTCGACACCTTCCGGGAGGTTATAACGGCTAAATATTTCGACGACAGTATGTGAAGGCCTCACTAATGTCCTGTAAGTCGATACCTTCCGGGAGGTTATAACGGCTAAATATTTCGACGGCAGTATGTGAAGGCCTCACTAATGTCCTGTAAGTCGACACCTTCCGGGATGTTATAACGACTAAATATTTCGACGACAGTATGTGAAGGCCTCACTAATGTCCTGTAAGTCGACACCTTCCGGGAGGTTATAACGACTAAATATTTCGACGACAGTATGTGAAGGCCTCACTAATGTCCTGTAAGTCGACACCTTCCGGGAGGTTATAACGACTAAATATTTCGACGACAGTATGTGAAGGCCTCACTAATGTCCTGTAAGTCAACACCTTCCGGGAGGTTATAACGGCTAAATATTTCGACGACAGTATGTGAAGGCCTCACTAATGTCCTGTAAGTCGACACCTTCCGGTAGGTTATAACGACTAAATATTTCGACGACAGTATGTGAAGGCCTCACTAATGTCCTGTAAGTCGACACCTTCCGGGAGGTTATAACGACTAAATATTTCGACGACAGTATGTGAAGGCCTCACTAATGTCCTGTAAGTCGACACCTTCCGGGAGGTTATAACGGCTAAATATTTCGACGACAGTATGTGAAGGCCTCACTAATGTCCTGTAAGTCGACACCTTCCAGGAGGTTATAACGGCTAAATATTTCGACGACAGTATGTGAAGGCCTCACTAATGTCCTGTAAGTCGACACCTTCCGGGAGGTTATAACGGCTAAATATTTCGACGACAGTATGTGAAGGCCTCACTAATGTCCTGTAAGTCGACACCTTCCGGGAGGTTATAACGGCTAAATATTTCGACGACAGTATGTGAAGGCCTCACTAATGTCCTGTAAGTCGACACCTTCCGGGATGTTATAATGACTAAATATTTCGACGACAGTATGTGAAGGCCTCACTAATGTCCTGTAAGTCGACACCTTCCGGGATGTTATAACGACTAAATATTTCGACTACAGTATGTGAAGGCCTCACTAATGTCCTGTAAGTCGACACCTTCCGGGAGGTTATAACGACTAAATATTTCGACGACAGTATGTGAAGGCCTCACTAATGTCCTGTAAGTCGACACCTTCCGGGGTGTTATAACGACTAAATATTTCGATGACAGTATGTGAAGGCCTCACTAATGTCCTGTAAGTCGACACCTTCCGGGAGGTTATAACGACTAAATATTTCGACGACAGTATGTGAAGGCCTCACTAATGTCCTGTAAGTCGACACCTTCCAGGAGGTTATAACGGCTAAATATTTCGACGACAGTATGTGAAGGCCTCACTAATGTCCTGTAAGTCGACACCTTCCGGGAGGTTATAACGCTGGGGAGTTTACGAACACCTCTCCACCAGGTGTTCGCTTGTTTACCGGTGTGATCCACCCGGCCTACTACAATCTCTGAAATACAAAACCCTCTATTCTGACCAATGGAGTGTGCTATTCTGACTAAAAATACATGTGCTAGTTCCCACCTGCGAGTTCCGCACAGCAAGGATTTATCAATAACTAAACCATTAAATTCATGAAAATTTAATTGATTTATGTGATTTTTTTCGATTTCACTTTTATATCGCTACTTTACCAAAGAGATACCTAGAAGGTGTTCACACTTTCTAAGCCTAACAAACTAAGAAATGCTAATTTAAAATGCACAATTAAACATAATATGATGAATGATTAAAAATATGATTAAAAACATGAATATGATTAAAAAATAAAATAAAAGTGTGAATTTTATAAATTTGATTTCGTTTGGATCCACATTTGTTCTATGCATCACGTAAAATTATGTACTGAAATAGAAATGTACTACATTATTAAAACCTTTTTGTATAAAATGCACCACATTATTAAAACCGTTTGTGTACTAGATATCAGCCTAAACTATCTATCACGATCCACGTATTGTTGCTGTTCCTTGTTTTCAGAATCCCTCCCCCCCCCCTCATTTGAGAACGTTTTAAATATTGAGGGTTTTCCAAAATATGTTTTAGCACTTAATTTGTTGGAATGTGAAATGCCCCCATCCAACTTTTATTTTCTTGTATTAGGATTATAGTTTAAACAAACTAAATTAATATCTTGGTTTTAGAGCAGTGGCTATACCGGGTGTTCAAAAAGTCTGGACCTCCCTTAATATTTATTTTATTAACCAACGCAGAATAATGAAACTACTGTATATGAATACGTATTTGTTGTAGTTAATAACTCTTTTTCGTTTTAACTGTCCTTTTTCGCTTTGGGGGGGTAAATCTGAAAAATCGTAAATGTAAGCATAGATCGGGTTGTATCTCATTTTAAAGGCTGCTATTTCCAAACGAATAGCCCTTTTTCAGCCGGGGTTGCGGCAATGTGTTCCTTTAACAAGAACCTTTAAAATGAGGTATAACTCGACCTATGCTTACATTTAAGATTTTTTTAGACTTCATCCACAGGACGTCCCCCAGAGCGAAAAAGGACAGTTAAAATGGCCAAAAAGTCAGTAACCACAGTGAGGACGTAATCCTAGAGTTTCATTGTTCTGTGTTTATTAATATTATATAGTAAAATATTAAGGGGGTTCGAGACTTTTTGAACACCCGGTATATAAATATAGACTTCTTATATATAATAAATCGCAAATATTATGTATTACTATAAACAAATTCATATTCTCTTATTTTTCTTCCAGTGAGAAAACTTCAACGCAATTAAATGTATTATGAAAACAAGGAAACAAACCGGTTAGGCAAGATAATGACTAAGCGTAAATATAATGAACTTCTGTTTGTTGAACTTAGCCATACAAAGATAGGGACGAGCATTGAGCGCATGCGCAGATCCCGCTTTCTTTTCCTTTCCAGCAAAGCACTTACGCAGAACTAGCAAAACAAAGCCGAAGGCATGCTCGGGGTTGAGGGAGGGGAGAACTGCTTAGAATGTCGTCTGTCTGCCCTTGAGACGTGCTATTGGACATGAGTAGATGTGCACCTGTTGGGGGTTCGTCAGGGATTATGTTTCAGTGCATTTTATCGCTGAAAAGTGCTTTGCGTGAAGTTTGAGTTGAGTCATCTGCGCGAGGTTAGTAGTAGTGTTTTTGTTAGGTTTTGTACAGACAGAAATAATGATTAAACTTTTAGGCGGTTTAAAATCCTACCTGGAAAGGCCAGAAATCACAACGGCGAGTCCAATTTTCCGCATCCACTGCGCCTTCACGGCTGCCATATTGATGGCGTTTTCTTTAGTAATAACGGCGACACAGTTTGTAGGAAGACCCATCCAGTGCATCGTCGACGGTCCCAAGGACTTGCTAAAACCCATCACCACCTTCTGCTGGATCACTTCCACGTTCACCATGCCTGACGCCTTTGGCCGTCAGGTCGGTGTAGAAGTCGCGCATCCAGGAGTAAGTAACGACTTCGGAGACGAAGAAGCCAAGAAGTACTACACTTACTATCAGTGGGTTTGCTTCATCTTGTTCTTCCAAGCAGTGATGTGTCACGCACCCAAGTACCTCTGGGACTTATGGGAAGGAGGGCTGCTGCAATCTGTCACAATGGGGTTGAAAATGGGTCTGTTCTCTGAGGAAGAGAAAACGAAGAAGAAGAAGCTAGTGTTGCAATACCTCATGGGACATGTGAAGGTAAATGTGAAAATTTTTTTATTAGCATTTATTTTACCTTTGATTTAAATTGTCAAAATAACGAGTGTTAATAGAGGAAAGAATTAGAGATATTTCGGCCAAATAAATAATATAAATAATAATATAATAAATATAGAATAAGAGAAATTCACTTATGAATAAACTGCATTACTGTTTATTAATGTGGGTAGAAAATACATTCCTTCTTGTCTTCAACTATTATATGAGATGCAATAAAAATCGCTTAAAATGATGGGTAAATATAAGTTCAATTTACATGAGAATTTTGAATTATTAAATATAACTTATCTGACAGTACACAAACTACTACTGTCATGTGTACAGTTCAGTGAGTATGATTGATTAATTATATACAACCATGAATATAATTAATAAACCTTGTAAACGAACCTTGAATTAGTAACGTCACAAGTGCCATGTATACTCCAGGCTATACTCGATTCAATAGCAAAATTAGTCAACATTACAGTTTCTTTTGTTGTTGTTGTTCATATTTACATCAGTCTTTAATAAAAAAAACTGACCAAAAGTAAAAATTACGACTAGAAGAGTTATGGCATTCTTTCATTTGGTTAGGAATAAATATTGTGTATAAATTCATGTTCATTGTTTAATTAAAAAGTTAAACTACTTGTATGGATGGGGTTTGATAAATTCGATGTAAATCTAGATAGGATGGGAGATATGTATCATAATATACTGGCTGGTGGATGCGAGGGATGTAATTCTGATCCATGTGTAGATTGTTGGTAACACTATCATCCATGTGTGGGTGAACTGAAGTGGTGTCAATGTCATCCATGTATGGATGCGTGGAAGTGGTGTCAGTGTCATTCGTGTGTGGGTGGATTGATGTGGTATTAGTGTAATCCATGTGTGGGTGGATTGATGTGGTGTTAGTGTAATCCATGTGTGGGTGGATTGATTTGGTGTCAATGTAATCCATGTGTAGGTGGATTGATTTGGTGTCAGTGTAATCCATGTGTGGGTGGATTGATTTGGTGTCAGTGTAATCCATGTGTAGGTGGATTGATTTGGTGTCAGTGTAATCCATGTGTGGGTGGATTATTTTGGTATCAGTGTAATCCATGTGTGGGTGGATTGATTTGGTGTCAGTGTAATCCATGTGTGGGTGGATTGATTTGGTGTCAGTGTAATCCATGTGGGTGGATTGATTTGGTGTCAGTGTAATCCATGTGTGGGTGGATTGATTTGGTGTCAGTGTAATCCATGTGTGGGTGGACTGATTTGGTGTCAGTGTAATCCATGTGTGGGTGGATTGATTTGGTGTCAGTGTAATCGATGTGTGGGTGGATTGATTTGGTGTCAGTGTAATCCATGTGTAGGTGGATTGATTTGGTGCCAGTGTAATCCATGTGTAGGTGGATTGATTTGGTGCCAGTGTAATCCATGTGTGGGTAGATTGATTTGGTGCCAGTGTAATCCATGTGTGGGTAGATTGATTTGGTGCCAGTGTAATCCATGTGTGGGTAGATTGATTTGGTGTCAGTGTAATCCATGTGTGGGTGGATTGATTTGGTGTCAATGTAGTCGATGTGTGGGTGGATTGATTTGGTGTCAATGTAATCGATGTGTGGGTGGATTGATTTGGTGTCAGTGTAATCCATATGTGGGTGGATTGATTTGGTGTCAGTGTAAATCCATGTGTGGGTGGATTGATTTGGTGTCAGTGTAATCCATGTGTGGGTGGATTGATTTGGTGTCAGTGTAATACATGTGTGGGTGGATTGATTTGGTGTCAATGTAATCGATGTGTGGGTGGATTGTTTTGGTGTCAGTGTAATCCATGTGTGGGTGGATTGATTTGGTGTCAATGTAATCGATGTGTGGGTGGATTGATTTGGTGTCAGTGTAATCCATGTGTGGGTGGATTAATTTGGTGTCAGTGTAATCCATGTGTAGGTGGATTGATTTGGTGCCAGTGTAATCCATGTGTAGGTAGATTGATTTGGTGCCAGTGTAATCCATGTGTGGGTGGATTGATTTGGTGTCAGTGTAATCCATATGTGGGTGGATTGATTTGGTGTCAGTGTAATCCATGTGTGGGTGGATTGATTTGGTGTCAGTGTAATCCATGTGTGGTTGGATTATTTTGGTGTCAGTGTAATCCATGTGTGGGTGGATTGATTTGGTGTCAGTGTAATCCATGTGTAGGTGGATTGATTTGGTGTCAGTGTAATCCATGTGTGGGTGGATTGATTAATGTCATCCACGTATGGGCAAACTGATTGTGGTGTCAGTGTGTCATCCATGTATGGATGCATGGACGTGGTGTCAGTGTCATCCGTGTGTGGGTGGATTGATGTGGTGTCAGTGTAATCCATGTGTGGGTGGATTGATTTGGTGTCAGTGTAATCCATGTGTGGGTGGATTGATTTGGTGTCAGTGTAATCCATGTGTGGGTAGATTGATTAATGTCATCCACGTATGGGTGAACTGATTGTGGTGTCAACGTCATAAGAAAGTAAGTGGATTGATGTGGTATCAGTGTCATCCATTTGAGGATGGTCAAAGTGGTGTCAATATCATCAGAATGTACGTGGAATGAAGTGGTGTCAGTGTTATCCATACGTGGATAATCGAAGTGGTGTCAGCGTCATCAGTATGTGTCTGAAATGAAGTGGAGTAGTGTATGAGATGATCAACTTTGCCATTACCATTTTCGTAGTCTTTCTGTCACCATTCTCTAACTAAATAGTATTAAACTATGAAATTTAACCAAAAATGTAAAGTTTTGAACATTTGCCTGCCTACTTGATAATAGTAATAGGTTTAGTTCTCTGGTGCCACAATAATTTGCATTATTATAATTCAGGAATTATTCTGAGTTAAATATTTTTATTCATCAGTGATTTTCTATCGTGTACAGAGACACAACATGTACGCCTTCCAGTACTGGTTCTGTGAGCTCTTGTGTCTGCTGAACGTCATCCTCCAGCTGTATCTGATGGACAGATTCTTAGACGGAGAGTTCCTCAGCTACGGAATGCGTGTGATGGCCTTCTCGGAACAGGTAAATATGGTTCATATATTTTATGGAGCAGCTTAAATTATGCTGCTCTTAAATTTAACTCAGCAGTTAACCTCTTCTGAAGTTCAGCTGGCGCTGACTTGGCTGTTCTCTATCGAACAGTTTTCGTGTTTTCCTCTTCAAACAAACCTCTTTAAAGTAATGAATGTCGGAGTGCTTTTAAAGCATCTCAAACCAACCATGTTCAAAATTTTGACTATTCTAGAGGTGATGGGTTACTTTTACACAGAGTAAAACTCAATTAATTGACTTAATCCTTGGATTAAAAGCCTTTTTAAAATTACGAATGTTTATAAACAATATTTAAGATATTATAACATAGATAAATGTTACATTGTATTGCATATTAAATGTGATTATAAATACTATGTATCACAAATATTTACTAACCGATCTAGACAATTAAAAAAAATACGAACAAATTTGAAATATCAAAACATATTTAAGTTTCATAAACTTACGGTGACTTTTTCTTCCTTAGTTCAACTAAATTAACGAATATATTAAACCTCTATTTTAATTATAGAGAGAAGCGTGACGTATCATTTTAATTGTTTGTAAATTGGTTCATTTCTGAATTCTTCCAAGGACCTGTAATTGGTCTTAAATAATTTTTTCATGGCTTGGTAATTTAATCATATACAGCAATGGGAAGTCTTTTGGAATTTTACAAGTGTTTTTACGTTGTAGTGTTGTTTTTATCTTTGTTGATTCGTTTTGTTTAAAGTATCCATTATCTTATTTTCTTTACTTTACCCAGCTATACATATTTATTGAGCAGCCTTATTTCCATCGATTGTTTATACATTGAAGCTTGTTTCATTATCAGTGGTCTGGTTTCTATTGATATTAAAAGTCTGATGAAATTTCCTACTTTCGGGTACAAAGATTTACTGATTGTTTATCCATTATTAATAAATTATACATTATGTACAATGTGTATTTACACAACTGTTTTTAAAATTAAAATATTTGTTTCCTTCAACATAGTGTCATAGTTGTTATCTATTTTATGTGTGCTTTTAAACTGATTTTAAAGTCTCAAATGATTAATTTTTACCTCTATATCGGCAGTTTAAGACGTGTTTATCTGTTTGGACTTGAATTAAAAATAAATACAATATCTGCCCTAAATTCATTTGCTTTATCACATGCTTTGTACACATTGTGCACATGCTTTGTATATATTTTGTAAATGAAAATAAATATATAGTAGACCGTTTGGTAACATTTATTAATAAACATAATAAAGAGTCTCAGTTAATTAGAAAATATAGTGATGATATTTTTCTTATATATTTCAGGATCAAGAGAACCGCATGGACCCGATGGTGTACATCTTCCCGCGGGTGACCAAGTGCACGTTCCACAAGTACGGAGCCTCAGGCACCATCCAGAAACACGACTCCCTGTGCATCCTGCCCCTCAACATCGTCAACGAGAAGACCTACATCTTCATCTGGTTCTGGTTCATAATCCTGCTGACCATGTTGTCGCTGTTGGTCCTGTACCGAGCATTGATCATCTGTTGTCCCAGTGTGCGGCCTCGGTTACTGCGAGCAAGCAACAGGATGGTCCCTCGGGAGGTGGCCGAGGCTGTGGTCCGCAAGACCGATGTGGGAGACTGGTGGGTGCTGTACATGCTCGCCAGGAACATGGACCCTCTCATATACCGCGAGATGGTCACGGAGTTGGCCAAGAAGATAGAAACAGCTGCGAGTAATGTTCAATAACGGTGGTTCTCAAAATGAGTTTGTAATTGTTATACCGATTTCACTCTTGCCTTTATTTTGAACTTTTAGAAGGATGAGTTTTTCTAAACTAATTTGTTTTTAGAGGTTAAAGTAATAATCAGGAACTTGCTAGTATCATAATCTCACAGAATATATTATTCTACGATCTCGTTTTTGTATACAGTATTATGAAAACTTAACCCTTGAATATTACCAAATCGATCAGACTTTTGATTTCCGTTTTTGGATTTAAGTCCATTATAAGAATCGTGTATTCAGCATCATACTGTTAGTTATATAAAAAAGTGTTATAGTGTTAGCCTATTTTATTTCATGTTGATTTTTATTAATTATATGTAATTTAGCTTTTTAAATCTGTCAAGTCTTAACTATTGAATAGGCTTGAACGATTTTAAGTGCCATATAATATATGCTGTTCTATTATTGTTGTACATAATTAAACAATGTTATATACGCCTAAGTTCGTTTTGAAATACAATAAACCCAGCATTGATATATTGCTGGGTTATCAATGCTCTGAAACAAGTGTATTTCATGTTTTCATGTGATAATTGTGCCTGTTTCATGTATAATAATATTCATTGCTCATGCATAGATTGTGTTTCATAATGTAGGATACTTAATGTACTGTATATTGAAAAATTTATGGTACTGTAACAGCGTCCCATTTGTAAGATGTTTTATGCTAGTTTTTTTAAAAATCATTTGTACACTTAAGTTTAATTTTTGCATTTAGTTTTGTAAAAAAACTAGGATTACATGATTAAATTAATTTGTTAAATACTAACAGGGGTAAGGTTATTTACCTTACGTTGTATCCATTTCTGAACAAATGTTCAAAAAACTTCACATGAGGAAATTTAGGGACATTTTGTAGACTCAGAAATTCGTAACCTATTTGTCTATGAAACCTGTAATGACACCGTAGTAAAGTGTCTAAACAGCCTGGCATTTATTATTTGACTCAAGATCTGGATTATGATAATTTATTTAATCCGTTTTTAACTTTTGATGTGCCTACAAAAAAAAGAACCACAGGAGAAATATGAAAAGGATAAAATCAAACATTAAATACAGAGATTATGCAGAAATAGGTTTAGTAAGTGACCCTAAAATTGATTCTTTACTTGTCCATTTAGAGTAAATTCCTTAAAATAAGCTAGAGAAAATCAAATTGTTTTCATTGGTCTATTATAGCAGCAAATAACTTGTCACATACATTGCAATTATTGTCAGTCAGTGGGATTTTCGATTTTAAGTAATAACTGTTTGTATTTTTATGTTGTGTTTCAAAATTAACACTCTTATTTGGGTTAATGCCAGATGGAAAATGATGTAATAAATGTTTCTTTAAAATTATATAGATAAATAAGGGTACAATATTTTTACTCTCGCTGAAATTATATTTATTTTTTTATTTTTGTTAATTTATCTACACATAATAGAAAAATTCATGACATACACTCCTCACAATGACTCTTTTAAAAACACTTTCAGAAATTCAGTTTCCTCCTTAAACATCGACTTATTTATTCCAATATTTACTTTTGAATAAAAATAGTAAATTTTAGAATGATTTTGTGTACAATTATTCTCACTTGTAAAACACTAAAAATACTTGTATTTGCAATATCATATTCATCGAAAAACTTTTCAAGCTGAAGGACCTGGAGACATTATAATAAGTTTTTGCAGTGTCTCTGAATTCCAAATCGGGGGTTGAAAACTACTTATTCGGTTTCGATTATTAATTTATTTTTGTGTCTTACAAATATTTGTTGTTTGTTTTATATGGTCTCTGTGGTTTTTGGGTTTTATTTCAATGCGATAGAGTATTCTTAGATGACCGTAAAACCATGTTAGTATTTTGTAACTTGTTTCATGAAGTTTTGCGTATTGTAAATTTAAAGTAATATCAGAATAAATAAATTTGGGGTTGGGATGTGATCTTTGTATAAGTTGAACAATATAAGAACGAGACAGACCCCGGAAGAATCCCATCTATGTCTAAAAGTGCATTCCTCTTGACCCCGATAACTTTAGTCAGACTGGCACTCAAAAAGAGGGTGGTAGAGAGGGAGGGAGAGAGAGAGAGACATGCTATTAGTTCGACCAAAATATTTTTCATCTCCGAAATGGTTGAAACGTTGTACAAATGTCGATACGTCAAAAACTAAGTGCGGAACCATCTCTGTTGCTAAATTGGGATATTTAAAAAAGATTTATAAGTGACATTCTGAATTCTAAATTTTCGAAAACTTAATGTATTTTCTTTGTTATCAATATTTCAGCAAAACGAATGCCGTTTTCGAATCTAGCGTGATATTCTACATAAGAATGATGCACAATAAGTCGCCATTCAGATCAAATTGTTTTTGTTAATTTTTACAAATTTGACAATTTGCTATTTTTTTTCGACCAAACGATATTTTATCTCCGATATAGTTGAAACTTTGTTCAAATGTCGATACGTCAAAAACTAAGCGCGTAACTACCTCTGTTGCCAAATTGGGCAATTTAAAAAAGATTTATAGGTGAAAATATGAATTATAAATGTTCGAAAATTTAATGTATTGGCTTTGTTATCAATATTTCAGCAAAACGAATGCCGTTTTCGATTCAGTGTGAAATTCAACATAATAATGATGCCTTATAAGTCGCCTTTCAGAAAATATTGTTCTTGTCAATTTTTGTATACAAGCCTTGTTATTTTTTGACCAAAATATTTTCCATCTCCAATACAGATGAAACTTTGTACAAATGTCGATACGTGAAAAACTAAGCGCGGAACCACCTCTGTTGCCAAATGGACCAATTTAAAAAATATTTTTAGTTGAAATTCTGAATTCTAAAATTTTTAAAACTTCTCAGTTACGTCAATTGGCTTTGTTATCAATATTTCAGCAAAACGAATGACGTTCAGCGTGAAATTGTACAAAATAATAATGCAATATTAGTCGCATTTTAGATATTTTTTTTTATTTTTCCATACAATAGCCTTGCTTATTGTATTTATTATTTTTAGTACAGCAGCTTAAAGAACGAGCGTTTTTCGTAATGCTTTGTTTCGGATTCTGCATTCATCCACTTCAAAGGCTATCTCGAATTCTACTTGTTATTGCCAGTCGGAGATAAAAACTTGATCTTTAAACGTCGCTTAAGTGTGTAGTGATAAGAACGTTGTTTTTCCGTTTAACAACATCTACTCTTATAGAATATTTTTTGTAAATTGGAGGTTAATTTTATATATATATATATATATATATATATATATATATATATATTTAATGTTAATGCATGTTTAGTAAAGAGTATGTGTTTAATATACTTTTTGTCGTTTTATTTACGTTTGTATAAAAACTGGGCAGTTTATTTTGTAACGAAAATAAGAAACACACAAGAGTAGTGATGTTTATATTTCACTGAGAAAACTATAACAATGGTCTGGAGGGTAGATACAGGGTGGAAGAATTTCCCACCGTTAGTCATATGAGAAGGTGGGAATCATTATCCCACTTATGTCTGCATATAAGAAGGTACCTCTTCCGCGTATTATTTTCCTCTTAAAAATATCAAATAACACAATATAAACTGACTAAAAATATATCTTTTCAATCCAAAGTTGGTTTATTTCAAAACTATTATTTTTAAAGAAAGAATCATAATTTCGCGCATTCACAACTGATTGTATGTCTAACTGTAATTTCACCAAAGAAACCCTCAGACGTCGGACATCCCTCGACGGGGCAACATTTTTTAGAATCAAATTTGTAGGAAACTGAATAGTGAGGAGATGTTGTCCAGTTAAATAATTTGTTCGGGGCAACAATGTTGTTCTTTACATTTGTGAGGGTATAGGTAATAAACAACCCTCAACAGTCACGTAGAGAATGTAATGTACATTTCCCAACAATCCAGCCAATTAAAGGGTACAGTGAAGAAGCTGTGGTGACCAATAACAGATAGAAGAAATTTAAAATAATCATAGTCCACGATATTTAAACTGAGGAACATTCCCCATCCATTAATTTTTGATTATACGAAGCAATGGATTAGTTAATTAAAGACGAATGGATTAATTAACGAAATTATTCATCTCGTTACAAAGGCCTGCTTTATTTACCGGTTTATCCATACTACATTTTATAATTAGTCATACCATAGGCCAAGTTATGTTATACAACAAGTATCTTTCACCTGTCCCCTGGTAGATTTACATACATTAGGAATTGACTAAATGATAGTATCTGATGTCTTGCACTGTGTTCGAGTGCCCGGAGTCATTTTTCTGAATTGTCAATTGGGTACAATTGTACGTCGAGCCAGATCACTCATAGGTGCCTTGGTACTCTCCCAGCTGAGTAAGTGAGTTGGACTTACATTAAAACAGTATTTGATGTCTCCGCCTCTGATCGAGTGCCCGGAGTCATTTGTGTTAATGGGTGTCAATTGGGTACAATTGTATGTCGAGCCAGATGACTCATGGGTGCCTTGGTACTCTCCCAACTGAGTAAGGAGTTGGACTTACATTACGACCGTATTTGATGTCTCCACCTCTGATCGAGTGCCCGGAGTCATTTGTGTTAATGGATGTCAATTGGGTACAATTGTATGGCGAGCCAGATCACTCATGGGTGCCTCGGTACTCTCCCAACTGAGTTGGACTTACATTACGACCGTATTTGATGTCTCCGCCTGTGATCGAGTGCCCGGAGTCATTTGTGTTAATGGATGTCAATTGGGTACAATTGTATGTCGAGCCAGATGACTCATGGGTGCCTTGGTACTCACCCAACTGAGTAAGTGAGTTGGACTTACATTACGACCGTATTTGATGTCTCCACCTCTGATCGAGTGCCCGGAGTCATTTGTGTTAATGGATGTCAATTGGGTACAATTGTATGGCGAGCCAGATCACTCATGGGTGCCTCGGTACTCTCCCAACTGAGTTGGACTTACATTACGACCGTATTTGATGTCTCCGCCTGTGATCGAGTGCCCGGAGTCATTTGTGTTAATGGATGTCAATTGGGTACAATTGTATGTCGAGCCAGATCACTCATGGGCCTTGGTACTCTCCCAACTGAGTAAGTGAGTTGGACTTACATAACGACAGTATTTGATGTCTCCGCCTGTGATCGAGTGCCCGGAGTCATTTGTGTTAATGAGTGTCAATTGGGTACAATTGTACGTCGAGCCAGATCACTCATAGGTGCCTCGGTACTCTCCCAACTGAGTAAGTGAGTTGGACTTACATTACGACCGTATTTGATATCTCCGCCTGTGATCGAGTGCCCGGAGTCATTTGTGTTAATGGATGTCAATTGGGTACAATTGTATGTCGAGCCAGATCACTCATGGGTGCCTTGGTACTCTCCCAACTGAGTAAGTGAGTTGGACTTACATTATGACAGTATTTGATGTCTCCGCCTGTGATCGAGTGCCCGGAGTCATTTGTGCTAATGGGTGTCAATTGGGTACAATTGTACGTCGAGCCAGATCCCGCATGGGTGTGTTGTAGGGTTAACAATTAATAATAAAGTAAATTTTTATTAAATCTTTTAAAAATATGTTTTATTATATTATTCACAATATTTCTGTTAACAGTAGAGACAGCTCATTGAATGTTTACCATCTTAATACTTGTGTATTTAGCCATCAGTAGGATATTGTCATAGTTTGTAGAGTAGTTTGGTATAATAGCTAAGCAAATAGAATCATCGTTACTATAGGACCATGTTCTAGTACATTCTAGAAGCTTTTAATAGTGATTATTAGACACAATTGCTTGGTAAACACTTGTTAATAAAACTACCCTGTTAGTCTGACACATTATCAGTCTCAGTAGGCTGCAGGCAGCGCTGTTGTAATACGTAGCGTTAGTTTGGAGTATAGTGTGGACTTCATATTTTTAGTCGATTCAACTTTGTGAATTTAATCTTGTAGTTCAGTATCAATGTGAATAGTACCATATTCAATAAATAAGTTTTTCTTGAACTGACGTGTGTGTGGTTCTTCTGAGTTCCAACTCTTCAAGGTGTCGCGGACATAAAGTGAAGTTGCTTAACCACTCGGGTAACTTCATTGGCAGGTACAGTAAGTACCCCGTCAACAATTGGTGTCAGGTGTGGGGTGACACCTAGTCCAACATCCGAGTCCAAGAAACAGTTTTGAAGAAAGAAGAATAAAAGTGGAATAGTGAACAGTGATCAAGTGAATTGAAAATGAAACTGTTGGTGAGTAACAACTAGAGGTTAAGTGGAACCGTCAGTAGTAATTGTAATAAGGTAAAAAAAATAATAATAATAATTAATAAAGAAAGTTTAGAGAGAGAGTTTTCTTTGAGATTGTAAAATGTGAGCTTGCACAATCTCATTAAAGTTTTGTTTTGAATAAATGAAAGATCATTTGGAGCCTTAGATGTTTATGAGAAATTTGTAATCAAGTAATAATGGATTTTGAGACAGCAGTTAAGTTAATACCTTTGTATGGTGATAGTAGAAATGAGGACTTACAATCGTATATAGATGCAGTTAGTTTTGTTATTGAAAATTGTAAGGAAGCTGAAAGAAACAATATTTACAGATAGCTAAATTAAGATTAAGGGGTGATGCAGGGGCAGCAGTTAGGAGAAATGAAGTAGACACTTGGGCAGAACTTTTTTTAAGGGAACGGGGAGATAAGCAACAGTCAGATTCGTACATTGAGGATCAGCTTATATGCGCTAAACAAGGTCACAAGGAATCGGTTAGGGAATTTGCTGATAGAATAGAAAAATTGGGTCAAAAACTTATCATTGCACTAGCTAGGGCTGGGATTGACTCCAAGGCAGCCGAGGTATCAGCAGAGAGAAGAATGCACAAAAGCTTTAATAAGGGGATTAGTGAACCTATTAAAGGGATTTTACTGAACAGAAAGACTAGTTCATTCAACGAAGCTGTAAAAGATGCTTTAAGTCTAGAGCTTGAGTTAGAGGAAGACAGAGATTTAGCTAGACAAAGAAAACCATTTGTTAATAATGCAAGTTCAAGCTATACACACACCAGTAGTAGAGATAGGAGGTGTTACCATTGTAACAAACCTGGGCATAGAGCAGTAGATTGTAGAAGTAAGCCAGTTAAAAGTATAAGTGGGAGAAACAACACATGTTACAATTGTGGGAAACCGGGGCACTATGCACGAGACTGTTGGTATTCTAAAACTCAGAATAGTGTTACTAGACCGCAAGACCGACCTCAAAATACATTCAGAGGGGAAAGTAGTCATCAGGGAAACGGGCAGAACCTTTCGCAGAGCTCCCGCCCCGAAAGGTTCCAATCACGGCACAAGTCGGGAGAGTACAAGGCGGCAGCAAAGGGTACATCACCTTAGAAATAGAAGAAAGTGAAACCGGAACTTGTAAAATGCTAATAGACTCAGGTTCAGATGTAACAATCCTCAAACTAGATAGCTTACATGATGACGTATGGATTAAAGATACAATCGCTGACAAGTTAACTTTAACTGGAATAGGTAGCACAATAAGTACAATAGGTCAGGCGGAGTGTTGTATAAGTTTTGGAGATACAAAGATTGTTCATCCTATACATATAGTTCCTAGAGAGTTTCAGTTAGAGGGAGACGGTCTGATTGGGATTGACCTACTAGAGAGATTAGGAGCTAAGGTAGATTATAGTGATTCAACACTAGAAATAGAGAAACAAACATTTAACTTAACCAATGTAAAAGCTGCGCAAGAAAAGTGTTTAATAGATACGAGCCACATGAGTGTGACATAGAAGCAAGTAGAATCTTAGAGGTATATGAAGAATTTAAAAATGTATTTAGACAACCTAACTAATACCTTACATGTACAGAGACCATTAAGCATGAAATTCCAACAGATCCAAACCAACCTCCTATTAACCAAAAACCATACCGCTTACCCGAGGCACAAAAATGTATAGTTAAAGAGCACATTGAAGATATGTTAGAAAACAATATAATTAGAGAAAGTACCAGTCCTTGGAATTCGCCCATTGTACTAGTCCCTAAGAAAAGTACTGATACATCACCTAAGTTCAGATTGTGTTGTGATTTAAGACGGCTGAATGAAGTCACTAAGGGAGACGCTCATCCCATAGGAAACATAACTGAGATTTTAGATCAGCTTGGTGGCATGACCTACTTTACTACTTTAGATCTAGCGTCAGGGTACCACCAGATAGAAATAAATGAAACTGATAAGGAAAAAACCGCTTTTAGCGTACCACAGGGTCACTATGAATACAACAGGATGCCGTTTGGATTAAAAGGAGCACCTGCTTGTTTTACTAGATTAATGAATGAAGTGTTAAGGAATTTAATTGGTGAATCATGCTTTGTTTACATGGACTATATAATTACATATGGTAGAGACTTAGATGATCAAATTAAAAATCTGAAGCTAGTTTTAGGAAGACTAAGAGAACACAAACTTTTGCTACAACCTGAGAAATGTTCATTTTTGAAATACAGCACATCCTTCTTAGGACATGTTATTACTAATGAGGGGGTAAAACCTGATCCACAAAAGGTCAAAGCAGTTTCCTACACCTAAGAATACAAAAGAACTTAAGAGCTTCCTTGGTTTAGCCGGATACTACAGAAAATTTATCCCAGAATTTGCTAAGATAGTAAAGCCATTAAATAATTTATTTGAAGATGGAGTTGAATTTGTTTGGGAAGAACCTCAAGAAACAGCTTTTCAAAAAATCAAAGAAATATTAATTAGTGAACCACTTTTGCAATACCCAGATTTTAATAAAGAATTTTTACTCATAACAGATGCATCACAAGAAGCACTAGGGGCTGTGTTATCTCAGGGACCATTAGGGAAGGATAGGCCAGTATCATATGCTAGCAGGACTTTAAATAAGGCAGAAAGAAATTATAGCACCACGGAAAAGGAACTTTTGGCTGTCGTGTGGGCAGTTAAGCAGTTTAGGCCATATTTATGGGGAAGACACTTTAAGGTGGTAACAGACCATAGACCTCTACGTTGGCTTACCAGTCTGAAGGACCCTGGAAGTCGATTAACTAGATGGACAGTGAAACTGAGTGAGTTCGACTTCGAAGTCATCCATCGACCTGGAAGAACAAATGCTAATGCGGATGCATTAAGCAGGATTCAAATTGTGAAGATTGGAGCATCACCTCAAGAGATACTTCAGAATCAAGAAGCAGAAGGAGATTTACAGGCCATCAAGAAGACGTTGGACACCTACGAGAAGGACGAGGACGGATTCATTTACTTTGTGGATTCGAAGAATCGCAGAAGACTTGTCGTTCCGAAGAACAACAGAACAGCAGTCGTGCAGGCTCATCATGATACGCCGTTTGGAGGGCATCAAGGAGTTGACAGGACAACAGAGCTCATAAAAGAAAGATACTATTGGAAAAACATGGACCAAGACATACAGGAGTACGTGAAGACGTGTGAGATATGCAGTAAAAAGAAGACAACAAAAGAAGATAGTTCACCAGTACCGACGCAGATCACTACACCTGTTGTTAGGCCATTTCAGAAATTTGCCATGGACATTGTAGGGCCACTTCCGAAGACTCTTAGTGGTAATCAATATATCTTAACTTTCCAGGACCATTTCTCTAAGTATCCAGAGGCTTTTGCTATTGATAACCAAAAGGCAGAGACTATTGCAAGAATCTTTGTTGAAGAAATAATTTGTAGGCACGGCACACCAGAAAAACTTTTAACAGATCAAGGATCAAATTTTGTTAGCGAAATTATGCAGGAAACATGTAAATTACTGGATATTGATAAGATAGAAACTACAACGTATCATCCGCAGAGTAACGGGATAGTTGAGAGAAGTCACCAAACTCTTATGTCACATATCAAATGCTTCGTAGACAAAGATCAGAGGAACTGGGATTGCTGGATACCATACGCCATGATGACATACAGGAGCACGCCACATGGAACTACCAAGTATTCTCCATACTATCTAATGCATGGGAGAGAGATGAGGTTACCAACTGATTGGATTAAGGAAGACCTGCAACAAGACCTTTCGGAAGATGACTTCGTGAATGAAATAAAAAGAAGACTACAACTAGCATACCAAACAGCAGCAGATACCACAGAGAAGAGGAAAGAAGAAAGCAAGAGTTACTATGATCGGAAAACTAAACAGAAGAATTTTGAAGAAGGTGATTTAGTTCTATTACTAAACACACAGCTTAAAAGAGGAAGGAGTAAGAAATTAACAATGCCATGGATAGGACCTTAAAAGGTTATTAAAGCTGATAATGAAGTAAATATAATAATTAAAAAGGGCAGAAAAGAATATAAGGTTCACAAAAACAGATTAAAGCATTTTAGAGAAAGAAACTAAGAAGTTGCATTTGTTTCAGGTGATCATGATGATACTATTGAGTTTTGATTTTGGGGATACAAAAAGCAACAAAATTAAAAAACTAGATGACCACCCTGGATTGTATTTTTCAAGAAAATTTTCATTTCTATTGACTACCGAGTATTGGAGGATAGCTGTTGACATAAACCTTAAAGACCTTGAAGATAAAATGCAACAAATTAAAAGCATATGGAATGAAGCAGCCAAATTACAAAAAGAATTGAAAACCATAGAGTCAACTTGGTCAGAGAACCAGTTTCAAGAAACATCAAATACATTGAGAAGCACGGAGCTTAAGGTGAAACGGCTGTATGAGATCATAGGAAGAACACCAACTGTGCCTGTATCAAGAGGTAGAAGAGGACTAATCAATATAGTAGGAACCGGACTGAAAACACTCTTTGGAACAATGGACAGTGATGACTCTGAGTACTTCAACGAGAAACTAAGTACCATAGATAGTAATCAGCATAGGGTGTACCAGCTAGAAAAAGACCAACTCACATTAGTTAGGAATTCACTTTCAGATGTTACTCATACTTTTAAAGATTTTAGGAGTAATCAGGATGTAATTTTAAAAACTCAAGAGTATTTAGAACAAATGCAAGAATTGTCCAATAAGAAAATCTCTACTATCAATGAACAAATGGAAATTCATTTTAAGGTCATAGGTGCATTACAAATAATAGCTCTTACTTGTAAGGATGTAGAGGAACTAGCAAATGATGTGTACCTAGAATAGATTCAATGAGGCAGGGCATTTTAAGTATTATGTTAGTACCTCCTAATGATCTAATGAAATACTTAAAAGATATCTCAAATCATTTAAAGTCAGTTCCACTTTGCCAGTTGTTGTTACTGAGGAGACTATTTATGAGTATTTCAATCTAATTCGAGTGTCAGCTATGTTGATCAATGGACATATAATCAGATTCTTTTTAAGCGTTCCACTAAGACAGTCAGAGAGAGTGTTCACCTTGTATGATATTTTGCCTGTTCCGATATTAACTTCAAAAACTGTTGATATTACCATTCAGCCACATATAGAGTACTTAGCGATAGCTAGTGATGAGCAGCGGTTTATACCAATGACAAGACGCCAAGTGGAGGACTGCAGAGGAGACTCTATGAAGGTCTGCCTAGGACCTAACTTAGTAAACAACGTAGTCACTGGACAAGAGACGTGCTAGCTTTCCTACTACAGGGGCATCGAGCCACCCAAGGACACTTGTGATGTGAGACTGGCGTACATACCCACATCCATATGGACAGAGATCCCAGATGTCAACCAATGGATATTCGTAATTCCACGAGAGGAATTAATCACCGTAACCTGCCCTGGAGCTGATGGACTGCCTGAGCACGAAGGAACCGAATGGGTGCAAGGAACTGGACTGTTAACTTTGCCACCAAAGTGCCAGATGATTGGAACATCCTTTAGAATATATAGTAAAGTAGTGTATAAGAGTAAGGTAGAGTTAAATGTGAGTAGTATTATTAAGATTCCTAAAGGTAATAGCTTTCTCAAAAACTTAGTCCAAATTTCGAATGACACATATGAAAAATTGTCAAGGGAACTAAAAACCCTAATCGCCCATAGAAGATTTGTGTCACATTCCTTAAATGACTTAACCTCTTCTAATATTAAGCTCAGTACTCTTGATGAAATCCTAAAACAGTATGAACCAAATAACTATGTTGATTATAAGACGCATCATGTTTCATTGTTTGTTGTTGCAATTCTGTTACTTGTCATTGTTTACTATTTCAAATTGTACAAACTCTGTAAAACCAAGAAAAGAGAATACTTACCTGTGTTATTCAAACCTAAAGCAAAGAAAGAGGATGTAGATGAAGAGTTAGATAATCTACCTTTAGAAGATAGGATTAGAATTTCAAATCGAAACAAAAGAAGTAGTAAGAATGAGACGTCATAAGACACGCCGCCCATTCTTTCTAAGGGGGGAGGTGTTGTAGGGTTAACAATTAATAATAAAGTAAATTTTTATTAAATCTTTTAAAAATATGTTTTATTATATTATTCACAATATTTCTGTTAACAGTAGAGACAGCTCATTGAATGTTTACTATCTTAATACTTGTGTATTTAGCCATCAGTAGGATATTGTCATAGTTTGTAGAGTAGTTAGGTATAATAGCTAAGCAAATAGAAACATCGTTACTATAGGACCATGTTCTAGTACATTCTAGAAGCTTTTAATAGTGATTATTAGACACAATTGCTTGCTAAACACTTGTTAATAAAACTACCCTGTTAGTCTGACACATTATCAGTCTCAGTAGGCTGCAGGCAGCGCTGTTGTAATACGTAGCGTTTAGTTTGGAATATAGTGTGGACTTCATATTTTTAGTCGATTCAACTTTGTGAATTTAATCTTGTAGTTCAGTATCAATGTGAATAGTACCATATTCAATAAATAAGTTTTTCTTGAACTGACGTGTGTGTGGTTCTTCTGAGTTCCAACTCTTCAAGGTGTCGCGGACATAAAGTGAAGTTGCTTAACCACTCGGGTAACTTCATTGGCAGGTACAGTAAGTACCCCGTCAACAGGTGCCTTGGTACTCTCCCAGCTGAGTACAACTGTACGTCGAGCCAGATCATTAATGGGTGCCTCGGTACTCTCCCAGCTGAATAAGTGAGTTGGACTTACATAACGACAGTATTTGATGTCTCCGCCTCTGATCGAGTGCCCGGAGTCATTTGTGTTAATGGATGTCAATTGGGTACAATTGTATGTCGAGCCAGATCACGCATGGGTGCCTTGGTACTCTCCCAGCTGAGTAAGTGAGTTGGACTTACATAACGACAGTATTTGATGTCTCCGCCTCTGATCGAGTGCCCGGAGTCATTTGTGTTAATGGATGTCAATTGGGTACAATTGTACGTCGAGCCAGATCACTCATGGGTGCCTCGGTACTCTCCCAGCTGAGTAAGTGAGTTGGACTTACATAACGACAGTATTTGATGTCTCCGCCTCTGATCGAGTGCCCGGAGTCATTTGTGTTAATGGATGTCAATTGGGTACAATTGTATGTCGAGCCAGATCACTCATGGGTGCCTCGGTACTCTCCCAGCTGAGTTGGACTTACATTACGACCGTATTTGATGTCTCTGCCTCTGATCGAGTGCCCGGAGTCATTTGTGTTATTGGATGTCAATTGGGTACAATTGTACGTCGAGCCAGATCACTCATGGGTGCCTCGGTACTCTCCCAGCTGAGTAAGTGAGTTGGACTTACATAACGACAGTATTTGATGTCTCCGCCTCTGATCGAGTGCCCGGAGTCATTTGTGTTAATGGATGTCAATTGGGTACAATTGTATGTCGAGCCAGATCACTCATGGGTGCCTCGGTACTCTCCCAGCTGAATAAGTGAGTTGGACTTACATAACGACAGTATTTGATGTCTTCGCCTGTGATCGAGTGCCCGGAGTCATTTGTGTTAATGGATGTCAATTGGGTACAATTGTATGTCGAGCCAGATCACTCATGGGTGCCTCGGTACTCTCCCAGCTGAATAAGTGAGTTGGACTTACATAACGACAGTATTTGATGTCTCCGCCTCTGATCGAGTGCCCGGAGTCATTTGTGTTAATGGGTGTCAATTGGGTACAATTGTACGTGGAGCCAGATCACTCATGGGTGCCTCGGTACTCTCCCAACTACTGAAACATTACATTGCACAAGTATCTTATAATATGATTATTGTAAAATATACATATATTACGGACGATTTCAGAAAAATCTCGTTAACCATCGTCAGACCAGAGGGATTTATAAAGGATACATCTGTGATCTCCTTAGTTTGACTATAGGACACTTGGTTTATCAAAATCAGTCACCTTAATAATCGTACTCTTTTGTACGTCACACACGAGAGTGTGGGCAGGAGAAACCCAAAATTTGTATGCCCGTACGTAAAACTGTTAAAATCACGAATTATATATATCTTTTAAATGTATGGTTGTAATTTTTAGCGTTTAAAGAATTTAAATCTCGAATAAAAATAAAGCGATACAATATATTCAACACAAATGCTAATTTGATCACAATATTTATTATTATGAAAATGGACCCTTATGTAATGAATGTATGACGAAATCAGGAATACAGTAATGACACTCAACAGGTTGCACTTAGAATGGTAATCACTTCAGATACCACAAAGAACGATTTCCTCTCCTCTCACAATTTCCTGCGGTTTCCGACAACCGAGTTGCTTTTCTCGTGGTTCTTTCATTTATCTGCCAAACGGCAATAAACGATTCTTCATACTATTGGAACGGATAATATAATAAATAAAGAAAATCGACTGTAAAAAATATTAATGGACACAGCATTACTCTGCCCAGATATGTACTGGCGTTTGGAAATAATTCAAAGTTTGATCACTGAACTTAAGGAGAAAGTAATGAAGTTCAACACACGAAAAACAAGCAAATAAATGTGAAATGTTAGTAATTGGTTTGAAGACTCGAGATATCCAGGTAAATTCGCATTAGAAGTATGTGACAGCGAAATGTAAATGTAGACATCTATCTAAAAAAAATAGGCCTAAACAAAATGTTATACATGCTTTCCTTAAAATAATTTTTATTTTCCTTAAAATAATAGGGGGAAAATAAGAGAAGTATCTTTCTTCATTTCGTTGAATACAGAAAAGTCATGTAAAGAATGTAAGTGTAGTGTTGACGCCTCCTAAAACGCCCTAGTGTTTTACCCTCCGATCCGATCAGGACTGTCGATTTCAAAATGCAATGTACTCGAGTATGAACCTCGAACAGTAAATCCTGTGGTCTGTCACAACTGCAATGAATTCTTTAAATAAAAATAATAATAGAGTAATAATAATGAAAAAATTAATAAAATCCCCATTCATGAGAGGGCTTACATAGTTGAAGATACCATGAAGCCAGTTTTCCTAATACGAGTGGGAGAAATGTGTAAGTGGCGTAAAACAATTCTGTACGTAAACTTGACCGTACTATAATCATAAATCTAAACAATAAACAACCTCAGTTGGAAGAAGAAAGAACACAGTCTGTTTACATCGATTTGTTACAAATGCCGAGAAAAATAACTTATTTTGCACCTATATCTCGGTCACAATGTTGCATCCTACAACTTACGAAAAAAAAACACCCCCAAAACACAGCCTAAACCGTTGTAACCACTCCAGGGTTAAAGACACCATCACGTTCCTATAAATCGACCTCCAACTAAAACGGAACGAGAACTATCTTCATAAGTGATCGTAAGTCAGATCGGCCCAAAGATAATCGATGGAAGCGTGAAATATTGGACCCCTGCAAGGTTGTAATCAAAGTTTCTCTGCTATATTTCAAGGGCTGACAGGGAAATTGGCGCTGTTGCCATGCACGGTTGGTACTCCTGGTCAACCGAGCTGCACCAGTAACTAAATCGTATATTTTTAAAAATGTTTGAAACCATACAATTTGAAAAAAGATTTACAATAATTTGTACGCCAAGGTAAATTACACTTACGTACTAAAATATATCCATGTACTAAATTTTATTTACATGTTTTTATTTATACGTTAAATAGCCTATAATGTGTGTTATGGATAGTATAAAAGATAATTTTACGAAAACTATATTGAAATTGATTATACATTTTATAATTCAACTCCAAAGTGGAACTATAAAATCCACTTTGGAACTATAAACCTTTTAAGTAGGATCTGAGAAATGATCGACGGGGTGGGTGCTTTTTCGACACGTGACTATTTTTATGTTATCATCAGGTATATATTTGCTCTTCAACTCACGTAAATGGCAGTTCTGGTCTGATCTGAAGGATGGATCAGGATATATTGTCTCTTTTAGAAACAAAAATTGAATAAGCTCTCTATCTGTGAATCGGGTGATCTTTTCTTACCCTAGGCCTATAATTAATTGCGATCACGCCTTGAATTTCTTACCAAGAGCTAATAAAAACATCTCAATAAATCAACTGTTCCAAGGTAAAATCCTTTTTATTTAAGAGTTGTTAAAGTGTATGTTTATTTCATAAAGCTGCTGAATTGTATAGGCTGCCAAGACAAGCTTGGTTCTAAGAGTAAACTTTGAGTTAAAAAAAAAAAAAACTAAAAATTAAACTAATAGTGTTCAAAAACCTCCGTAATTGCAGATCTGTTTTTGATCAATCCTCTCAATGTTTATCGACAAAGCTTTAACAAACAGTTTGTTTTCATTATCATTAAATATATAGATTAGGCTCCAAACAAACTCGATTTGCTCAAATTATGGTACTCTATACGGGGTGCCACGAGGGAAGTCCGTTGGTTTGCAGCCAATACAGTGAGAGTGCAGCGTTGTCAAATGTACACTACCGGACATACTCCTAAAAGCCCTACAGGAGAAGTTTCCTTTATGGTGCTAATAATTACTCTAGATGCTCAGATAGTCGAGTCGTCTGTAGTCTTGTATAACGCCAGAAATGCCTTCTTTACTATGGATGGAGTAACAATGAGGTTCGAATGCCCGGTTCGCTTGAGCTAGAGGTTCAAACCAAGACACACACGCACGCACACACACACACACACACACACACACACACACACACACACACACACACACACACACACACACACACACACACACACACACACACACACACACACACACGCACGCACGCACGCACGCACACACACACACACACATATATATTTCAACCATAACCAAAGTATTACAACTATGTATAGTAAGAGGAATATGGCATAAGAAAGCATCTAAAACCCCTAAATAAAAATTCACACTAACAGGAAAATATGTTTGAATATGTTGTGGAATGTCATGTTTTTAAAAGTTAAAAGGTCAATGCTTTCATTGCAGGACATACGTGGTATGTAAAATGTCTGGAAACACCACGTTTTTTCCAATAAGTGAAATAAATTTGAATTTTTTAATCTCTCATTCCATAGGGCATCAACCCTAGGGAAATTTCACGCCACAAAATTCAGAGCGACATCCTGACAAGCGTATAGGTGGTGGTTTAAGCCCTTTGAAAGGTACAAGTTGCTGAGTTGAACGCCACAAACTGTATGTATATGAAACCAATACATTAGGGAAAACAATATTTTGAGTATTGAAAATTTGTTGACATCAGTAAACTTAATTCTTTTCTCAATAAAATGTTGCTTAAAAAATTAATTTCTTGAAATTTTTTTGTTTTGTCTTGTTTTTACTCAAAGTAATAGAAACGGTTTCAGTGTTACTAAAATACTCATACAATACTATGATAAAGTAAATAATATATCCTTTTTATAATAAATATGAGAAAAAGGATATAATAAATATCCTTTTTCTCAAAAATATAAAAATTATTTCAATCACAATTTTTTTCGTCTTAATTTAACAATGAAAATTAATATATATCCATAATTAAAAATGTAATGACCATTATAATACTCTCATAGGTTAATATATAACCAACATAAATGCACAATATTAAAAACATGGAGGGGTATTACAAAACCTTAATCTTGGAAACAATTTAACACTATTTACCAAAAGTACAATAATGAAGAAGGAAAAATACATAAATTGGTTGAAAATGTCCATAAAATAAAATAAACTTCATGATTACTACATCAACAATTTAGTGTAGACACAAGCTAAAAACAATTTAAAAATTCCGCTATTAATTTTGAAACAACCAAAACAACATTAAGATAATAATATAGTGATTAGACAGTTACAACAAACAAAAACGTAAACCGTGTTGTGATAAGACAATCTTTATCACTTTCCTGTCACACGAAATTATAGGCTATTTGAATATTTATACTTGTTAACTATAACTACTTTGAAAATAATGAATGTTAATTTTCTTAAGTGACAATAACTCAATTAATTTTCGTTATATGCTTTTTCTGTGATGTTATTGGTTGAAGTTGAGTTAGATCAACGACATAAGTTGTATTAAATGTTTAACAGCTGCTAGTAGGCTTAAACAAGTAACTATTGTAAACCGCATCAAAATAGTCCAATGACATTTTAGGCGGTGTTGCCATATCGTTTCTGAGAATCACCAAACCACATGTTCCATCTATGACAAGTATACGTATGTTCAACATTGTCAATTCAAATGGGTGAAATCAGCTGGTTTGTTTATTCTATTAAATACTGCTAACTAAATTCACCAATTACATAGAAGCATTCAGATGAATAGTTAAGTATGTTATTTACCACTTCAGCTGGAATTATAATTATGGGAATTAGAACAGTATTTTTGTGTTTATTTTTGGAATTTCACCAATATGACGTCATTGGAGATGTGCGTGATACCTACAGTCCTCTTTTCTATGTGCCGTAGTTTGTAATAACAAATTATAGTGTTTGTTTACTGCAACAGATGTTTAGACAAATCATCAATATTTTCAACGAATTTATATTTGACAACGTTGCTGGGAGAGAAGTGAGGAGGGGGGCTTCACATGCCACAGCTGTCATCGGACTATTTTGACGCGGTTTACATAATATGTTTGTTTTTATTAGATTTTTCCATCATCATAACGAATTGAAACCTAAATTGTCGAAATGGAAACATTTGGAAGTATATGTTGATAGTTTTAAGTTGCTGGATATTGACATATTTTAGAAAAGTATTTCCTTTCTTTTTAATCCTTACTTTTGTAATACAAAACGGACAAGTTTTTGTCACTTTCGTAGTAACACTGTACGTGTTTTGTTAGCGAATATGACAGAATTTAACTTATTTGTTAGCAGCAAACAAAATAAACTGCAATTTAATAAATTTGTCATAATTTAAAAATGTATTTGGTATAACGCATTTCATAAGAACTTCTAGGTGTTCTGGATACAGAACATATGAACACTTTTTGGAGGGACAACAACCAAGGAACTCGTTGAGTATGTAATCTTTCAAAGATGATCCAGATTATATCATGTTGGGTGGTAATCATTGTGCGGATGTTGTATGGGGTAGATAACTGAGTATCAGGCTTGTCAATTAGCTGAAAATCAGACCAGCACTACGTGGTTCGGATTCCACGTAAAGCTGTAGGTCCCTTAGTTGCCCTCTCTGTTGGGCTATTAATAAATTGGCCTTTCTGAGGAACAGTTGAACTCAGATAGTAACCAGACTACACTCATCCATACTCATATAACCATTCATATTCGCCTTAAAATACCAACAATGTTGTGTCGGCGTCTCATATGTAAGAATATCCCTGATATTCAACTAAACTAAAAATTATTTACAAACATTCATAAACAACTCATATCTTAATCAATTTTTTTAATGTAATCTCAACATATATGGGGAGACAAAGAATATTGTAACTGAATATTGTTTGAGGGAGACAAAGGTAGTTGGACATTTGCCATCATTACGTGAAAAATAACAATCACGGCGTTTCGATTTTGTAAAACCCAAACCTTTTTCAAGTGCTAAAAATTAAATTACATGTTATAAAACTACGTTCTTAAACTAATAAATTTATCTACTTTAATAATTATCTACATTTTAACCTAGATCCTAGAATGGAGTACAACAAAATGAACTTCTACTAAATATAAAATATATTAACAGGGTTAAATTAATATAGCCAATAGGCGCTGTCAAGGTCACGATATCAACGAAAAATATGAAACACAATAAAATTAATTAATATTGTTAAAAGGCAATTTGTCATCTAAAAGCCCAAAATTTGTGGACAACCAGTGTAAGTGATTTTTGATTGGTAAATATACATTTAACAATGTAGTAAAATAAAACGTCGTAACAAAAAGTTTTTTAAGCTATCCCGGTGAGATTTTCTGGTAATGTGATCTTGAATTTTTTTTAAATTTAATAGTATTGGAGCATTTGAAAGAGTAGACAAGGATCGTTGGGCATTTTCGTAAAGAAAGCCTGGACTACTCTATTTGGTACAACCCAAGTACTTAATCTAAATTACAAATAAATCAACCTAAGATAGCAAGTAGTTTGATTTACACAACAAAAAACAACAACAAAAACACTTCTCGGGTGTTTTTAAGTATTTCACACAACTAATATCATAGGTTAAATTAGAAGCAATTTGAATTTAATACTTTAAAAAGACTTGGATTGCACCGTCGAAATGTTGTGTAGGGCTTCGCAATCTGTGGTCTTGATATGAGAAGTATCTTTATAAATATTTAAGAAAGAAGGGATAGTTGATAAGGATACACAAGTGGAGGGTGCCATGTAAGTATAAACCTGATGCATAAAGCCTGGCTTCAGAGATAAGGATACACAAGTGGAGGGTGCCATGTAAGTACAAACCTGATGCATAAAGCCTGGCTTCAGAGATAATGATACACAAGTGGAGGGTGCCATGTAAGTATAAACCTGATGCATAAAGCCTGGCTTTAGAGATAATGATACACAAGTGGAGGGTGCCATGTAAGTACAAACCTGATGCATAAAGCCTGGCTTCAGAGATAAGGATACACAAGTGGAGGGTGCCATGTAAGTACAAACCTGATGCATAAAGCCTGGCTTTAGAGATAATGATACACAAGTGGAGGGTGCCATGTAAGTATAAACCTAATGCATAAAGCCTGGCTTCAGAGATAAGGATACACAAGTGGAGGGTGCCATGTAAGTACAAACCTGATGCATAAAGCCTGGCTTCAGAGATAATGATACACAAGTGGAGGGTGCCATGTAAGTATAAACCTGATGCATAAAGCCTGGCTTTAGAGATAATGATACACAAGTGGAGGGTGCCATGTAAGAACAAACCTGATGCATAAAGCCTGGCTTTAGAGATAAGGATATATAATCAAGTTACTGTAAGGATTAAAAATTCTTGGATACTGAAGGGAGAGCATCACCTTCCTTGGGTACTGAAGGGAGAGCATCAACTTCCTTCGATACTGAAGGGAGAGCATCACCTTCCTTGGGTACTGAAGGGAGAGCATTACCTTCCTTGGATACTGAAGGGAGAGCATCACCTTCCTTGGAAACTGAAGGGAGAGCATCACCTTCCTTGGGTACTGGAGGGAGAGCATCACCTTCCATGGGTACTGAAGGGAGAGCATCACCTTCCTTGGGTACTGAAGGGAGAGCATCACCTTCCTTGGGTACTGAAGGGAGAGCATCACCTTCCTTGGGTACTGAAGGGAGAGCATCACCTTCCTTGGGTACTGAAGGGAGAGCATCACCTTCCTTGGGTACTGAAGGGAGAGCATCACCTTCCTTGGATACTGAAGGGAGAGCATCACCTTCCTTGGGTACTGAAGGGAGAGCATCACCTTCCTTGGGTACTGAAGGGAGAGCATCACCTTCCTTGGATACTGAAGGGTGAGCATCACCTTCCTTGGGTACTGAAGGGAGAGCATCACCTTCCTTGGATACTGAAGGGAGAGCATCACATTCCTTGGGTACTGAAGGGAGAGCATCACCTTCCTTGGATACTGAAGGGAGAGCATCACCTTCCTTGGGTACTGAAGGGAGAGCATCACCTTCCTTGGATACTGAAGGGAGAGCATCACCTTCCTTGGGTACTGAAGGGAGAGCATCACCTTCCTTGGATACTGAAGGGAGAGCATCACCTTCCTTGGGTACTGAAGGGAGAGCATCACCTTCCTTGGATACTGAAGGGAGAGCATCACCTTCCTTGGGTACTGAAGGGAGAGCATCACCTTCCTTGGATACTGAAGGGAGAGCATCACCTTCCTCGGGTACTGAAGGGAGAGCATCACCTTCCTCGGGTACTGAAGGGAGAGCATCACCTTCCTCGGGTACTGAAGGGAGAGCATCACCTTCCTCGGGTACTGAAGGGTGAGCATCACCTTCCTTGGGTACTGAAGGGAGAGCATCACCTTCCTTGGATACTGAAGGGAGAGCATCACCTTCCTTGGGTACTGAAGGGAGAGCATCACCTTCCTTGGATACTGAAGGGAGAGCATCACCTTCCTTGGGTACTGAAGGGAGAGCATCACCTTCCTTGGATACTGAAGGGAGAGCATCACCTTCCTTGGGTACTGAAGGGAGAGCATCACCTTCCTTGGGTACTGAAGGGAGATCATCACCTTCCTTGGATACTGAAGGGAGAGCATCACCTTCCTTGGATACTGAAGGGAGAGCATCACATTCCTTGGATACTGAAGGGAGAGCATCACCTTCCTTGGGTACTGAAGGGAGATCATCACCTTCCTTGGGTACTGAAGGGAGAGCATCACCTTCCTTGCATAGTGAAGGGAGATCATCACCTTCCTTGGGTACTGAAGAGAGATCATCACCTTCCTTGGGTACTGAAGGGAGAGCATCACCTTCCTTGGATACTGAAGGGAGAGCATCACCTTCCTTGGGTACTGAAGGGAGAGCATCACCTTCCTTGGGTACTGAAGGGAGAGCATCACCTTCCTTGGGTACTGAAGGGAGAGCATCACCTTCCTTGGGTACTGAAGGGAGAGCATCATCTTCCTTGGGTACTGAAGGGAGAGCATCACCTTCCTTGGGTACTGAAGGGATAGCATCATCTTCCTTGGATACTGAAGGGAGATCATCACCTTCCTTGGGTACTGAAGGGTTAGCATCACCTTCCTTGGGTACTGAAGGGTTAGCATCACCTTCCTTGGGTACTGAAGGGAGAGCATCACCTTCCTTGGATACTGAAGGGAGAGCATCACCTTCCTTGGGTACTGAAGGGAGAGCATCACCTTCCTTGGATACTGAAGGGAGAGCATCACCTTCCTTGGGTACTGAAGGGAGAGCATCACCTTCCTTGGATACTGAAGGGAGAGCATCACCTTCCTTGGGTACTTAAGGGAGAGCATCACCTTCCTTGGGTACTGAAGGGAGAGCATCACCTTCCTTGGGTAATGAAGGAAGAGCATAACCTTCCTTGGGTACTGAAGGGAGAGCATCACCTTCCTTGGGTACTGAAGGGAGAGCATCACCTTCCTTGGGTACTGAAGGGAGAGCATCACCTTCCTTGGGTACTAAAGGGAGAGCATCACCTTCCTTGGGTACTGAAGGGAGAGCATCACCTTCTTTGGGTACTGAAGGGAGAGCATCACCTTCCTTGGGTACTGAAGGGAGAGCATCACCTTCCTTGGGTACTGAAGGGAGAGCATCACCTTCTTTGGGTACTGAAGGGAGAGCATCACCTTCCTTGGGTACTGAAGGGAGAGCATCACCTTCCTTGGGTACTGAAGGGAGAGCATCACCTTCCTTGGGTACTGAAGGGAGAGCATCACCTTCCTTGGGTACTGAAGGGAGAGCATCACCTTCTTGTAATGCACCAAAACTCAAGTAATACTTTGAATGTATCAGTGGTTTAAGTAAATATATTTAATCAACAAATTTTTCAATAAAAGAAAACTAAACATTGAAATTTCACTGTTTGAAATTCAATAGATAAATATTAGAATTCTCAAGATACATAAGAACAGATAATGCAAGGACCAAATAATAGCCCCTGAGGAGTACCTAAGAAACAAATTTGTAACAAAGGTTAACTTTTTAATTTGTATTTGTCACTGTTAAGATAATATAGTTATTTAATTTGTACTATATATTATAATAAGACCAACTCAATAGTCTTAATATTTTCAAAAAAACCCCTTCTTATTAGAAATTAATATTTTAAAAATAGATTTTCTTCAACATCCCAAAACACAACATTTTTAATTTTTAAAATCCTTTAAATTTCTAATATGCTGATGATATGTACTCTGTTAAAAATAGGTATCATATTACAAATGTAAATAATTTAATTTAAGATTCATTACTACAGTATTAGATTGTGATGTTAACACCTTGGTTACTTTGGAGGAACAAATGTAAAAAAAGTTGTGTATATGGTGTGCTATTCCAAGATTCACACTTTGGTCAAAGAGGTAAACTTAACTCAATTGATGAAATATTTTTTATAATTTATGTACAACGTTCATAAAAAACTGATATTTTACAAAAATAAAACAATACTTTCCTATCATTATTTTTATATCACTTGTATCCTGCCTTTTCCCATAATAATGCTAAAGAACAAAAAATGTAATTTATGATAATTTGTTTATATATGTGTAAATGAGGAAAATTACTCCAATTTTAAATACGTATAAGATATTTATCAACAAACAGAAACCAAATTATTATTGTAATTACTCAATAATATGGTGGTTTTTATATTTTATTGTAAACATTATATTAAGCATATTTTTAAAAACATTTACTATGAAATTTATTCAATGTGTTTTTAATATTAAAAAATGACCAAAAGCTTTAGTGTCAATGAAAATTTGAATAATGTAAGTTATGAAATCGGTTTCAAAATAAGTTATCTGTCAACAGAAAACAAGTCAACCCGTCACACTTCATGTAAACCTCTACATTGGAAATCTAATGTTGGTATATCTGAAAATAAAAATCTTTGTAATTCATGTTGGCTCTGGAATTCCAACAAAAAATTACAACCAATCCAAGTAATAATTTTGAATTACATTAAATATTTTTTATTGGAATTTAATTGAAATTAAAAATTAGCCTGGTTAAACCTAGTGGTGTTACGTTAACTGTCACAAAAATAGAGATATATATGGAATAGCTGTTTGTCACTAGTTACCTGGAGAAAGGTATCTTTACCAACAATGGTTTTAAGTCACTATTGGCATAAAAGACAATTATACACAAACCTTCTAAGCGCCCCATAATAAATAAAATTTGAAAACAATTTATATAGGAATTAGTATAATAAATTGAATTCAAATGAGCAAAAAATAATTTTTAAAATCAACCACCAATAAAAAAATATTTTTAAAAACTTTATCCTTTTTTAACAAAACACTTAAGAGTGACTTTTAGTAAAATCTCATTTTACTAAAATTCAACAAAGGGAATAGGGACTGAATAAATAAATACAAACTATTACAATAATATACTAAACCAATGTTTGTATTTGAAAAGCTATCATGCAATACCATGTATATATATACATACAGTAATTGAACTTGATACAGAACTGCCTAGAAAACCATAAACAACAGTATAAAAATGGTTATATAAATCTCATATACAGAGCCGTAAAACATCTAAGTATCAAAATCTGTATAATTGTCTAAATGTTAGGACACTATTCAATTCTCAGACAATCTGAAATTAGTGAAATCAAAATACCTGATTTGTCACATAATAAAATTATAAGTTTCAACAAATCGCTCGTTTAAATAAAGCAAAATTTATGATAACAAAACTTTTGTCTTTTTAAAATTATTACTATCACTAACAAAAACTTACACAACCAAATTAAAAGTCTTGTTGAAGAAGAAAAATGGAAGACAACAATATCCTAGATAATGAACATAACGTAAAATTATGTACCGTACATGCATAATTGAACATTCTTACAGTAATTGTAATAAATTATGTATGAAATAAATATGATTGAGCGGAATGAACAGAGTATATCGGTCAAATTACAAGTGCACAATAATTTAACCACATAAAACTACAAACATGAACCCCAAGAACATGACGCACATATTATATACAAACATTACATACAAGAATAACACAAACACTCCACAAAGAACACCAACAGGAGTTGAACTACTCAAGCAATCCTTTAGGCCTTTAAAACTACTTTGAGTAATAAATAATCACAGTCATTACAACACGATAAAGGTGTTGAAGGCACAAGTCTGGCAGTCTTAAGACATGCTGTACATGAAACAAAACATCGGAACGTTAAGCTAGCTTTTGTGTGCAATCAAATCCAGTATAAAATTCAGTCTTTGAAGTCCAAATAACAATGATCAAACGTCTTTTAATCAAAATGGCAACAATGATTAAAATACTTACAGTTGATTAAAAAAAAAAAAAAAAAAAAAAAAAAAAAAAAAAAAAAAAAAAAAAAAAAAAAAAAACGTCACGTATCTACATTTGCCAATGACTTTACATCACTTGAGTTGATTGGAATGAACAATAATTAATTTAGCACATGCAATAATATAATCATAATATAGAAGCACTCAGAGTAAATATTTATCAAAAAGTTAGAATTTATAAATCCTAAATATAAACAATTTTCAGTCTTAAATTTTCATGGGAATGACAGTTACGGAAATGTAAGCTGAAAACAGCTTGTTATGAAATCAATCTATTAACGATAACTCATAATATTATCATTTTTTCTTTAAATAGCGAACAGAATTTTCATAACAGAAATAAATTTAAGTATATGTTAAATTTAAATTTTTCCTCATACTTCAACTGAAATAACTAAAGTTTAAATTTAGTTTCAAAACCAACAACAAAGTCTATACATCAAATATACAAAAAGTTACACAGAGATATGTCAAAATAATGTAGTAAAAGCCCTCAGCTAATAGTGAGTAGGAGAAGGCCCAGGGTAGTCTTTGAGGGGGATGACAGCAACCCCCCCTTTTGGCGGCAAAGTTAATGACGGTGCCGATGGCAAGGGCGGATGTCACTGGCTGTTGCTCGCAGCTGTTTCTATCTTCTTGGCCAACTCCGTGACCATCTCCCGGTATATGAGAGGATCCATGTTCCTGGCGAGCATGTACAGCACCCACCAGTCTCCCACATCGGTCTTGCGGACAACAGCCTCGGCCACCTCCCGAGGGACCATCCTGTTGCGGGCCCGCAGCAACCGAGGCCGCACACTGGGACAACAGATGATCAACGCTCGGTACAAGACCAACAGCGACAACATGGTCAGCAAGATCATGAACCAGAACCAGATGAAGATGTAGGTCTTCTCGTTGACGATGTTGAGAGGCAGGATGCACAGGGAGTCGTGTTTCTGGATGGTGCCTGAGGCTCCGTACTTGTGGAACGTGCACTTGGTCACCCGCGGGAAGATGTACACCATCGGGTCCACGCGGTCCTCTTGCACTTCCTCCGAGAAGGCCATCACTCGCAGACCGTAGCTCAGGAACTCACCGTCGAAGAACTTGTTCATCATGTACAACTGGACGATAACGTTGATGAGGCATAGAGACTCACAGAACCAGTAGCGGATGGCGTACATGTTGTGTCTCTGCAATCAAAGAAAACTTTAATGTAGAAAAATACGTCTTATGAAAATATGATCACGAAATATAACAAAAATATTGCTGATTATACGCCTAATTAGGAGTGTAGATAATATTGACCCCTCTGGCAGAAAAAAGAAATCACGGTTCTTCTGAAGGTGGACGGACACATTTGCCCAATAACACTCTGATTGTAAAGCGGATGAAACCAAATCGTGATTCTCAAACGGTGACTTACATTTGCTGAATTTTACTCATTAGACAACTTGTTTTGTGCTGTGTGCAAACAACTGACCATTTATAAATAAATACAAGTGTATGTAAAACAATGCGCTAAAATCCAACAACTTCATGAAAATCCAAAACCAAAATTGAGCCATTACGCCACGTGTCTAATAGTTTTATTTCTTCGTGAATCTAAAAGTAAATACATCGAAGTCAAGCTTGCTTTCGGTCCTTTATCATACGATTTTTATTATTACATTCACGATGAAATAAAATTATTAGAAGTGTTGACAGTGTGGAATAATACCAACCTACATGTGTAAGATATTAATAAAACGTTGTTCTTGAATGAATCACAACTGCACTTTTCATAATCAGTACAAGTATAATATCGCGACGAAGCACAGGAAAGATGCCTGTTGCACGAAAACTTCAGCCGATGAGGAATATGTTAATGGAGAAAATTAATGCAAACGCATCAGTTTGAATCCAACATATACTTTCTCGCAAAACGTAATTCGTCTTCCGTGACTACCTACTTAAGTAGTTACCGAATGAAGAAACACTAATTAACATACTTATTACATGCTCTCAATACTAGAACTTTTACGGGCAGGCTTCCATGGTCCGTGAAACGAGATGTTTCTGGTTTTCCCAGCGAAGGAGTAGTATCCTGCACAAATGAACCATGAATATTTGTTTTGTTATTTACAATTTGCAATTGATTTAATAATTTAATCATACAAAGCCATTAATTTAAATTTAACTGTATCTAATTTAAACAAATATTGGATTAATTCTTATTGAGTTATTCACTTTCAGAATGCACAATTTCTTGACATATAACTACCTCCATTGTTTCTCTACAGTACTCGAACCTAATCAGTCAGTTGATTACGATATCGCAGGCCAATCTAAATGGCGTCACGGGACAAAGGCGCGCTGCTGAGAATTAGCTCAGGCGCGGTTCAATTGCAGTTTTCTACGAACACACCAGCCGGATGAGCGAGCAAATTCTCTTCACCTCCTCCCCCCCCCCACTCCTCGGACGATCAAAGCCTTGAGAAGGTCGCTCGGGGACGAGCCCGAGGCTTCTCCAGAGATTACCTCCAGAGGCCTCTCGGCGACCAATCACAACACACCTTGGAGGTATCCGTCCGTTTGGTTCGCATCTTCTTGTCCGTCTACCTTCTGGGCTCGCGTCTAGACAGGCCATTACGTTTTCGCATAGGGATTGTATAACTTGACAGTAATTTCGTTATGCCATATTCAGATATAACATCCCAAATTAATCAAAGGGTCGTGCGAGCTGCTATGTCAAAATTAAATATTATAAATATACTTATTTATTAATAAAACTTTGAACGTCCAGATACGAGGAATATGAATAGCGAATGAGTGTGATGAGTGTTGATGAACAGTGTAATCATTGTTACTAACTAAGATCGACTTTAACTCAGAATGAGCTATTTATTAATAATGGCCCAATAGCCCAGAGAAACTAAAGAACCTACCGCTTAGCGTGGAATCCGAACCATCTAGTTAGTATTGGTCTGATTTTCAGCAAAATGAAAAGCCTAACACTCAGTTTTCTTCCCTAGAAAACATTATAACCTTGACTAACGCCCAAACTTGTCTGGTAGTGTCCACGTCGACAGTAACCGCTGACCGGACGCCACGTCGAAATTTAGAGAACTGCCTACAGTTAGGTACTTACCCCTTAAGCAGCTGGGTAGGCCAGAAATGGCGTATATATAAAACAAAAGAGACACATTTTTCTGTTTAGAGTCGTTTAACAACTAATCTGCTTTGATGTGGCCTGCGTGTTCTTCTCGGACTCTACTGGAAGCGCAGTTATGCGGGCTCGTTTGTATGATTTGTGTGGCCCACTGGACAGTGGGCGAGGCCGGCCAGCGGCCACTATGGATTGTGGACCAGAGAGCACTGCTCTGGTTACACGGCTGTTAGAGGCCACCACCAGTATTGCTTACATTCTTTCCTCGGCACCACTGGCTAGTCAATCCCTTACACATTTATCGCAATTAACAATTCTCAGAAATTCGCAGGAAACGTCAGTAAGAGTAAAAAAATAAAATAAAAAATAACATTATAAATTTTAGCAGATAGATTTAAGACAGTTAATAATTCTTTCTCAAATTTATAGGTTTCCCCAATTCATTCTTCTACATTCACAATGACATCAGAAACGGAAAATCAATTGTTCTGGTGATTAACAGTTTCATCTTAGCATAAACTGAACAACAGAAAAGAACAACTTAGTCGTAGAATGAGTCAAACGCACACTTGATTATTCAGTCGACTGACCCACTTGAAACCACCCTCAGATGGCAGATTAATATGCACCCCGCCTCAGGTGAGGTCCCATATTGACGGACGCTCTTGGCGTGAACCAAGATGCATTAAAAATGTGCACAGATGGCTTCAATAATGCTGAGGCAGCCATGTACAATCTGCAACAGAGGCAGGTGTGAGCCACATGTGTTGATGTTTATAGCCTCATCTGTCACTGGTCTCTCTGTGGGGCGTCTCGCCTCAATTACTTGGCCAACAACGATACTGATCACGCCAATGGCTACTTGTAGCCGTACTCTACCGGAGCAAGTTGCTAGCCTGTACAATACTTAGTTGCTATGCTACATGTGTACAATCTGCAACAGACGCAGGTATGAGCCATATGTGTTGCTGTTTATAGCCTCATCTAGCACTGGTCTCTCTGTGGGGTGCCTCGCCTTATCTACTTGGCCAACACCGATACTGATCACAGCAATGGCTACTGTCGAGGACTCACGAGTCTGGGAGCGACCAGAACGCAACCCGCCCAACACTAGCCGATAATTTAGCCGAAAACTTTCCCTGGCGCCTGCAACCCTCGCTCCCAGACTCGTGAGTCCTCGACAGTACTTGTAGCCGTACACTACCGGAGCAAGTTGTTAGCCTGTACAATACTTAGTTGCTATGCTACATGTGTACAATCTGCAACAGACGCAGGTATGAGCCATATGTGTTGCTGTTTATAGCCTCATCTAGCACTGGTCTCTCTGTGGGGTGCTCGCCTTATCTACTTGGCCAACACCGATACTGATCACAGCAATGGCTACTTGACTACTTGTAGCCGTACACTACCGGAGCAAGTTGCTAGCCTGTACAATACTTAGTTGCTATGATACATGTGTACAATATGCAACACAGGCAGTATGAGATATATGTGTTGCTGTATATAGCCTCGTCTAGCACTGGTCTCTCTGTGGGGCGTCTCGCCTCATCTACTTGGCCAACAACGATACCGATCACGGCAATGGCTACTTGTAGCCTACACTACCGGAGCAAGTTGCTAGCCTTACAATACTTAGTTGCTACGATGAGCAATGGCTACTTGTAGCCGTACTGTACTAGCAACAGTTTCTCGTTACTGTGCACCGCTTAAATACTTACGATTCGGGTCGTAATAATGGGCGTACGGTAACACTTTAAGGCGAATGAAAGGTGAAGACCTGTTCTACTGGACCTATGTTGGCTTTTGTGTAAAATTATGTATTTTTTATTCTTTTCGCGGCTAAATACGTGAAAAGTTAAATGCGATTCTTGATAATTGTTTTACTAAAAAACTCATAATATCAACTTATGGCCCGTAAGAATGGACTTTTAATAATCATAAGAGTTTACTATTACTCTTTACAATAATAAACACGAACCGGTTGAAATCGTAAAGCATGTTTTTGCTCACCGGTGATACAATTGCACTGGTACAGTAAAACTGTCTAGGGCTGTCGAAAGATTTTCCAGCGGTAACTTGGCCGTTTCTCCACCGTCATTCCATCCAAACCTGATCGTCTAAATAAATAAAATAGTAAGTAATGAGTAATAACAGGCCACAATGGTTCCATAAAGTTATCTGCAGGCTTTATTTATGGAACCACCCTTGTAGACTTGAGGGGAAACTGAGTCAGTTGGGGGGGGATCACACACTCGTCCCCTCTGTCATAGTTCTTACTGCGGACTTGAGGATAGCAGACTTGAACTATCACTAATCTTACTTTGAAATGATCTATTGCCAATTATATGGTAGCAATAGACTTAATTTTAATATCGATTAAAATTGGACCCTACAAGAAGTCTCAAAATTATTAATGGAAACGTTAGTTGGAAATATACTCAAAATTGTATTATTAGCACTTTTAGTTTACTTTAATAATGGGGGATTCTGCGTGGTTCAGAATCCACTCTCAATATACCCTTAATTATTGTATAACGCATGCTATGCAATTATTTGTAAAAACTGACTATACAATAAAGAATAAAAAGAAGAAAAAGAATAGTAACTTAAAAAGTTTACGTGTGGTACAGGACTGAATAAATTCAAACTTTGTAACTCATAAGTCGAAATTGTGTGAACAGTTAATGGTCTGCGAAAAGTTTCTTTGGATAGCTTGCTAAATTGATAGCCACACAAATAAAGCAATGTTTTCCAAAATACGAGTATTCGGAAGTTTTGTATGCTCCATTCAAATGTCGAATCTACTTGAGAATCTGGTAAAACGAGTTATTTTGGGTACTAATTTGGATGCTGTTGGATTCTTCAATGACAGATTCTACTTCAGCTTCAAATCTGCCATTATCACAGTTACTTTTAAGCGTTTAAGGTTACTTTTTTTCAATATCTAGACTTTTGAAATACTACTAACGCTAATTAATAAAACTATAATTTTCTTAAGTTCACGTAAAATGTGAATTTCTAAAAAAACTAAAATGAAAAATTAAAAAGTTTCACGTAACTTCGTGAAAATAACAGAAGCGTTTGTAATTTAAACAGATACTTTGGTAATAAAATGGAAAAAGGTTTTGAAGCAAAGGCGCATTTAAGATTTGAAAATTTCTCGACCTTTCGAGCAATAACAGAAGACAACCATGATAAAAAAAAAATAAAATAAAAAAATACTAAAACTAAATAAGGCTGCTGTTTCAGTCATTCTATGGTGTCTTATCATGACTGGAATTCATTATTGTATATATCCTCATCAAACAGCTGATAAAAGCAGGTCTTTTTATTTTTAGATTCCAGTTTCGATTGCTCTTCATCAAGCGACATCAGTAACAAGACTACACGCCTAAAATTTATTACTCTATTTCAGCATTATCTTTCTATAAAACAGCAAAAGCAAAAGTATATACAGTAGGCCCTAACACAAAAGAGCTTTTACGAGAGTCGCAACCTAAGTAAGGTCTGGGATCGATCGCATCACCTAGGCAACGCTCTTCATATGTTTACATTTGTGTAACCACGTGGATCAGAGACTTCATAAGTAAAATACTTCTTTGGGTCTACAGAGGGAGTCTCCATGTTGAATAGATATCCTATGCGAACAATGTTAAATGCGGCACAGCACTGTGACTTAACGATTTGTCGGAAATTATAGTTTTTCAAACGTTTGAAAGAGCTTAACAGTTACTAGTGAATCCACTTTTCATGAAAACTAATCAAAGGCTAATAAAGCCAGCGCTGTATTTTTTATTTAATCACAAATCAATATTTTCTGAACACTAAAAAATGGATCCACTTGTAACTTTTATACTTTATTACTCACAAGCAGATATTTCATGTAATAGGAATATTTATGCCAGCAATTTGTTTAGTTAGTGAGGTATGCAATCACAGCTGGTTTAAACTGCATTGCATTACATTTACATGGCACTACACTAGCGCTCCTCAACGGACCACAAAAACAGCTGATAATCAGAGACACGAAATTTAACATTGGATGAGAAATCTATCGGTAGCATTGATTATGCTTTTGCGCTCTTGCAAACCATGTCAAATTATAATTTTCCAAACAAATTTACGTAACATTGCTGTTATGGGGATAAATCAAATATGGCGACTAACTCTGCAGACTCTGGAGTTTCACACAGAGAGTTTGAGGCTCGAAAGCCAGAACTACTGTGAGAAATGTGTCACTGCGACCAGATGACGACATGTCGGCCTTGGTTCGTTAATGGTTATTACACCACCGGAGGTCAATTAGTGAGTCTCACCGGAGAAACTCCGCCGGTGGAAACTTTTCCAGAGCAAGCTGCACATGCGATAGAAGGAAGGCACACACAATGTCTCGACAGTTCACAACTTAAACACGTTATTTGCTGTTTGTTTGCATTTGGTATCTTGATAATATGTATTTAGGTTGGGACTTATTGTTGTAAACAATAAAGATATTTCCTCAGCAAGCAATAATGTCGACGTTTCCAAACGCTTCAGCAACTTCTTCAAGTATACGGTAATAAATATGTAAGCAAATTTCAACTAGTTGGCCGTGAACTTTCACATCAAGATAAACTGTTCCAACAAGAAATTGGCTGATTGGCATTGAAATAGTAAGGGATTTAAGAGTAATTTGTAAATTCATATTGGATCTATACAGGAGCTGAAGTTCATTTACAAATTTAATTTTTAATCTAGGTCTGTGAACACAGGCATATTCACATTTAAAATTTAATTTATTGCAGACCTAGAGCCGAAAGAATCTCAATATAACAATTATCTTTTAAAAGGGATCACGGATTTGAGATCCTCATTCCTCTTTTAAAATTATTACTACAATTAAATGCCTCGACCTGCTCTAGCCTCGTGTTTTGTAGCTTGTTCCATCCATTTTCCTTCTCTTAGGCTACATAAAGATTATGAAACTAATTTCTGAGACTGTAGTACTGTACTGTAAAAATGTTATAAACAAAAACCTTCTCCTTCCCTTTTATACTTTTCAAGATATCAGTGACTTGAGAGCAATAAATTCTGAGCTTTACACCTGCTAGTTATCTCGGTAAAACTTATTATAACAGCTCTCAGAGGTCTTCAGTCTGCAGGACGTTGGTATCTGGACAATCATCCCGAATAGTTTATCAAACATTATTTTACCTGTTTTTGCATAGCCCGTCCGGGCTGAAATGTCCGGTCTTCGGTCTGCAGGACGTTGGTATCTGGACAATCATCCCGAATAGTTTATCAAACATTATTTTACCTGTTTTTGCATAGCCCGTCCGGGCTGAAATGTCCGGTCTTCGGTCTGCAGGACGTTGGTATCTGGACAATCATCCCGAATAGTTTATCAAACATTATTTTACCTGTTTTTGCATAGCCCGTCCGGGCTGAATGTCCGGTCTTCAGTCTGCAGGACGTTGGTATCTGGACAATCATCCCGAATAGTTTATCAAACATTATTTTACCTGTTTTTGCATAGCCCGTCCGGGCTAAATGTCCGGTCTTCGGTCTGCAGGACGTTGGTATCTGGACAATCATCCCGAATAGTTTATCAAACATTATTTTACCTGTTTTTGCATAGCCCGTCCGGGCTGAATGTCCGGTCTTCGGTCTGCAGGACGTTGGTATCTGGACAATCACCCCGAATAGTTTATCAAACATTATTTTACCTGTTTTTGCATAGCCCGTCCGGGCTGAATGTCCGGTCTTCGCAGAACGTTACAACTGTAATGCCAAAGGGTGTCCTTTGCCTAGCATGTTATAAAACGTAACTCTTTGAACCTGATCTGATCCTACTTATCCTGATCTTGTAGTAGTCTATTCTTATACGATTCCACGTGTAATTCGAAACTTGTTTAGGTGTAGGATATATGCCATATGCGCGATGAGTTAACATTTTCATACTTTGTCCACCAAACAAGTTCTTCATATGTCAAGTTCTTCTCCGCTACGGAATGATATCTATCTCATAGAGAGGTATCTGACTATTGTTTTACCATCATCAGCTAGATTGCCTGCCTCAGTGTTATTGTCCCATTCGCCCAACCATACACGTACAGTGTTATTTACCCACCCGCCCACCCATACACGTACAGTGGTATTGACCCTCCCCCCATCCATACACGTACAGTGGTATCAACACAACTGTACGTGTAGGGTTGGGCGGATGGGTCAACACAACTGTTCGTGTTGGGGTTGGGAGGTAGGTCAACACAACTGTACATGTAGGGTTTGGCGGGTGGGTTTATATCACTGTACGTGTTGGGGTGGGAAGGTGGGTCAAAACAACTATACGTGTATGGGTTCTTTACAGGAGTTGGAGTTCTCTACAGGGTGGTTCTTTACGCTTGCTATATATCGTAACGATATATCGATAAATATATTTCGATATATTAGTATCGATATTTTCTTTAGATAATATCGGACTTATCGATATTTTTGGTCCGATATATCATATCACCATATTATAATGACGTAATTCTCGCTCCTCAAAATCATCGATCCGAAAAAAAACACACTTAAATTGCCTCTTATACGCACAAAACATGTATTTAAATAATAAAGTAACTTTATTTAGTTTTTTTTTTACGTGAGGTTAACGCACTAAAATGTAGTTTATTGTAGACCAGTGGGTGGAACGAGCAAATGAAGTGCTGTATGAGTTAGCAACGCTGACTCTAGGATGCCTAATTTGAATGCCTTAGTGAATTAATTTGTCTAATTTTTAGTTTTTATAAGAAGCTAAAGATTTTTAAATGTTAAAAACAAAAATAACAATGTTATTACATTATTAGTTTATAATTAACATAGTAATTAAAGGTACCGGTATAGTTATTCTTATTTTGAATTTTTATAATTCAACCCCACAGACCACAACTTGTTTCGTGTAGATAAATGTATTTAATATTTACATTCAGTACTCTAATCTAATTAGTGACAGCAAAACACGAGGGTATTTTTCGTCATGACATACGACTTAGTGCATAATTTTAAACAGATGAACAATTTACAATTTGATATATCGGTTATCCGATATATCGATATTTTTCTTTCGATATTATTGTTGGATCGATATATGATTTGCAATGTATCGATAATTCGATGTGATGAAAATATTTACCATCCCTATCACCAGATGTTCAATATTGTCAGCTGATAGCTTCGCGTCTCTCGTCTCTGTACATTCGCGAGACGTTCACTTCGGTTCGCTTCCCGTACCGCCTGCCTCCGCACTAGATTGGATAGGGTCAAAGTACCCCAGTTGTGTCAAAGTACCCCAGTTGTGTCAAAGTACCCCAGTTGTGTCAAAGTACCCCAGTTGTGTCAAAGTACCCCAGCTGTGTCAAAGTACCCCAGCTGTGTCAAAGTACCCCAGTTGTGTCAAAGTACCCCAGTTGTGTCAAAGTACCCCGGTTGTGTCAAAGTACCCCAGTTGTGTCAAAGTACCCCAGTTGTGTCAAAGTACCCCAGTTGTGTTGGTATTTTCCTAAAATTTACTTCAGGAAATGTGAACGAAGTTGTCATCAAGACTCGTGGAATGGTAATGGTTGGCGGAATAGAATCTGTCTCCAAGATTAGATTTTAGGGAGATAGATTCCTTAGGTTTAGATTTTAAAGGGGGGAGAGATAAATGACATAATAGTATTTTTACTGATGATAAACCGTCTAAAATATCACTTAAAAACTAAAAACACCACTAAACACGGTAAATTTATGACGCCAACTAAACCTTCAAAAGATAGTAAAATAAACAAGACCTCATTTAGACTTTGATGTCATAATGTGCGACTAAATAAAACGTATTGCCCCAATAAAACGTATCCGAAAAAAACTATTTATAGAAATATTTAAAATGGGCAACAAAACATAAATCATAAAACCTCGAGATAATAGTGTATTAAAATATAAAAAAATTAAAATAATATCGATGAAATTAAAATAACTAAAACAAATTATTACTATGAATTACAAAAAAGAACATATTAAATCAAAATTCACTGTAAGAAGAAACAGATGACCTTTGATACTGAAATAAATAAGCCTAATTGAGTGACAGTGTTCAGATATGCGAAAGGACTATTTCAACAGAACTAAACATACAAGGCAGGAAAATTATGCAAGAACGCTGTTGTAACAAGATAATTCTAAAATCTTAATACATGTATATATTTTTTTAAAAACAACAGAAATTGTTCAAACCCCTAAAACAACATGTCCATGATCACGACGGACCTTTCTGGACCTGGCTTGACCCGAAGGAGGTCGCTAGAAGAACACTACGCCGAGGAGATAAGAGAGCAGAAACAATGGCTGGGTTATCACACGTCTGCCGCCGGGTTACGACACGTGTAACTGCCGACACGCGGCTACAGCTCACCACAGAGCAACTGTGCAAGCATACACACACCATGCCGAATACATAGAGCATAAAATATACTTCCCGCTCTAAAAAATAACTAGTTTGCGGTTCACCAAACATTAAAAAAATTACCGAATACAATACGGTTACACGTTTCCTTTTCCCCAATCCTACTTTTCAATCATGACGGGAAAAATTAATAGCCAAAAATAATTCCGTTATCATGGTAGTAGGCCTAATATTAATCACCTTATAAAAGTATAAATGCTAACATTTTTATAAGGTTTTTTTTTATATTTTTAGTTTTTATAAGAAGCTAAAGACATTTTTAAATGTTAAAAACAAAAACATCAATGTTATTACATTATTAGTTTATAATTAACATAATAATAAAGGCACCGGTATAGTTATTCTTATAGTTATCTTATTTAGTCACAGACCAAAACTTGTTTCGTGTAGATAAAAATGTAGATATTACTGTGTTCGTTAATTTAAATACAGCACCTAGTTGATAGGAATGTATTCTACAAATTGTAGTATTTTGACTTTTTGAGAAAAACAGTTCTACGTACAGTGGTATTAACCCACCCGCTCACTCATACACGTACAGTGGTATTGACCCACCCACCCACCCATACACGTACAGTATGCCAATGTACGTGTATGGTTGGGCGGGTGGGTCTATGCCAATGTATGTGTATGTGTGGGCGGGTGGGTCAATGCCAATGTACGTGTATGGGTGGGCGGGTGGGTCTATGCCAATGTATGTGTATGGGTGGGCGGGTGGGTCAATACCACTGTACGTGTATGGGTGGGCGGGTGGGTGGGGGGTAGAGTTGTAATATATAATGTAAAATAAACAAAATATATTTGTGCATTTTGTGCTTGTATTGTAGTATATTTGTGCATTTTGTGCTTATATTGTAATAAATTTGTGTTGTGTGACGTTTACTTGTACTGTACTTGTATTGTAGTATATTTGTGCATTTTGTGCTTATATTGTAATAAATTGGTGTTGTGTGACGTTTACTTGTACTGTATTATATTATAGTTATTTTTGATATTGGATTGTTCATTTGTTGGAGATTTCCAATGCTTTTTATACAACTTTTCTACAGGTTCGTCCTCTTGATATTGGTTTTCAGGTGGTCTTTTTTGATACTGATATTGTTTGATTCACTGTGAGATCTAGTTTTAATTGAAATGTGGCATAAATTTACTACAAACACCTGAGGACGACAGGAGTTTGTAGTTTCTTATACCTGTTGAAACGTTGTATTTTGTTTTTTGAAAAGTAGAAGCGTTGAAAATGTCCTATAAATGAAAAATTAATATTTCTCTAACGTGTGTCAATATATAACGAGGTTGAAAGAAACCGGCTTCATCTTTAAACTCTCCCTCCCATATTGCTAAATTTAATAATATACATCAACTACTAAACTGCGTGGTATTTGAAGAAGCCTGTAATTTTAGGAATACGTTCAAAACTACATAACTAGTATTGGAAATACTGAAATAAGTAACAATGCCATAAGGACAAACTGAACCGTTTTCAAAGAAATCCACAAGTTTATCCACCAGCATAATATACTGCTTTACAAATATATTTTACGGGACTTCGTTGTAGTTAACGAAATTAAAATCGTAGAACCAGTTTATACGTAACAGGGACGAGGACTAAGGCCCAGTGGGCAACCTAGGGGCCGAGTTGTAGGCACGAGTGCCAGTCGGCAAGGCTACGGACCGAGTTGTGGACAAGCGGGCTAGTGAGTGGGTATGCCAAACCAGTTCAGGCAACACTTCCATCAGTACGTCCAACCGGAGCAATTATTGTTGTTTTCTTATGTTAATCGTAACTCATGGACAGATCATCCCCATTTGGCACCCGACCAAGTTGGGAGAAAGCTGCTGACAGCGTAACGCGTCGATGAGCTTGTTTACTTGGCCTGTCTCCAATGGAAACTAACTCACCTGTTCGAACAGCTTGGATTTGACTCTAGGTAAGGAGTAGAACAGATTCATTAACGTCAGTTCTGTACTAAACATTTGTAAAATTACAATATCAATTTTATTCTTTGCAAGTGTATAGATTTCTTTGTGACAGTTTATGGTACAAATTTGGGGTAAGTGTTAACTCGATGATGTTTCCAGTCACGTGCTCCTTTGAGCGCCTATCTTCCTTTTCAAGGCTCAACCGAAAAAAGTTTAAAACTGTTTCTGCAGACTGATATTGTAAATCCAGTAAAAGAGCCCGACAGTCCAATGACATTGTCTTTTTTATTTGGAAAAAACAACGGTAGTCGATAATATCCTGTAATACTCTACTCTCTACTGATGTGAGAAAATATACTGATATTCTGGAAAAACTTAGCGACACAAATGTATTGGTAATTGACAGACACTCTAAGAAGATTTGATAAACCTAGTCCAAAAGGCCTTATTGTCGATCCGAACCAGAACTTCTAAAAGCTTACAGGAAATTAACAATTTTGCATTTTTTCTGTTAAATCTATCTCGAGGCGCTGCTTCACGGCGCACGATCTGCGATTCAATGCGATGGGTAAACGCAGATTGGTGGACGCGTACCTCGGAGGACTGTCGGTGACAGAACCGAAATTGGTATCTCAGACAAACTAAATCAATCAGTATCAATGGATAAATCATCATCTGAGAAATTTAGTTCCTTTTTCACATTGTGTCTCACAAAAAAGTAAGACGTGGTTGAACTCAAAATTGACTTTCAACAAATGCGTGATATAAACACTTAGTCCGACGGCGAGTTTTAGAGTTTATACCAATTTGTCTAAAAATTAACAACAGGCCCCCAAACTCATTTTGTAGAAAGAGGTTGGTCTCAGGCACTGACCATCTGAATATTCCCTCTACCTTCAGGTAGTTTACATGGGAAAATTTCCATCAAATCAAGATAAGTGCAACATCAAAACATATCTGGACTAAAGTCTAATCTTGAATATCTGCAAATCCATGTTCAGCGTGAAAGTCCAGATATTCTATGCTTACCTGATCACAATCTCCAAACGTGTACAATTCAACATGTTTGCTGTATGGCTATTTAAAAATATCAGCGTCCTGCCGAGTCAGTAGGAGCAAGCGTGACGTTTGCATTCTTACCAAGAAAAGTTTTGCATTTCGTGTGGCTGATGTTTCCAAATTCCGCGAGTTGGTTCCAAAGCCAATTCGTGCCAGGTTGGCGCAACAGTTCCAGCTCAGCTTTGGACCATCTCTGTTGGTTATTGCTGTTTATAATATTCCGTCTTCCGTGCCATTTTTTACTTTGGCGCGACGTGCCGGTACGCAGTGCGCCACACTGTAAACGCAGTTCTCTCTATGACGTGCCAGAAGTCGGTGTTCAATTGTGATGTTTTGGTTCTAACACGATCAGCCACGCCTACAGGCTACATAATAAGCCTACACGTTACTACAGTAACGGAAAATAAGTCTTAAGCAGTTTTTTTTATTATTGGCACAATACATGAAGATAATACGGTGAACAGAACTGGAGGTAAATATGGACTGAAAATTGGTTAAAGGAGAAGATTCTGATATGATACTCCTGAAATTGGAAGACAGACAGGCTGATGTATCATTCATTGTTACAAGTAGACCTACAACCAAGAATACCTTGCTGTAGCGTATGAAATATTACCTCAAAATATTATGCACTTGGCACGAGACTGGCCACACGGTGGCACTCGAGGTGCGACATGGACTACCTGTGTTAATCCCAGCGACCCCAAAGGGCCATAAAACTGGCACTCGAGGTGCGACATGCCACCTCAGGTAGCCCGGCGAAGGGTTGCGGGGTTGTAGACGCGCTCTCTCTCTCTGTGTCCATAAATATTCTTTTATAATTTAATAAACAGATATCTTATTATAGAAGGTATAATAAGATGTATATATATATATATATATACACACATACAAAAATAGACCTACCTATATATACCTAACCTAACCCACCCACCCTCCCATACACGTACATTGGTAGTAATTGCATTGGTAACAATCGTTAATCATGTGTCTCATTGTATGGCTGTAGTTTTCAGATAATTTTATCACTGTAAATATATCAACTATTAGCCGCCAGACCAACACGGCCACACTGCTAGCCGAAGCGCCATGTCGCACCTCGAGTGTTAGTTTTGGGTTCTCTTTCGCTGCATGTCGCACCTCGAGTGTCCAATTATGACCCTCAGGTAGTCCATGTCGCACCTCGGGTGCCCCCGGCCACACACTAGCATGTTGGCACGTGGCACGAACCTGGCCACACACTAGCATGTTGGCACGTGGCACGAGACTGGGCCACACACTAGCATGTTGGCACGAGACTGGATGGAGGTTGGCACGCCGAAAATCAAACCAGATCTGATTGTCGTGCCATGAAATGCCACGCTGTGCATTGAACGTTGTTACATTGGGACGTTTCAACAAAATTTCGGCACGCCTTTTGGTGTACAGGCCGCTTTATGGTTGCGATAATTTCTTTGAAAATATTACTGTATTATTGTACTATAGTATTATTGAAATTGTACTGTAGTATATTTGTACATTTTTGCCTATATTATAATATATTTGTGTTGTGTGACATTCACTTGTGCTGATAACATTAGTCACTGTTTTGAGGTTGACTTCCCTGGGGCAACCTATACTATTGTGGTTGGACATTTTAATATAAACGTGTTGAACAATAAACTGTTATTGTTAATGGTATAGGTATTTAATAAATTTCACGCACATTTGCAAGTTAGAATTGTTAAAAATAGATCTATTTATTTATGTCAGTCCTTATATACTAGTGAATACGGAACTAAGCGACGTTTTTTATTGGCCTATCAAAGAAACACGATAACATGAATCACCAATTATAGGCTGTGCTTCAACGGAAGTGCTGATTGTGTGAAGGGGTTCAGTTGAAACGCCTGATCACACGGCATTCTGAGTTTCACTGATCTACAATCTTAACACTTAACAGCTTTTGATAAATATTAGGGCAACTCATCCATGATACAATTCGAATGCTCTCAGCGTACGATAAAACATATTTCCCAACTGCAGTATTATCTGTATAAATCGCGTACAAACGCTAAACTACTGAATTGAAATTGTTTGAGTAATCGTTTATATTTTGAACACAACCCAACATCAAACCAGAGACAGTCATTTGGCCCTGTTTACGAACTCACCTTCATCTGTTGAAGTTACACTAAAAGTAACTTAGCTGAGAATACTTTTCACGAGTTCCCTCACGTGTAATCTGTATTTATCGACAGGTATAAAAAACACTGATACAACGATTCAAGACCATCTAACTTGAGTTTTTTCTTGTCAGGTATATGCCATTTTCATGTTGAACCCCAGTAAGTAGTAAGCTATTTTAAGAAAGTATTAAGTTGCATTTGTACTACCTGATAATTCATTATTAATTGTCTGATCTACCGAAAAGTGGAAGTGTAAGTAGAGCTGTGGACAGATTAACGCTGAACCAGAGAAAGAAGTTTCCATACATCGGTCATTGCTATGGAATAACCCCAACCAACCCTTACTAATGTAAATTCTCGTCACACTAAAGGAAAACAAATAACAAGGATCACAATCGCAACAAGTAATAGCTATAAATTATTCAAAACTTCCTTCACTTTTTGAGTGAATTTCAACTAATTCAAACGTCCACCATAGATTAATTTGGAAAGTAAATTTATATTCGGCCTTGATAAACGATGACAGTTAGGCGATTTAAAAAAAATTAATACCAAAATAACCAAAATTCAAAAACAAATGATGGTTTATGACACTAATACTTAGCTATACGCTACACAAGACATTATTGGGATCTCTACTAACTGTACTTTCGAAGGCCCCTTTTCACTCGTTTAGACCATGTAAGCATTCAGTGATCATAATTGCACTGACCAAATTTATCTATATCTATAAAATCCAATGTATGTTTGTCTGTCCTTTATGCGCTACCAAACCGTCCAGCCGATCGCCATGAAACTTGGGGAAGTTGTTCTATATACCCCAGGGAAGGTTTATGTCCTATTCCCGTTTCTTTAATCCCTCAGGGCTCCATCCCTTGGACTTCTAAAGTTTCAATGTTAATCAAATAGCAGGATGCATGGAGGTATAATAAGTCAAATATAAAAAGAATATCAGCTGTGGGTTTTAAATATGTCAAAATTAAATTAAACCATGTGTTAATTTTTTAAACTGTTTATATTTTTATGTTTTGATTTCTTGTGAAGCTATATTAATTGATTTATTTATTTGATTAACAGCTGTTAAATAAAATCAAATAGAATAAAATTGTGGTAGGCAAAACTTTCAAAATTAAAAATAATTGAGTACAGTAGTAAACTACACAAAACATCAGCTGTTGTAAATTGGATACTGTCTAAACTGAAAGGTTGCTGCACATTTCAATGATACAATCAAAACTCAATATTATGACCGGCGAAGCGGGCGGGTACAGCTAGTAAACAATATTTACACGGCCCTCTCTCCTAACCCGATTCTGAGGGGGGGGGGTTTACATTATTCAAGTGACCCCTTAGGAAACGGATACAAAATACAAGGTACTAAACAATCACCTTGCGACAAACGAACTTAAATTTCCCTACTTTACCATGTACTTTTGTTTTTGCTAAACAATTATTAGCTTATATGTTCAAAACAATTCATTTAAAAACATCAATAACTGAAGTGGTACCAACTTCATGTCGCCCTTTTCACGCCAGAGCGCGCCGACCCAAACTGGTTCCCCTCATGGGCAGTGCGGGACAGAAGTCCACTTTCCCGCCTAAAACCACCGGACCCCAACGGACGGACCCCGCATGAACAGACACACCAAGTACACCTCCTGTTTGTCCTCTTGCCATCAACCGGCAAATCTGGTTGTACAATGACAACGTTTCGTCGTTTCGAACAATAAGTGGTTAAAAGTCTGCAGAGTCTGTCGGCCATGTTGGTTTTAATCCCATAAGAACGACGTTGTTCGCGAATTTATTGGCTAAAAGTTGTGTATGAGGTGTTATTTTAAATGTTTGTCATATAAAAATTAAAACTTCAAACGCAATATTTTGTATATCATATCTATAAAACTAATTAGGAATTTGCAATTTCTACGTGCAAATCCATTCTTGATCAGTTGTCATTTGTTTGAATCAAATCCGTTTGAAAATAACTGTTTAATTTTTATACGCGAGATCGAATGTCAGGTTCGAAATAACATTGTTCTTATGGGATTATAACCACAATGGCCGACAGCCTATGCAGACTCTTAAATATGATACAATTCTTCAAGTTTTATAAAGTATCGGGCGGTTGTACAATTATTATTATTATTATTATTATTATTATTCATCTGTATGTGTAATAATTGTAATTACTTGTAATTATATAGATGAATAATAATATATTATTATTAATATACAGGATTATTATAATAATATAATTAATATTTTTATAATATATGGAATAGTAATAATTGTATGATAATATATACAGGGTGTTCAGTAAAACTGTTTCAATAATTTGGGATGTTATTGAACACATAAAAATGAGCAAAAAACTTGATATGAATGTATGTCCTATACCTTCATATCAAGTTTTCCGTCTATCTGTCTTTGAGTTTTTTAAATAAAAATTCATAACTTTAGATCCACTGAAGGTACAAATGTGAAACTTCATGATTTTCTAACCTATAGTAGTTCTATTAAAAAAAAATAGAAAAAATAAATCTTCACCCGTTTCAAAATGGCAGACGTTTAATTTTGTATAACTGAAATATTTACAAATTGACTAATTTTACAAACAAAATACAAGAATAATGTTTTGTAGTAAATCTTATTATAATATTACATTGTTTGTTTCAACAAAAACGGATAAAAAACAGCTATGTTATGCTGCAAAACGTAAAACAATGTTTTACAGCATTAACCAAAGGCTAGTGTGGTTTTAAATATGAGTGTACTTCGAACGGCTGATTTCATGTCAGTCTGATATTTCATATGAACAGCTGTTTATTTATGTTATTAATATTAGGTTTGGTTTATATTCCAATTCAGGAGTTCTTACTTAAACCAATCGGTCTGAGTTACCTTTTCTTTAGTGATTAAAGCGTCCTGTCTCAGTAAGTCTTCTCGCTTGAGTACTACTACATTGAGCCATGCCATACATCAAATGCATGTATGCCATTTCTGAGTTGGTAACATTGTACATTACATTATCTGCCATTGTGTTACAAGTATTGAATGTCCATAAATGGATATAGCAGTTTGTATCAATCACAAGTGTCCATTTATGGTTCAGCAAAAAGAGATTGTCTACAAAATATAAACGTAAAGTACATTAATGATTGGGATGTTACGAGGTACAAGCCGACTCTGTTGGTAAAGGCGTTGAATGATTTAATCAACAGAACTAAATTTAGAGATTAAGGCAGACATAATCATAGCTATGGTCTACATTAAGGACGAGCAACACCTTTTATGATAACTCTCGACAGTTAATTACTCACAATAGACTTTTCTCTTATTTTGATTTGTTCCACCAGTGTGTTACTTAAGTGGAAGCAGGCTACTGCGGTTTTTTATGGGTTAGGGTTAGGATTTACCTTCGAGGTTCTAAAATATCCTTCGAGGGCTGCAAGATCACTTGTAAGTGTTTATTCAGTGGCTATGAAGTCCTTATGTAAGCTAAAGCAATATCATCTGCATATATAAAATTTCTAGTTTCTAGTTATTGGGATGTCAGCAGTATACACTTTGAACAAAATAGGAGCAAGAACAGACTCTTGTGGTACACAATTTTTCAACTGCCAAAAAAAGATCTTTCTTCACGACCAATATTTACTTTTATTAGAATGGTACTAAGCATTGGCTCCAAAAGTTTCAAAAGAAGTGCCTCCTGCGCTCTTTTACGGAGGGATTGGCCAGCATAAACAGAATCTGTATCAGGTCGTAAATGGCCCAATGGATTGGATTTAACTTTGTGCCAGAAGATCACTTTTATTTTATATACTCCATGACTTTTGGATCTTAATCCAAATATATATCACAGATTATTTAATCATACGAGATATTTGTTCCACCACAAAAACATACAAGTACTGTAAGAAATATCACTCTCGAAAAACATGTCAGATCTTTACAAAGACCTTTACAATCATGTTCGTACTATTTAAAGTAAAATGCAGTGTTCATCCAAAATCGAAGCTCTGTTTTGGGCCGCCAAAGTATGTTTACAATCGTAGTTCAGGACCATCTACGAAAGTAAACTTAAATATGAGTTATTCTCGTAGTTATTCTCAATTGATCCGTTTCAGTTGATTCCCTAACATCCTTTTTTTTACACACCACACTCATGATGATGTCTACTACATAGGAAACAGCAGTACATATGATTTGTCACGCTGTTTGGTTAGTCATTGTTGTTTTGGACTTTCCGGTGACCTAACGATAAGAGACGCCTGTGGTCAACCAGTAGCCATCACTCATGGCTAATTACGTGAGTAAGTGCAGATTTTCGTTTCTGACCTGAAATGTTACGTGTTTGCGTGCCTAATGGAGTGCAAATTGAGGCTATAAAACTAATTTCCTTAAGATACCCGTTTTAATATTTATATAATTCAGGGATACCATATTTCATGGATAAATTTTTTGACAAGGTACAATTTTCAGAAATGTTTCACGGTCATGAAGCCAAGGATGGGTCAGTGTCAATGTGGAGAGTACTGGTACGAAAAGCGACTACTAGGCCTAGTAGTAGAATCAAACTGGTCACTTCCTTTGGTTCAGCGACTACTAGGCCCAGTAGTAGAATCAAACTGGTCACTTCATTTGGTTCAGCGACTACTAGGCCTAGTAGTAGAATCAAACTGGTCACTTCCTTTGGTTCAGCGACTACTAGGCCTAGTAGTAGAATCAAACTGGTCACTTCATTTGGTTCAGCGACTACTAGGCCTAGTAGTAGAATCAAACTGGTCACTTCCTTTGGTTCAGTTTATCATTGAGTCGCTCTTTCTTAATAGGTACCACTTTCTGAAATGGTAGAGTTGAGTAGAGTTCTGAAGTGGTGATAAGTTGACCTGTACGAAATGTGAGGAAATCAAAGATGGTTGGACCCAAGTTGAAGAAATTTCAAGGTTTCCGTATCGCCAATTAATTGTAGGCCTACTATAATTAAGACACTAAATGTGTGACCGACTTTTGAACAGGCATATATTGTATTCAATTTAATGCCATAGAACAAAGATCACTAGAGACAAGTATAAATTTAATGTAAAGTGTTATAAACAACTAAATTTTTTCCTAATATTCCACATGACGAGCAATTTTATGTGGATTTTAACCGTAAATTACTTACTGCAACGCATCATGTGGTTTTTTTTATTTAAAAATTAACTTCTATATCTACATGTGGACATTAAGTTTGCAAAATTTAGACCACATTCATCAGTGGTTTAACTTGTACTTAGCCACTTTGTCCAAAGTGTAGTCATAACAGGTGTTATCCAGAGAGTCGTTTTTGAAAGGGCAGGTTGGGTCTCAAGGCTGGTTTTGTTTGTCTTTGGGCTACTTTGTCTTCACCGTATTTTATAGAAACCTTCCTACAAGGGTACAAAGCGTATTGTGGGACTCTTTGTCCACGACCCTAAAATAAGCCTCTCAGATAAACTGCACTTAGAACCGAGACACGTGAAGAGAATTATCTTGCATAAAAAATAAAAATAAAAAAAGTGAGGAATGAAGGCCAGTAGGTAATTAAAATTGAACTGGACTGGAATGGAACCCCTGGCGGTGGGTAGGAGGGTCACGTAACTCAACCCGAGTCCACAACCGACAACATAATTGCTAGAACACCACTAATTTAAACCGGACTGTACTTTCGGGGAGAAACAGAGACTGGAGTGCAGTGAAATCTCGCCGCTCGACGACCACTGCGAATTCCGGAGAAAACAAAGTGCTGATTATACCAACCCTAAACTGATTCATGCGTCCTTCCATATAGGCGCATGCAATATATAAGCGTGTTAATGCCTTTTGCAAATTTGCAAAGAACTTACAAAAACAATAAATTTTTTGTATGAGCTTTAAGCTTTTTCTATTTTTTTGCGAACTATCACAACTGGAAGTCTACCGAAGGGCATGCTTTGCATTGAAATGTTATTTAATTGAATACAGTAACGTTTCTATTGCATTAACTTTCCCATCATGACCAGGACTAACTTGTAGAGCAAAGGAAGTGAACCCAAAGAGAGAAACAAGCTGCAAAAGGATAGAGTCCAGAACATGATTTTGTTCTTCTGGAGAGAAACGTTTCAATTAATTAATTTTTGTGAATGGCATGTAAACTAAAGCGATATAATATTTATCTTAAAAATATTTTAAAACCCCAAAAACTCTCCACATTAAGCCGTCAAATCTGATTTTCTCACGCATTATTTCAAAACATAATACTAGAAGTCATCAAATACACTAACAGGCTAACTGCTTTCAATAATTGTCAGTAGTATAATCGACCTATAGTTCAGCAACTCATTTCTTCGGTTGTATTGGTGCATTGTTTATCTCGGCGTTGGCTACTTGTGACGAAACTGTTATATCCGCAATTGTTCTTGTACATTATGTTCATTGTTGCAATGAAAGTCCGGGACGCCCGGAACGCCGTCCTTCCAGCGATAAATGAAAGTACTGTATGTGGTATTAGTCATTTCATGTGGGTTGGATATATAATCTCCGAGAGCCTAACAATGCTAATTTGGCGAGGATTTACTCACCAAAGAACAAAAACAAAATTTAAGACGTTACCAAGTTATAAATTGATATTCTGTGTTTCTAATTACGGTAGGCCTATGTGTAATACTACAAATCTCAACATACAAAATTCAAAGTGTACCAATCAATTGCCGAAAAAAAAAACACGTCATAAAAAAATTACATGTACTAGGCTAAATTCACAAAACAAAATATATTTTAAACAACTTACATTTTAAAATAATCAAATTCCAAATGTAGCTTAAGTTTATATTTAAAAGATACATAGCTGAGTGCGTTGAAATTCTGTTGAATTCCGTTGTAAATCTGGGGAGCAAAGTAAGAAAAAGCATTCCTTCCCACCTCGAGTCTGACTTTTGGTACACTTCCCCTGTATCTGACGTAATAACTGAGTGATTTTTACTCAGCAAGTTACATAAGTGGAAAGTTGGATCAAGTATGAAGTCCAGCCCTGTATTTACTCTCTATTCTTAATAATAGAAAATCTAATTTTTAAAAGTTGTGTTTCTCTGCTTTTAGCGTCACTATACAGTTCGAGTTTTTAAGTCGGTCACCCCAGAACTTATTTCCAAAGTTTATAAAAGATTTGCTTTTTGGATTTGCCATTAAATTACATTGAAAACCCACGCTATATTTTGAGGGTTTCAATGTAATTAGGCACTTAGGGTCCAAGATCTAGGAGTCAGCTTCAACATTTTTAAATGAAAACGTGGTCATGCGATATTACATTTAACACTGCCATTTCAAGCTGAAAAAAATAACGCAATCAGAGTTTAAAAAGGATGTGTCGTTCTTTAGTTATTCATTTGTTTATTGTTTTATTTTATTGGTCCATGTATGTTCCTAATTAAGGCTTTTTCATGGCTAAAACAAAGCCAGATTTATGTTTTAGCCATGAAAAATCAGTTATAATTAGGAACATACACAGACGATGATCAACTAAAAATAAAAACAAAACAAAAATTGTAACTAAAGAAAGGCGTATCCTTTTTTATAATTTGATTGTGCTATCACTTTCAACTTAAAATTTCGGTGTTAAATGACCTATCACATGACCACGTCTCAAGTTGACAGATCGATATTGGACCCCTAGTTATCCCAAAAATATTGAAACTCTCAAAACGTAGTACCGTACAGATTATTATTAATTTAAAGGCATAGGTTACTCATAAAGCAAATATTTTACAAAATGTAGAAATAAGTTAAGAGGTAACTCACCCTGTATAAAAATTACTCTTACAGTAATGACAAAGTATAATGTTGTGTAATCTATTTTGTTTGTCTAAATATTTATTTATTTTAACAACTGTGAGTGTAACATCACTTCAACCCTAAGAAAGAAATGGATTTATGCATTCCTAGCATATAGCCACAATCTATAAGTTCTTATTCATGGATATATTCTGTACATTGACAAAAATGTATGGCATTTAAAAATTGATATGTAATGTTAAACTGTAATTTCATGCTGGCCCCAATTTGCTACAAAAGCAAGAGTAAGTGTGATAAATCGTCCTATACAAGACACCATAAAGTTCAAATTAAAATCCTTTTTGATCTTTCATGGCTGTACCAGATTTACCAATTAATATTGACATTCTTTTTGGTGTATAGATTTACTGGTAGCACACAATGCATAGTATGATACACTTGGTAGTAGAACCGTACATAGACTTGCTCTTTATCTGTAGGCCTACTTGTAGAAAAAATTTAAAATATTTAAGACTTTAAGGCTGTTTGGCTTAACTTATCAAACAACTGCATAAAAAGGTAGTACGTAAAAGGTAAGAACATTTCTAAACCTTTTATTCCTAAAAAACCTTTTTTCATTATCGTTTTATAAAATAACATATTTTTAAGATAAAAAATCAGGACTCATATTCTCAACCAGAGGACTAAGCTAATGGTTTGTTTAATTAGGACATTAGTGAGTTTAAGACCTTTTTTAAACTGCCCTGTTCTATGTCAACTATTGTACTACTCACTTACCATGGGTTTACATTGTAAACTCAAAACACTTTACCACTACCCAGTTAAAAGAAGACCCGAAGACAGTCCTTGTAGTCCAACTACCATTGATTAGAAGTTTTAGAGGTTTAATGTGGTTGAGAGGGCCGTCTAGTCCTAACCTTGCCTTGTAAAATATAGATCATTTCTTTTCATTAAGTTCTATAATTCATTGCTACAAAACTAGGATTTGTAGTGAAATAAATAAAACAGTTGGAAATGTTTACTAAATATTAATGTATCCCAAGGATCAAAATATTTAACAAAAACCTGAGACAAGAATCTGTGGGTGTCATATAAAAAGATGTCTTTATAGGAATACACATCTTTAGGCAGCAATGTAGACTGGTTTTATGTAGTTTTCTAAGTTATTGCCAAACTACCCTTACAAGACTTAACATTCAACTATTTAATATATATATACATATAACTCGTACCTTCACATGCCTCAGTAAGTAATCGAGTAAAGCCTTCTTCTTCTTGCACTTCTCTTCCTCGTGACACATCCCGATGTTGAGACCCATGATGATGGTCCTCAGGAGCCCCCCTTCCCAGGCGTCCCAGATGAACTTGGGAGTGTAGCACAACATAGCTTGGAAGAACAGCACAAAACAAACCCACTGATAGTAAGTGTAGTATTTCTTGGCGTCTTCGTCTCCGAAATCGTTACTTACTCCTGGATGTGCGACTTCTACACCGACCTGACGCCTGAAGGCATCAGGCATGGTGAACGTAGAGGTGATCCAACAGTAGGTGTTGATGGGGTGGGTAGGAAGTCCATTCACAATACACTGGATAGGGTTTCCAACATATTGTGTCGCTGTAATCACCAGTGAGCAAGACATAAGCAACACCGTAGTGAACGTATTGTGTAAACGAAATACCGCATTGTCTGTAGTTATGTCCTGCCATTTTAAATAGTCCTTTAACCCGCCGAGTAGTTTATACATGACTGTTTACTTTCCACACAAGTGCAACAATGTAAACAATCCGCTATCAAAATGGCCGCGTTATTTATGTACCTTACACCTCTTTCACTTGTATCACAATGTTTCTGCGCTTGTTTTCATATCTTCAGAAGATACACTTAATTACCAATAGAAACACTCGGTGATAAATGTCAAACACACGCCTATAATTCAATGCCACGTTGTTGGCAAAGTTCGACACCAGCTCGACGAACAGCTTGCTTGCTTCTCGCGTACTACGATTGATACTATCCCCTCCACTTTTCCCGTCATTCCCCCTTCTCCTACCCTCTACTCTCAAACAAGGCCCCGAGTACCGTTGTTCTCTCTCCGTATCCCCTCCCCTCCTAGAGCTCGCCTCGTGGATGTATTCCAGAAACAGAAATTAATTTTAGTTAGGGATGGGAAATGTAGTTCATCAGACGGAGTTAGTTCACTCCGGAGTTATAATGAATCGGAACTAGTTCCGCGGAGTAGTTCCAACTCCGAACGTCGTTCCAGTTTAACGTGGAGCGAAGCTCAAGTGAGTCGCTCCGAGTGGATGTGCGCGCATCACGTACTTCACTCCTTTGTTTAGATCGTTCCAACAACTCCGGAACTATGTTAGTTCCATGGAGTGGGGAGAGATACGTCGACACTGCCGCCACTCTGACAGTGGTTGCGCGCGCATCTCGTTCTCACTCCTTTCTGTTGATAGTTCCAAAAAGATAGAAACTAACATATGATTTTTAGGTTATATCCAGCTAACAATTTGAATTGTGTATTTTATTTAATTATTTTACAAAGAAAAAGTATGGATGTCTTATGAATTTTCCAGCAGAAAGTAAAGTATTGTATATTTTGTATTGTATTGTATTTGTATTGTATTGTATATATTTTATATGCGTATATTTATGACATATAATACTCATTTATTCTAGTTCCGAAATGAACTAGTTCCGCACTAGCACTCGGAGTTGGAGCTGTAACTCCTTAACCGGAGTAGTTCCTTTGTTGTCGTTCACTCCGGAGTTACCCATCTCTAATTTTAGTAGCGTACCGAGCCCGTCATACAAGTAGGACCATAAGCTATAAGTAACAATTATAAAAACTATGAATAATAAATTAATTAATTCCATGTCCTGTATTGTATTTCCAGGGCCTGGAATTAAATATGTGTGAAAAAATATTGTTTTAAAAACTAAACCATTGTAACTTATAAAAAAATCAACCCATGTTCTTCTACTATCATGAACTTTTTTTTTTATGTAAATAATCTAAATTTTGAAAACGAATAGAATAACAATCGAAATCGTAGCCTACATTTCTCAGTGGTGAAAGTAAGTTTTTTTCAATAAGAATCGAGTTTGAAGCGCAAAACGAGCGCTTCAAATCGATAATACTTGAATATATCACTTTCACGCAAGATTTATATGATATTTTTCACAATTAAACTCATTAAATCGTAAACCTACGTTTACTAAAAAACCTAAGAATAAAACAAACGTTTTTGGAACTTTTTAATGAAAACCGATGTAAATAGTATTCTAATAATTTTAAATTATTGAAATCTTGTCAAGAATCGTTATTTATCGATTATTCGTTTTTTCATAGTTTTGATGTTGTTTTCACATGTAATAGAAATGACAAACTTTCACATGTCATTATTCAATAGTCAATACAAGGTGAGAAAGCAGCTGACATATTTGCAGTATGTTAAAAATAAATGTATCAGCTGATTTCGTAGTTACAGCTGTAATAAAATGCATAACCAACAAAAAAAATAATAAGGATTTAATTTTACTGCCACAGTGCCACGAAATAGGCCTACTCATGAAATCCTAAGCTAATAAAATATGAGATTTGTCTGTAAATTGATTAGAATACCGTAAATGTAGCATATTCACAACTTTATTTCATTGGAGAATGCGAAACTAGCTTTATTTAAATTTCTGTATTTTTTTTTTTAATCTATGTATTCTTTTTACCAAGCGAGAGTGCCATATTTTATTACCTTTATATCATAAGTCTACACAAGCATAAGAAGGTTTTAGGTTATTTGGATCTCGGAACTCACTTAAAGCTCCATTCCTATGTTTTCTTTATTTACAATCTTATTTTTATAAAAAAACCTCTTTTTTTGTTTTGACACAAAAAAAAATAGGTTGGGATTGAGATTAAATGAGTCAATGCATGAAAAAATGGATACATTAATATGTACAGAAATTTTGCTTTTTATTTAAATTCATCCGATTAATACTATAAGTTAATTTAGTAGCACTTAAGAATTATTAAAATAATTTCGTTTTGATTTTTTTTAAGTGTAAGGCTTTAGTTTCCATTCTTTAACAAAATCGATTTCTATAATATTAGGACACATTGTATTAAATTTGTGTTGTGTGACGTTCACTTATTTTGCTAAAATATATAACCTAACAATAAGTAAAAATGGAAAAATTCTGATTTTTAATAGGCTTACAATATTAATAAACGGCTTTACCGTAAAATTGTGTTACAATCGTGAATACAGGACTAAAAGGTCCTTTCTTACAATTAACTCTTACATTTAAACCAGGTCTGTGTAAGGAAGGGCCGGTTATTATGTGTGGCTGGGTAGTTTCCCCAGTTGGGCCATGCAGTCAAACGTGTAGTCACATCTGCTAGCTCATCGATTGAGTTGAAACGGGGCCTCGGTTGAAACAATATTGACGAAATTGAATCTCAGCTCCCTCTATCGTGTGTTACACAACCAACGAAATTCACCCAGTGATTAATGATGACCATTGAGCGGTAACGCACAGCAGAGCTAGCGAGCTCACTAAGTAGGACGTTCATAAGTAGAAACACTTATTAATCGAAACAACAATAGGACTTGAAGCTATAATAGAGCCGGAAAAATACCATTAATTCACCATTATTTAAGGTAATAATAAATGTTCTTTAATTAACAAATTACATAGCTACAGATTTTGATTGCATCACTACACCGCTATTACTATATGTATAGTGCTTACCTAAATATTCCATCTGTAACAGCACTATAACATAGTTAGTATTACATTAATTATGTTTAGTTAGTGTAATACTAACTAAACATAATTAATGTAACTTTATCTCACAAATATAGTTCCAAGCAAGAAAGACTTAAACAATTCTAGGAATTCTAAAATGTTTTCCATCTTTCCACAGAACTGACATAAACAGAGGTAAGAATAAGAATAATCTTTATATTGCATAATTACAATATATAAATTGTAATAATAGGTAGTACCCTATTATGTCATGCGTGGTAGGCCCAGCACCTTGTCATTACCTCCCTTTTACTCCCAATTCCAAAAGGATAAACACAGAATAATTTAATACAGCTGTACAAAGATGTAGATTATATACATGATACGTTTACTTCAGCCATAAGAAAGTATCTCTGTTTATTTTCTTTCTGTGCCCTTTCGCATGATATTCGGTACAACGAATATGCTAAAAGTAGCAAAGTAGGCCCTACACTCTAATATCCAATTCAAGTGATCGACACAGAGGTTTAGATGCATCACCAATGTCATGCTCCAGTTCCTTTAAAATGACAGAAAGACAGAGTCTGAGTGAACTTCAACTATAGGACATCCCATCTCCTGGGTATTGATCCATCCTGTGCTGAATTGATTTCGCCTGGTCAGCTCTGTCTGTTCTGTTTGGAATTTTACAGTAATAATATTGTACCTGTGAATCAGGTCCAGGGACCGGAACTAATCTTCCTACCGAACCGTTCTCCTTTACGAATCAATTGTGCATGAGCGACAGCATTTCTGCAACCAAAAGTAGCGATAATTTAGGTAGGTGCCACTGCTGTTGGTAACGGCACGTGGAGGTGTTCTGGCATTTACTTACCATGGATGGTAGAAATGTCACTAAATACCATTCTGACCTGTCTGCAGTTGGTGCACCATTCAGGTGTCTGCAGTTGGACTTCAAAATTGACTGCATCATGGTCATAGCACAGATAATGCATCTGGTAGAAATGCAGTTAGTCTAAATAACATCTTGATGTACTTAATGTAGATTGTTTAGTGTATTAGATATCGGAGGTGTATAAGATATTTAGTGTATAGATATCATAAGAATCGAAAGCTCTAAAACGAACCACATAAAGAACAAAGCATAGACAAAATTGTGGTGATTTTTATAATTGTTTATATTCTTTGAAATCTGTATCAATTACGCTGTTGTATTAAATGATTTTGCTTCATAAGTTCACTTTATATGCGTTATTAGGTTTAAGTTAAAGACATTAGTGAACGTAACATCCTAAACAGTGAACATCCTAAACAGTGAACATCCTAAACAGTGAACATCCTAAACAGTGAACATCCTAAACAGTGAACATCCTAAACAGTGAACGTCCTAAACAGTGAACATCCTAAACAGTGAACATCCTAAACAGTGAACATCCTAAACAGTGAACATCCTAAACAGTGAACATCCTAAACAGTGAACATCCTAAACAGTGAACATCCTAAACAGTGAACATCCTAAACAGTGAACATCCTAAACAGTGAACATCCTAAACAGTGAACATCCTAAACAGTGAACACCCTAAACAGTGAACACCCTAAACAGTGAACATCCTAAACAGTGAACATCCTAAACAGTGAACATCCTAAACAGTGAACATCCTAAACAGTGAACATCCTAAACAGTGAACATCCTAAACAGTGAACATCCTAAATAGTTTGGTTGAATAATCCTTTTTATTCCCAAAAGGTGCATATATAAAAATAGCCTCCATTATATTTATAAGTAGAAGCAGAATCGTGAAAGCGCCTGATAAGAATAAATATGGTAAATTATTTATAAAACTATACAGTGCACAGTATAAAGAGGTATGCTGTTGACGTACGTTTAACCTGCATAAACCAATTTAATCCAGGAAAATTCTAATGTTATGTTTTATAACGTAATTCATAATACAATTAAAATACAAAATAATAACCTAATTTAATAATAAATTAATAATAAAACTAATTAAAAACTAAAGCTATTGAGAATTTCTTGTACGAATCTTAACGGAGAAAACTATTCATAAAACTGCTACAAATATCTCACAAACAATTTGAAATATCAACGCATAAAAAGAGCATACCAGCTACTGAAATAGTATATTTCATAACAAGAGTGGAAAGTGGGGTTTTGCATGTTCGAGACCATATGTTTGAAGTGCGAGACTTGTCGAGCACTTCAAATGGTCGAGAACATACAAAACACTTTCACTCGAGTTTTGAACGATACTTTTCACTACACTACGGAATAAAAACTCATTTTTGGAATATTAACTGTTTATTAAATTAGAAACATGTTTTTAAAAAAGGTGTTGTTGACTGTGGACAATTTTCGGTTGTAAACAATGTTACTTTCGGTAGTAAACAATAGACAGCTGATGAAAATATGATGTTTCGCAGGTTGTAAACACATAACGAAAACAGCTGAACTCATAGTAGTGTAGTGAAAACATCAATTAATACTGCAGTGGTATATGGAGTTTACTTATTTTTAGGAGCAACAACAAAAGACACACTCAACAAATTCTAGTTTGGTAATTTTGCCATTTTTCAGTCGGTTTACTTTGTTTTGTATGAACATGTTGCCTTCTTTTTGTGTTGAGTCGGTTTTTATTTGATTGCACCTTTCTGCACTGTTTATTCTGACGTACGCATCGTATTGTTCATCCTTCAACATTTGTATAAATCTATAAATGTTTGAGTTTAATATCCAGTATTTGCCGCAATTGTGTGACTCAAGAAGATCACCTGGAAGAATTTGTCCAAGCCAACCACCAATCCCACCCCCTCGTCGCCATCTGCGAAGAGTTGTCGATTTCATACTTGGAATTAACTGACCCTATTCACGTCCTTTTTTAGCCACTTAAGTAGCCACTTAGAGTCGCCGAGTTAATGTTTCCCCTTTATTAAGGTTATTATTATTGATTTGTAAGTTATAGTTAAATAGGCCACGTTTCGATAGTCCAATTAAGGGGAAATATCACAAAACCGATTACGTAGATAATATGTTATTGAACTTAGATAATGTTCTTTTATTAATTTCAGTTCTGATAGATACAAATTAAAATATATTTTACTGAAATTTAGATTAAAACCGTGAACCTGGTCAGATTTGGAATTGATGTATTTATAAACATAATGCCTAAGGACTTCTTCATTCATGGGACCCGAACTAGCATTGGACTTACGACGGCCAAGACTGAAATACGTACTGAACTTGGCGAGAAATCGCCCTCTACTAGTAGACTAAGTGAATGGCAGCGGTTTCACAGTCAGGTCTTTGCAAAATCTCTGGTGAGGGGACCCAATCCTACGCTGGCCAAATCACTCACCGCCATGAATCGCAACGACATCAGATTGGTGATTGCGTATATTACCACTTCAGGAAACATCTGGCAAAGATTGGTTTCTACAGAAAAAACACCAGTTGCCGACTTTGTGGTGAGGCTCTTGAGTCTGCCGAACTAAGTGCGACGCTCTGGACCTCTCAGAAATTACGTCTCATATCCCGCTAAGCTGTAGCCATGTTACTCTCAAACCCTGACTGTATGGGGGTGCCCTCCACCGATAGCTCTGTGTCATGTTTTTGGTTCGAAATGGGTCTCTTCTAGAACTGTGACCTTAAGTGACCTTCCTTTACAATCATGTGATTTATACTTCTTGAGGCTGGAAGACACTGGCTGAAAGGTGTGTGAAATTTCTCTCTTCACACGTCTCTCTAGAGAGCGGTCTGAGAGCCTCTAAGTGACCTGCTACCCCCATAAAGTGTTTGGGACGGCTGTAAATCGCCTAGGAGTCTCGTAAACTGATGGTCCCGCCTGGGATGGCATTCTAGACATTCTACCCGCATAGGCAATACTGCCCTCTGGCGGCTAGTTTGAAAACAACAAAGTATGTTATGTTAATTTATTTTATCATATGGGTATATTTTAAATTTATTTTAATATAATATACTGTATGTTTTATTTTCCCTCAAATAAATACACAATTTTTTTTTAAGGAGAGGCCGACCTTCTTCCTAACCTTCAAAACATTGAAATATATTTTAAGAAACAAAAAATTCATATATATATATATTTTTTTAATAGTAAATAATCTTATTTCGTAGGCTTAAGCGGACGATGTCAGTACTAATAACTAAAGCTTCCGGTAACGACCGCGTCACTCATTCGAAACGCAACATTTCGAAAATCTAAACATCTCGCAATCGCACATCACAAGTCGCTACTGTATTTTACTAATACTGTGATAACATCTTCAAAAACTCTATGGAAAACGTTAAAATCGTAATTTCTCTAAGTTTGGTCCTGTTTGGAGGATGTAACTTGAGGTAAAATAAATTTTAATACTACTCCCAGCTTTTAAGCAATATATTTTTACATTCAAGATCATTTCGTTAAAAACGAGCTTCGGGAAAATGTTTTGAATATTTTTCATCATACAGATATTGGAACTAATAGGCCTATCAGTAAGTCGTCTATAAAATTTTCCATTTTTTGATCTGTATTATATATTATATATTTTCTTATTCGGACTGTATGTGAAAACATTTTTAGAACCAGTGCCAGTCAGCTATTTGTGACAAACTTTACAAAATTCAGTTTTCTTACAAAACCCAGCTGTTTTTTTCTTCCAGTGCATCAGTGCACATAAGTGTAAAACAGCTGAGTCATACATTTTACACCTATTAGTTTGAAAATGTAAAATTAGAAAATAACAAGGTATTTGGAATTGCGTAATTTTTGTATAATTTATTTTTAAAATACTCTATTGATTCCAATAATTAATCACAATTTTATATATATTTTTATTTTTCATATTCCTTGTCTTAGGTTATCGTGTGCTATTTTTTTGTATTAAGTGATACAGAAAATGTCTGACCTGAGGTTATTACAATATCTGCATTCTTATCAGCTGTTTATCAGTTGTTCTTGCTGAAACAGTTATCCAACAGTTCTTATATTGTTTGGGATAAGAAGTCACATAATAATGTAAAACATTACAAAACTACAGAGCAGATACCAAAGGAAAAATTTACCTTTTTATAAATGTTATCTTTACACATATCGTAACATTAGCATATTAAATATTACCCTATATTTTTAATAAGCATATTACAACATATTATAATACAGTATGCTAAAAAAACAATTGTTTAGCACATTGCTTTAAACTTCAACCTTAAGCCTAATTTTATGTGTGCCAATAATATCTTCCTGATTTACTAATTTTAGTCTTACCTTAATTATTATTATTTTAAAATTACTAATGTTTATCAATAATTCCTCATTGCCTGCAATAAAGAAGTAGTATCCAAAATTTATCATGTAGTGTTTCAAATTTCAGATAAAATGTTACCTCCCCGGCGGGGAATCGAACCCCGGTCTCCCGCGTGACAGGCGGGGATACTGACCACTATACTACCGAGGATAGTTATGGAATATGTGAAAATTGTACTACTTATTTTAAACCTTTAGTCATATAGGTATTTTTTGTAAAAATGTTTATACAAATTTATTGTAGTATAAATTTGTATTTTCTTTAAATTTGATTTATAGGCTAGTGGTTTGTTGATACAGTACCGTTTTGACCTGGATATGTATATATCTAAAATAATCTGCCATTTTTGTTTTTAATAAAAAGCAAAAGGAAACAAATAAGCATGTACTTTTTCTGTTTCCTTCTTCTGCACACCAAGCGAACGCTTGTAACCCGCGTATGTATTAAATATAATTATTGAGTGTGTGTTCCAAATCCAAACTACATCATAAGTCAATATACCTTCAGGGTAATGTAGCTGATGGCCCAAAAGGAAATAAAATTCAAGCAGTTAATCTACATGAACTAGGTTTTTTGAAATTTTCAGTTAAGTACTTTTGTTTGAAACCTGAAAGACTGTTAAATGATATGATCAACCAATTTCTAGGATATAATGTGGGAACCTTGGAATGTGGGAGAGCCCATAAACGAAATAGGTTTAACTTGTTTGTACGTGCTTTCTTACCTTGTCATGATAAAATAAAACAAGATCACCCTACAGAAATGTTGACTAGTCATTTATTTTGTTCCATTAGAAAAGTCTTTTATTATTATCATTAGTACTTGAACTTAATTGTTGACTCAGTGCTTTCTATTTCTCCACTCCCTTTCCCTTCCTTGGGTTGGCTGTTGTCACGCCCAGGTGTTGGTGTAGATCAGGTGTTCCTGGTCAACCTTGATCAATGGCCTTCTAGATACATCCTTCTCTTTCTCCTTTTCCTACAACTGTCATCGATGACCCCTCTCCACGATTTAAACGTAACTCTCAAGGAGTTAAACGAAAAACAAGATCAAAATAACTCACTAAAAAGGTATTTGATCGTCATAACAATATTTAGGCTTCGTTAAATCGTACCATTTTCCAGCTTGTACTGAAGACGACTGTACAGTGAGAAGTCACGCAGCTGGTTGACGACGCAGCAATCAGACCGATCTAAATTGATTATAATTTGCCATCAGTTGAACAGATCTAAACGTTTCCTGTATACAGCCTCATAGTGACCTCCTTCTATGTCATAGGTCTAATGACAGTAGTTGAACTTTAGTTTCCCGAGTTGTATTACAAATAAACTGAATGTAAAATATAAAAGAGTACCTTAATTTTTCAACTACACTATATTCCTTCTACAATATACGTAAGGTGATAGAGTTTTAGAGACTTGAGTTGCTCTATTTCATCAATTGATAGCCGAGTCGATCACGGATGGTAGGTACCCAAGTTCATCACTGGGTAGCAAAGTTGATTACGGATGCTAGCTACTCAATTTTATTTCTGGATAGCCAAGTTGATTACGGATGCTAGCTACCCAAGTTTATCACTGGATAAACAAGTTCATCACCGGGTAGCCAAGGTGATCACGGATGTTAGCTACCCAAGTTTATCTCTGGATAGCCAAGTTAATCACGAGTGCTAGCTACCCAAGTTCATCACTGGATAACCGAGTCACGGATGCTAGCTACCCAAGTTCATCACTGGATAGCCAAATTGATCACAGATGGTAGCTACCCAAGTTCATCACTGGGTAGCCAAGTTAATCACGGATGCTAGCTACCCAAGTTCATCACTGTGTAGCCAAGTTAATCACGGATGCTAGCTACCCAAGTTCATCACTGGATAGCCAAATTGATCACGGATGCTAGCTACCCAAGTTCATCACTGGGTAGCCAAATTGATCACGGATGGTAGCTACCCAAGTTCATCACTGGGTAGCCAAATTGATCACGGATGCTAGCTACCCAAGTTCATCACTGTGTAGCCAAGTTAATCACGGATGGTAGCTACCCAAGTTCATCACTGGATAGCCAAATTGATCACGGATGCTAGCTACCCAAGTTCATCACTGGGTAGCCAAATTGATCACGGATGCTAGCTACCCAAGTTCATTACTGGGTAGCCATATTGATCACGGATGGTAGCTACCCAAGTTCATCACTGGGTAGCCAAATTGATCATGGATGCTAGCTACCCAAGTTCATCACTGTGTAGCCAAGTTAATCACGGATGCTAGCTAGCCAAGTTCATCACTGGATAGCCAAATTGATCACGGATGCTAGCTACCCAAGTTCATCACTGGGTAGCCAAATTGATCACGGATGCTAGCTACCCAAGTTCATCACTGGGTAGCCAAATTGATCACGGATGGTAGCTACCTAAGTTCATCACTGGGTAGCCAAGTTAATCACGGATGCTAGCTACCCAAGTTCATCACTGTGTAGCCAAGTTAATCACGGATGCTAGCTACCCAAGTTCATCACTGTGTAGCCAAGTTAATCACGGATGGTAGCTACCCAAGTTCATCACTGGGTAGCCAAGTTAATCACGGATGCTAGCTACCCAAGTTCATCACTGGATAGCCAAATTGATCACGGATGGTAGCTACCCAAGTTCATCACTGGGTAGCCAAGTTAATCACGGATGCTAGCTACCCAAGTTCATCACTGGGTAGCCAAGTTAATCACGGATGCTAGCTACCCAAGATCATCACTGGATTTGGTAGCAAAGCCACTGATTGGCCGGTATCGGGATACTATCAATATTATTTTAGCTCTTCCAGAGAAAATAGTTTTAAATCCTTTCTTAGTAGACCTATTCATTTTACAGTTGCCGAATACAGTTTACAAACTATGATCAGCCAGTCAAGAGTATTTGACTTTTATATTTCTAAATAGTCCGAGTAATTATTACTACCCTATACTGGCGCCCTATCCACCACGAGTTGTTATACAACTAGGATCGAAAGTGGAACTATTACCACGAATATTTAGTAAATAAATGCTCAATGTTGAAATCACTGTCAGTTAATGAAATTCCCTTTAACTTTAATCAGAAAGTGCATGCAAGAAACTTCATGATGGAAGAGCGAATGGCCACTGAATAGCCTTAATTTAACAATAAAAGGTTTAACATTACCAGGATACTGCCAAGTGAACCAGTATTGGTTGGAACGACCAATAGTTCCGAAATCATCAGTGTTTGTCCATGTTTGTATGTATAAGTTTATGCAAATTATGACTTTTCAAAGAAGTGATGAAGAGGAATGTACCTATGAGCTTAATGTTTATAAGCTTGATAATAAAACCCTCAGTTTCGAAAGCATTGATCGTTCCAACCAATACTGGTTCACTTCGCAGTACACAGGCCACTTTAAACCTTTTATTAGTGCAAGAAATTTGTATCCCAGGTCCAAAAAAGTTGGTCTACATTTTCTCGCAGGCCACAAAAACGCCTTGTTTTGGTTGTAGTGGATGAACGAATCGAGTGATTAGACAAGTGTCTTCGGTTGACCACATGCGGTAATCCGATACCTCTGCGGTATCTCGGTTGCCACATCTCCCCACGGGTCTGTTTTCTGTCTGTCCGCGGTCACGGCACTGACTGATTGATCAATAGCAGAACGAATCAAGTTTCTCAAAGGTTATAAGGATTCAACACTCTTGACGGTACAGTATCATGTTCTAAGATCAAATATCCTCTAACTAATTACGGTAATTATCGGTTTACAAGCTAAGATCTCGAACTAAAGATACTTGAAATCATAAATTTTGACATTATCGAAAAAGACACCACCTGTCTCTCTGTAATTGTTAAGATAATCATATTTTTGTTTCAAATTATTGACAAGACGTCATACTAATGGGTAGGCACTAGTGGTAAAATAACACCGCCTTTCTCTGCAATGATTAAAGTATATCAAAATTTGGATGAAATTATACATATACCCAGATTGTATCTATATACAAATCTATGAAACAAAATTAAAAGAAATCCCCTATATTTATGTGGTGAAGTTAGAACTACTTCCTGTCGGCGTAGAAATTATGGTCCCCTGAGTTTAAGCTTTAAATACAAGCGAAACGTTCGTGCTAGAATAAAACAATTTACACCATTATTTAGCGTGTTTAATTATGCGTTCATACATATATTCAAATAAATTTTAGCAGAACTTATGTAAAACGTAGATGAAGGTATGTAGAAAAAGGTCCCGTTTTATCACTCCTTTGTTTTGAAGTTCGACTTTAAACAATTACTGTTTTAAAACCATTGGACCATCTTTGTGAAATCTTTATACCATATTATAGAACTCATAAATAATGTAAATCTCAAGTTTAATTTTGTATAGAATCTGCTGTATATTTTGTAAACGAAAATTATCTCAGCACTCCTTTGTCCGATATAACTGGCTTTCAGCTTGTTTTAAAGGATAAATTCTTCACATATAAAATTATTTATAACTGTTTATTTCTGAATTCGAATTCATTGCGTTATTACGTGTTATTTGAAACGGAGTAAATGTGCGCTGAAGCGTGAACTCATCGCGCCGCTCGATGTGAAAGTACAGTCTACCGTGATGACTATGGCTGTGGCCGCAGTCTAAACTAACTCAAACAAACAAAAGTGTACGAAACATTTCCCATCAGCTTTTTTCATGAGGGCTTTGGATCTCCAACGGCAGCTTAAAAATTGTTTTTGTTTTTTTTTTGTTTTTTACATTTTAACTTTTTTTGTATTTATTAAAACATTTATGGAGATACAAATATTACAAATAAATTAATTGTCATAATCTGAGAAGTCGTCTTCTACTTCTATATCGTCATTTTCTGATTCATATTCTTGCAAATTAATAATAATTGGTTGCACTAGTGGAATTTCATCGTAAAGATGGTCTTTCTCGCAGAAATGGCATTCTACTTTTTTTGCATGTTCGACACATTTTGACCTACGGTCAGATGTCACTGATTGTAATATTTCATTACATAAATCTCGGGTAAGATTTACCCCGTTTCCTTTCTCTTCTGCGTTTGATCTATTTATTTTTGCAGCCTTATTTTTCACATATGCCCGAATAAGTTCTATTGCATTCAGTTCGCAGCGTGCAACTGGCAACAATATTAGCTCTATATCTGACCTCAATTCCTTCGTAATTTAATCAAAAACTTTTTCTGGTGTCTGAAAGTACGGTTTTGCATGGTAAATCAAAACAGCCTTTGTCAGTTTTTTCAAATGAAGTCGCATCGGGTGGTAAAAGGACGTTTCTTTTTTCTACCCAAAAAATGATATTTGTTTTTTTCCACGACATGTTGGGATTTTTTGTGTCTGGATCAACCATAGTGTGATAAGGCGCTTGATCAATTACTACCGCAGACTTAAGAGGTAGGATGGTCAAAACTTTCCTGAACCATTCTTCGAAGTGTTGAGCATTCATTTCCTTGTGCTAGTCATCAGTACCCTTTTTACCCACGAAACAAAGCTGGGCTCTTTCTAAAAATCCTCTCTCACTACCAATGTGCAAAATAATGACTCGCTGATCGGAGCCTGATGGTGTTTTAAAACCACCTAGCCAGCAGAAAACTTCTTGAAGATGGTTGCGGTATTGGTCATAATTGTTGTACTGGTTCAGGCTTCAGATACATTTTCTTGCCAAGCGTACTTCATCGTGTGGTTCTGGCCGCACCATGTCTCATCTGTATATATTTGATAACTATCTTCCCGGAGACGTCACATTTTCGTAAGTAGGTGTGTCTGGAAGCTGCTATTTTAATGGACTCCATAAGTACAGGTTTCTTGTTATGTTTTTTAATCTAAATCCAGATCTTTTTTAAAGATGATCCAGATCTTGGCTCCCGAATTCCAAGTTTTAGACCTGAGAAATGTGTGGGATCCAAACTAAATGGGACTCAACAACAGGTTGTGAATATTTGCGAATTTTCTACCGAATCGAGTGGACTGATGTATAATCAGCTAATAGATATGAAACAAATTGGAAACAAATAAGATATATGTAAAAATTTAAGGGAAATTCGTGCACTATTTCGCTGCATGAAAACGCCAAAAACATGGGTTTCTATTCCAATGATTCGATCCGTAATTATGATGGTATCGAACAACTTGAATTGCCATGTGATATGTGAAGAACTACTTACTCTAGTGGACTATAAGCTAATTTTTGTGAAATATTTAGTATTTTTATCCTTTAAATTTTATTCTTAATGATTTTAAATTTAAAAATCATAAAACAAACTTGGACCTTTAATAATTATACAGGTTCCTATAACTCATAAATATAAACACAAACCGTACAGTTGAGTCAGGACATTCCACTGACAACATCGGATGTCGACTCTCCAGCGGTGGGAAACGAATGTTGATAAAGGCCATTGCAGGTTCCCAACTTGTTTAGGTCCTGAAATTTGTGTTGTAGTTAGTACTTATGAACTGTGATTAATATTTTCAGCTTAAAATAAATTGTATAATAATAAATGCTTTATTGACAAAATTGAACATTACATAGTTTTATGTGAAAGTCATAAAGTAATTTAATAATAATATGGTTATTTATGACATAATAAAATATTAGATAAGCCTATTACACATAAAAGTGACCCTCAAGAGCGTCCCGAAGGCTGTAGAAAGCTTTCCCAATCAGGTGTATCCTTGGATTTTTTTTACAAGTTTAATTTTTTAAGTCTGAATTAGAAGTGAATAAAAAGTTTTTTGGACCAAACAAAAAAATTAAGTTCCTGACAATGTTCAATCTGTGTTTTTCTGAAAATTGCTCTTGAAACGTGATTTGCAGAGGATAAAATGCGCTTATTTAGAAAAACGAAAACTGCAGAGTGATAAATGAGAAGGGAAGCTAAGTGAGAATCCCACATGATCGGAATCGCTCTTCACAGCTATCTTCGGGCTCCATCCCCCAGACGACTCTTTCAGAGCTCTCTTGTACAGAATAAAAACCCTGCTAAAGAGGGTTTTTATTTGTCTTCTGCCTTACAAAAGCCCCAGAAGAACAAAACCATACCTCAGCCGGGACTCAAACAAGCTGCAATAACCCAGCGTAAGAACATCTTTAGAAGCAAACGATGAAAGGCACCTCAATGCGTAAGTAGCAGTGTTAAGTTGCTTACATAAAAATTGCATGTGAAAATTCCACTTTAGATCAGAGTCAATGTGAATGACTAAGAACTTAGCAGACAAATTAAAGTTGGCCATATGGTTATTAATAAATTACCGGGTTTAACTTTATAAGATGTTCGCGAGTGAAATACAAATAAACAATACAATTCATTAACCATTATCTGTATTTTCTAAATACGGATTATCAGTTAGTTCATACAGGAATGAATATGCAATGATATTCTTCCCCTTAGTACTGGCAAAGTATCCATCCTTTACGTCTTCTCTTGTTGTATGGCTTCGGCTTCCACCGACTCACTCCAAAGGATCTGGTTTCTCCCGGGAGAGGCAAGTCAATATTACGACCGAGGGAACGGTTAATATTCGGCCATTTAAATCCAGTTTGAGGAAAAGGAGGAGTGTCCACATCTGGTACGTGTCCTTGACACTACTGCCTCGCCATCTGTCTGTCCCAAGGTGACTTGTGTCCTTGTGTAGGCAGGGGAGACCATGACCCAATAGGCAAGAGGATAGAGATTTGTATTCGTTGCAATAGGGCACTGCAGTTGTTAGCTGCAGCTGCAAGTCTATCTATGTACTTTGGTCATGTATGGATGGATGTTGATCAACACTCGGAATGTTGATCCTACAGTGTCTACATAAGGTAGCTCTATCTATATCCCAGCAAGCGAAATAACCACATTCACATCCCCTAGCTTTGATATAATATTTTAGTGTCGCGAAGTAAACTACCATCACTGAATTTTACCAGCGCCTGAATGATCCATCCATATTTATTCTACCATCTTGACTTCGGACTGACTAAATGATGGTGAAACAGTTCTGTCATTTAGGAGTGGCCTTCTTTAGCTTGAAATCTCGAGCTTTGTCCCATAATGATCTTACTTTATAAACATTTTTATCGTTTCCAAAATTATTTTACTTTGTATCTCAGATAAAATTAACACATTACAGAGTATTTCCGTGATTTACTAATCTGATTCAGCTTACAGGGTACCCTGTATACAGGGTACAGGGTACATACATTTCACTTTCATTGACCAACTTTCACTTTCATCTTACTTCTTTTATTAGTACAGGAAGAGTCGATTGTGGTATTCCTGAAAAATGTTGTATTGTTTGATTTTGTAACTGTTTTGTGGAATGAATTCATTTTCATTTATTTATTTTTTTTTTTTTCCAATAACCACATCCACTTTCTTGTACTCTTGTTTTCATAGCTTTCCCTTCAGGTTCAGTTGAATGATCATAAGAATTTGTGCTGAATTTCGGCCTCAATTTGTTGTAATCATTCGATCAGTTCTTTAATTCTAGGGAGTTGTCTATTAAAGTCTGGATCCATAAAGACTTTCATTTGGAAGTAGCATCCCTTTATTTCTACGTTCGGGAAACCCTTTTCAAAGATTGTGGTTAAACATCCACATGATTTTGCTGGTGTCCAGTTGGATGGATATAGACTAAAAAAGGTCTGAAAATATCTGATATAAGATTAGCTTTTTATGCAGAAAATGATCAAGACCCACTGGATCTATATATGTGTTTCCTAAACAATTATTTTGTTAGGATAAGTCTACCAACCAAGCTCTATAACTCGGCGGGTGTGTAGGGATGGTAAAAGGGTAGTTTTGCCTAGTCACTTGTTTCGAGAACAACCTGCTATTTGAGAACCTTGGGTTTGATGTTAGGTTGTTTGGTCGCTTATTTCGCACATTGGCGCCACTTCAATCTGGAAGTTTGTGATCTAGATGATCTCGACCACCATTCAGGAAGGTTCTGGAGGTGTCATCTAGTTCCATCCAGACGACACTGTAGAATATTCTGACTGTGGTAATTGCCATGATCCCTGAGTGCATTAAACATAAATAAAATTCATAGATTGGTCACAAGTTATAGTTTGGATACAATACTGAAGTCTGAAATGAAAGCGGAGAGGGCAAGGCAAGGTTAGACGGAGGTTGGAGACAGACAACCACCCTTGTGTCGCCACATCTGTGGCAGCTGGACCACGGCAATGAATGAGCAGCCGCCCTAGAAACAGAAGGTCGGGCAGCTGCGCCCTACATAGGGCGCGTGACGCCACACCCTTTATACTGTGGGGTGGCCATGAGCAGCAACTGTTCGTAATGAATGGAAAGGGTGTTTTGTATAGAGCTTACAATATTACGTTCCATCCCCGTGTACGTGAATTGCGTAATATTAGGGATTGTCGTGAATTCTTCACAGATGGTATACAATTGCACACTAGAGGACCACTATCTACTTATTACTGATTCTAGCTGTACCATGATTATGTTGATATTATAGGTAAGAAAATAATCGTTATCTAAAAAATTAACTTCCAGTATTTAGGCCTTGTGTGTTTATAAAATTATTTACAGACTCAGAAAAATAGGGGACGGGACGATTGGCACACACTTTTGGACCTTCTGCCCATGGCAGTATTGGCACAATCATTAGAGCGGAATAAGTAGGGTCAACTCGCCTGCTTGGAAAAGGCAGGATTGGCACAGTCGCTCGACCAGGTAGACGCCATCGAACGAGGGAAAACGGGAATTTTATTATTCCCGTCAACTCTGCGTGGCAGTCATTTGCCCGTGATATAACAAATTTTTAAATTTAAACCTCACGTTAGGTTAGGTTAGGTTAGGTTAGTTGCTTACTTCATTAAGCACCACAGCAGGGAATTTGCGGGGGCAAAAAAGTTCCCATTTTCCCGCATTCTGGCCACCTGGCTGCTACTACCTGGCCGGGCGGTGTGTGCCAATCGTGCCTTTCTGAAACTTACAGGTTGACCCTTCTTAATCCCGTCTAATGACTGTGCCAATCGTGCCATTCCAAATCGGCCAAAAATGTGTGCCAAACGTTCTACGGCCGAAAAATAGGAGCATTTACTTATTTATATGTTACTATAGTAAATAAATTTCAGTTTAACCATTATCTGTGTAACGTGGATCAAAAGTATAATAGAATGTGTTAATTGTGCTTACTTAGTCTTATTTAACATTTACAGAATAAACATATTAAAAGACAATTTAATACGGTACGTCTAATTTTGATTGGTGTTCGGTTCCAAAGGTGATATCTAGATGGTCCTCAACTACTATTCTGGAAGGTTCTGGAAGTGTCATCTAGATCCATCCAGACGCAATTGTAAAATCGATTCAACAAAATATTCTTTTACACGTATGGAAAAACCAAACCGATTTATTACATTGTATGATTAAATTGGCGAAAAAATTATTCATGGATGCCAACAAGTTTTAAGTCTACCCATCTCACTTACGTTACATACGAACTTATCAGCCCCCTTCCACCTCATCATCCCTATGTTATAACCTTCATATATTTTTTAGTTTGCAATTCCTCCCAACAATTGCACACTTAGTACAATAACAATAAATCACTGACAGTGATAGTGAAATATCTTCTAGTGGTTTGATCGTGAGTGTACAATGAGAGTGTAATCTTTTTAGTAGTTTGAACGTGAGTGTGCAATGTTAGTATTGAGGGTCTGAGTGGTTGGAACGTGAGTGTGCAATGTAAGGCCGGTTACACACATATGCATCTCGCACGATGCGACTAGCATTTTTCTTGCTACTAGCATGCAGCTCGAAGTCCAACCTGTGTTAATCACGTAGAGCTTACACACATATGCGACTGGCACGGTGCTTCTGGCATCGTGCAGCTTGTGTGCTAGTCGCATGCAGCGTGCAGCGCCACTAGGAACCGATCGGTCGGTGTTTTGGCGCTGCATGCAGCGTGCATCTTGAGTTGGCGCATGCGCAGAACACATTTCCAAGCCCTGACGCTCTTGTTCCCACGGTGTACTACGTTGACAAGTGCGGAAAGTCACTTTTTGAATAGCTTGAGTTTTGTTAATAATAATTTGTAATTAAATAGTGTATACCCCAGTTTAAATTAGCTGTTTGCTGATTATGTATTGGCTATTTTTAACATTTTGGCGCCAATAAGGGTGCACCCAATATTCACGTTCAATATTTATTCTTCTTTGACGTCGTCTTCTTCTAATGACGGTAAGTAACAACAGCATTTCATCATCCGACGACGAAGACATTTTCCAATGAACTGAGCGCCAAAAAGTCCCCACCTGTCTCACCTTGCCACTAGCACGTGCCACGACCGTGCAGCCTGCATGCGGGTTACACACATATGCATCTCGCACAGTGCTACTGGCATCAAAAGTGCTAGTCGCACCGTGCGAGATGCATATGTGTGTAACCCGCCTAAGGCCGGTTACACACATATGCATCTCGCACGGTGCGACTAGCATTTTTCTTGCTACTAGCATGCAGCTCGAAGACCAACCTGTGTTAATCACGTAGAGCTTACACACATATGCGACTGGCATGGTGCTACTGGCATCGTGCAGCTTGTGTGCTAGTCGCATGCAGCGTGCAGCGCCACTAGGAACCGATCGGTCAGTGTTTTGGCGCTGCATGCAGCGTGCATCTTGAGTTGGCGCATGCGCAGAACACATTTCCAAGCCCTGACACTCTTGTTCCCACGGTGTACTACGTTGACAAGTGCGGAAAGTCACTTTTTGAATAGCTTGAGTTTTGTTAATAATAATTTGTAATTAAATAGTGTATACCCCAGTTTAAATTAGCTGTTTGCTGATTATGTATTGGCTATTTTTAACATTTTGGCGCCAATAAGGGTGCACCCAATATTCACGTTCAATATTTATTCTTCTTTGACGTCGTCTTCTTCTAATGACGGTAAGTAACAACAGCATTTCATCATCCGACGACGAAGACATTTTCCAATGAACTGAGCGCCAAAAAGTCCCCACCTCTCTCACCTTGCCACTAGCACGTGCCACGACCATGCAGCCTGCATGCGGGTTACACACATATGCATCTCGCACAGTGCTACTGGCATCAAAAGTGCTAGTCGCACCGTGCGACTAGCATTTTTCTTGCTACTAGCATGCAGCTCGAAGACCAACCTGTGTTAATCACGTAGAGCTTACACACATATGCGACTGGCATGGTGCTACTGGCATCGTGCAGCTTGTGTGCTAGTCGCATGCAGCGTGCAGCGCCACTAGGAACCGATCGGTCAGTGTTAGTGATGGGAACAACCGAAGTGAAACGACTGATTCAGTCGGTTGTTGAAAAACAACCGATCCATTCGGTTGTTTTCGTAATGTTCAGTTGAATGAATCACTCGTCAGACCGTCACTCGTTCATACCTTACCCGTATTGGCAGCAGTTGAAACCATTTTGGTAAAGTGAATTTTTACCAAAATGAATTCACTCAAAACAAAATCAGTTGTTTAACAAATAAACATTTAGTATGTTTCAATCTTCCAATCACTCATTTATACTTTAGGATATGTGATAGCAGTTTTTTTACAATAAAATAATTGAGGGACCTGGTTGTTTTAATAAAACTAACTATTATTGATAGATCTGACCTTGGTTTTGTTTTAAGAACTGACCTATACCAATCCCGCGCGCTTCCTTTGTATCCACCCCAATTCTATTTCTGTACCATGGGCGCGGACTAGCCACTGATCCCTTTCCCACGCAGTATTCCCCAATATTGCTCACTGCTACTCTAATTCTAGGAAACACAACGATTACATCCCGCCATTTTCTTTTCCTACAATGTAAACATTAGTTTGCCTTGGTCTTCGTCAATAAGTGGAGCTGTGTAAACTTATATTGTAAATTACTGTATATTTACGGTGTTGTTTATTTTTTTCTTTTTTATCGTTTCCATTAGGACTTGATTTGAAAAGTATTAATATTTATAGTAGTGTAAAGTATCTTTCCATTTACTCTAACGTGCATTTATTTAATTTTTGTCTACTTGTGTTTCATTATATTAATCGTGTTATTCTAAAACTTTTTAGTTAGCTGCCTCAATTAATTTTTGAGTATATCATTTATTTATTTAGTTAGTGTTTGTCTGCCTAGTAGAATACCATGACACCAAAACGTTCTCAAGCTTGGGATTTTTTTGAAAAATCAAGCAGTAGTGTTGCAAATTGTTCGATTTGTAAAAAGGATATTCGATACCATGGATCCACCTCAAACCTCATGGACCACCTTAAAAGGAAACATCATAATTATTTGACTTTAGCAAATCTAGATGACACTTTAGAAGATGCCCCTACAATTTCCAAAGAGACAGGTCCAAATTCTGCAAGATGCAACGACGGTTCACGAGATACTGCGACAGTTTCAAGATCTGAGTCAATAGCCGTATTACCAAGCTGTTCTGGTACTTCAAATACAATAACAGGTAACAATGATCAATCTCCAATTACTACTCCAATAACAAAGCCTAGAAAGTTGAGTAAACAAACAACAATTGTAGGTACTATGAAGTTAAAAGAGCTATCCAACTCTAAAATTAAAGAAGTAGACACTTTATTAGTTGACACAATTGCAGAGGGCTACTTGCCATTGTGTTTAGTTGAGAATGATAAATTTGTAAAACTTGTCAAATCTCTTGAACCTCGTTACAAACTACCATCCAGGAAAACGCTTACCCATAAAATGATTAATGATAGGTATTTAGAAATAAGGGGAAACATATTGGCTAAACTAGTTGAAGCTAAATCTGTGTCACTGACTTCCGATATGTGGACCTCGCTAAATAACGAAGGCTTCCTATCAGTGACAGCTCACTTCATTCAAGGAACAACTCTCCATTCTGCAGTACTATGTACTCAGAAAGTAGAGGAACGCCATACAGGTGAGAACATTTCAGGTCACATAAAAAATGTAATGACTGATTGGGGCATTAAAGAAAAAACGTTTGCGTTGGTAACAGATAATGCTGCTGTAATGGTAGATGTAGCAAGGCGACTCGGTGTTAGCCATCTAGGATGTGCTGCACATACTGTCAATCTTGTTGTTACAGATGTATTGGAAAATCCTGACTTGCAGCAACTGCAACTTGTAAGACAGAAGTGTCGCAAGATAGTTGGTTATTACAAAAGCAGTACCCTAGGGCTCTCCAAACTCTCTGAGTGTCAAACAAAACTTCAGCTTGATACCCTGAAACTGAAACAAGAGAATGCCACTCGATGGAACTCTACATATTTCATGATGGAGCGTTTAGTCAAATCAAAAGAGGCTATAATTATGTGTTCATCTTATGTTAATGTACCTGAGTCCTTAACAGCATTTGAGTGGCAAGTGTTGAGTGATTTCATTCCACTATTTGAACCACTCCATGAGTTAACAGAGGAGATGTCAGGAGAAAAGTATGCGACTTCATCAGTTGTAATACCTCTTTTCCGAGGAACTCAAACGGCAGTAAAGTCGGTAACTCCTAGCACACATGTAGGAGGCAAAATCAAAGAACTTCTGCTGACATCACTGTCCAAAAGAATGGCTTCATACGAATGCAATGATGGTTCTAATATTTGTGCCAAGGCAACAATATTAGATCCCCGCTTTAAAAAGATAGCATTTGGGATAGCAGATAACGCAACCAAAGCAGTGAATCAAGTCATCGATGAAATCAACAAGACTTTAGAAGACACAGGGGTTGTTGTTTCACAAGGAACTGTAGAAGCAACCGAAGAGCCTCAACAGAAGAGAAAGAAAATTTGGAATTTCTTCATTGAACAGAAGGCGAAAAATCAAGGTCAAACACTAACTACGACCAGCAATGCACTGCAAGACATGAGGTTGTATTTGTCTCAGCCATTGATTGACACTGAAGAAATGGATCCTGTCAGTTATTGGAAAAAATATGAAGAAGCCTTCCCAAGTTTAGCACCATTAGCCAATAAATATTTATCAATACCAGCAACCTCTGTTCCTTCAGAACGAGTATTTTCTAAAGCAGGACAGATTTGTAGGGAGAGAAGAAGCAGGTTAAAACCCAAACTTGTTGACAAACTAGTTTTTCTTAATGCAAATAGCACTTTCAATTAAATAAATTTATAAGTATTTGAGTTTTTCTATCATAAAAAGTTATTTTATTTTGAAATCAAAATATTTATCTCATTCTGAAAATGTTAAATGAACATTTTTGAAATATAATTCTAGTTGTAACTATGTAAGATGGGTCATTAATCTATTACTCATTGGGTGCTTTTAACACTAATTTTCCTATGTTCCAATATGACTCATTATTAAATGATTTAATTTTGTGAATTTATGTACATATATCATAGGCCTAATAGTTGTATTTGTTCAATTTATTACTTTTTTATGTTTCATGTTGATACTTTGTAAATAATGTCATAGATTTTTTTACTTTGGTTATACTTTTAATTATGCTTATGTTTAATTGTGCTTTACTTATGTAGTATTTAGTAGTCTTATCATTTAAGTGTAGTCAGTACTTTTTCAGTTTAGTGAGTAAAAATAGTTACACACTAATATTCTTTTGTTCCTATGTTATTACTTATGTTATGATTTTTTTTTAATTTATGTTCACGTATCTTAATAGCTGTAATTGTTCAATTTATTATTTTGCATATTTCGTATTGCTACTGTGTAAAAAATTTCATTGGTAGGCCTATGTGTAACTTTGATTGTAATTTTAAATATGCCTGGATGTTAGTTTTAAGTAGTCTATCATTTAAGTTTATTCAGTACATTTTCATATCATAATTCATAACTAACCTTCATGAAAATAATTAAGTTACTATGTATGCCTATTAGTTTAATATCTTTCAAATAACGTAATACTTTATAGTAATGTTTTTAATTGTTATGTATTTGTCCATTCAAATTTAGTTCCTTAGATAATTTAACTTTGAGGGACTAGTAAGCCTATAAACAATTATTTTGCTTTAATCTACAAAATATTTTAGGTCCATTAATGTTAACCTTGTCATACACGTTATATTTTATTATAATTTTTTAAATTGAAACTACTAATTTTAAATATTAAGATTTTAAATATTGTTAGTTTTTTCATGAAACTTGATTTACACATTGCTGTTGCTTATGGATAATTGGCCTACATTTTAAAGTAACTCAAAATTCTACTGCATAGTTGAGTAATGATTAACATTTTTAACAGTGCAACACATTATTATATTATGCATTTAGAGTGTGTCAGTTTATTTTCAAAGGGAAAAGCGAATAATTACTTATGTTTAAGAAAATTTGGCTTGTGTTATAACTTAATTAAATTTTTTAGTTTAAGTTTAATTTTTTAAAATATGTGTAATTTTGAACTGTCTAAATTATAAATATCAGAATGATGGCAATTGTTAAAAAAAGAATAAAAAATAATTTCAACCCCATTTTATAAAGCTAACTCAGTAGGCATAATATCAAAATATTTAGTGCAATTTGTATATTTAAATAATAGTTTGCAATTTACTTAGTTGATTCGCTACAAAATGAAATTAATGTCTGTAGTTTAATCAATATTGTTATTAATAAAACTCTTTGGTTCCAAAATATTATAATGTGTTTTTGCAAGCCCTATTTTAAATATTGTAGTCCTAAATAATTCTGAAACATTCATATTTAATTATTACATAGCTGATTCACCAAAAATAAATAATAAAATAAGAAATAATAAATAAAAATAGAAGCAAAAACTACACCAAATATGAGTTGGGTTCAATTTTAGTTATTTGGTAAATAACTTAATAAGTTTAATGTTTTAACTCTCGACTCCATTTCAATTATTTTCTGTCAACTACTAGCCTATAGATTTTCTGATATAAAGATTTAAATAGGAAGTAGTTTATTTACTGCAAAAATTGAATTCAGTAAATCACTCTCATCTCGACTCACAAAAGCACCGATTGAAACAAGTCTGATGCTTCTAAAATCACTTGTACAACCGAAGAACCACTCGTTCAACCGTTCGCCCATACGAGGTAAGGAGTGGGGGAGACTGAATCATTCGACTGAAAACAGTTGAGTGAATTGAAAAACAACCGACTTACCAGTCGGTTGTTTTATTCCGTCGGTTGTCCCAACACTAGTCAGTGTTTTGGCGCTGCATGCAGCGTGCATCTTGAGTTGGCGCATGCGCAGAACACATTTCCAAGCCCTGACACTCTTGTTCCCACGGTGTACTACGTTGACAAGTGCGGAAAGTCACTTTTTGAATAGCTTGAGTTTTGTTAATAATAATTTGTAATTAAATAGTGTATACCCCAGTTTAAATTAGCTGTTTGCTGATTATGTATTGGCTACTTTTAACATTTTGGCGCTAATAAGGGTGTACCCAATATTCACGTTCAATATTTATTCTTCTTTGATGTCGTCTTCTTCTAATGACGGTAAGTAACAACAGCATTTCATCATCCGACGACGACGACATTTTCCAATGAACTGAGCGCCAAAAAGTCCCCACCTCTCTCACCTTGCCACTAGCACGTGCCACGACCATGCAGCCTGCATGCGGGTTACACACATATGCATCTCGCACAGTGCTACTGGCATCAAAAATGCTAGTCGCACCGTGCGAGATGCATATGTGTGTAACCCGCCTAAGTGTTATTCGAGTGTTTGAACATGAGTGTGAGTGTGCAGTGATAGTGAAATTTCTTCAGCTCCTTAATTTTACATCCCATCTCTCTTAAATGCTCACAGTGCCACAGAGAAAAGATATAGATAGGTCGCTGTCTTATGGCTGCAGTGAACGCCTCAGTGGCAGTTATGAGTAGATTACAACTAATTTACATTTGTAGTAATAAGTACTGTACTAAGTTTGTCCTTGAGCATTTGAGAGGAATAAAGGAGGGACTGGCAAGGTGTTGGCCCTTTCATCGCTTGTCATACAACTACTCGACACACATTTAGCGCACAATTTTTTAGTGCGACTTCTGTTTTCTTCTTCTCTGTGACAATGCCTAATGCACGCCCCTTATTTCTCACGTTTACTAGTGATCATGTTGCAAAAACAACACAACTTCTTAGAACCCTCTAGCAGGTTTTCTACTTCTTAGAACTAGTTCGCACAAGAAGAGGACCCGCTGGAAGCTGAACTTGTTGCCGCTCCAGACATGGACTCCAGCACGTAGACCTCAGTGGCAGAATACTTTCTCTTCCTTCTAGAGACAGCCGACCTGTTCAGGATGACGATAAAAACTTACATTTCTTAACATTTAATTGGCAATTACTCTGTTGTCGTGAAAGTTCAGTCTGCTGAAAGTCGTGATTTGCTTAGTTAAAAAATAAACTAGTTTGTTCTTTTGCCACATTTTAAGAATGGTTTTGTTATTAATTAAGATTGCTTTTGAGATTTACTATCTAGCTTCGTGACGTATAATAACACGACAAGGTAGTATAAACACAAGTTAAACCGTATGATATTTTCTTTGAATTAGAATAGGCCCCAAACTGGATGAAAAATAGGGTGAAAATACCCGAACACTCAAGGCGTATGTGACTTGCTTTAAACATTTTTCACAATGTGATCTATACTGACAAAGTGGCGGTTGTCAGATTAGGATGCTTCCCGCATCCTAGTTGTACTTATAGAGTACAACAGGGCGTCCTCTCAATCATGAAATTTGAAAATAAACGAAATATGTAAGCCTATGAATTTTTAATTGTATCTTTGAATTTGATCTTGATGCGGTGCGAGAAGAAAAAGAGAAAACATTTATTTTTAATTATTGACGTTTGCTATACTTTTATTTGAAAAAAGGACCTAAACTTAATTACAACAGTTTACACCGAATACGTCAGAATTATGTTTTGAGGAATTCAAAATTAAATAAAAATGCTTTTTCTTTAATTCACGAATTTTCTTGGTAAAGGTCATAACACTTTAGGCATTTAATTCTTCAACTACCCATCTACATTATCATAGTATATTTCATAACAAGAGTGGAAAGTGGGGTTTTGCATGTTCGAGACCATATGTTTGAAGTGCGAGACTTGTCGAGCACTTAAAATGGTCGAGAACATACAAAACACTTTCACTCGAGTTTTGAACGATACTTTTCACTACACTACGGAATAAAAACTCATTTTTGGAATGTTAACTGTTTATTAAATTAGAAACATGTTTTAAAAACAGGTGTTGTTGACTGTGGAAAATTTTCGGTTGTAAACAATGTTACTTTCGGTAGTAAACAATAGACAGCTGTTGAAAATATGATGTTTCGCAGGTTGTAAACACATAACGAAAACAGCTGAACTCATAGTAGTGCAGTGAAAAATAATAATGAGTTTAGCTGTTTTCGTTATGTGTTTACAACCTGCGAAACATCATATTTTCAACAGCTGTCTATTTTTTACTACCGAAAGTTACATTGTTTACAACCGACAATTTTCCACAGTCAACAACACCTGTTTTTAAAACATGTTTCTAATTTAATAAACAGTTAACATTCCAAAAATGAGTTTTTATTCCGTAGTGTAGTGAAAAGTATCGTTCAAAACTCGAGTGAAAGTGTTTTGTATGATCTCGACCATTGGAAGTGTCTGACAAGTCTCGCACTTCAAACATATGGTCTCGAACATGCAAAACCCCACTTTCCACTCTTGTTATGAAATATACTATGATAATATAGATGGGTAGTTGAAGAATTAAATGCCTAAAGTGTTATGATGAAGTATATTTGCAGCAAGAGTTTTCTAAGCTGTAAAGATACTAGGAGATAATTTAACGATCTGAGATGCGTTTTGGGAAATTTAGTGTGGTTCTTTCCAAATTCCACTATTGAGAGTTTAGCTCAGAAGGAGATCCCTACTCTAGGCTCATAACATTATTTTGCGTCCAGCTCTAGAGCAGAATGACCTCTTGTGTATTCTTGCTGCACGTCTTCAGCTACTGTACCGAGAGAGACGTTCTCTCTATCTATCTGCAAACCACGTCCGCCATTGTCAACATTCCAGTTCTACCGTCTGACTCCAGACCGAGCTGATGTCCTGTCCAAACTATAAATACACCTAATTTCCATTCCCTCTATGCCACCGGCAGGACGTCACGGTATCCTATTGTCTCCTTCGTGCTTGTTTCACAAGGACTCATTAAAATTCGTAAGGATATGACATCTGTCGTAATTTGTCGTGTATAAAGTTCTAAGTTAGTTATAAATCATTGTAAATTCTGTTCTTTAGTAATTTGTTGTTTTTTAGTCAACCTGCTGATGAAGCAGTCTGGCTAGACCAAATGTTCATTAGGAACAAATAAAAGTACTCAATATTACTCATAAAATATATCATACTTGCAAATCGAAAAACTTACAAGTTACCAAATCTTAATAGGCTATACCATTCAAAAACGACGTTCTCACTCCGGAACCACGGAACAAGTTTGGATGAAATTTGGAGTGAAGTTAGCAGTTTTGTCATGGAGACGCACTGAGAAAGGTTTTCATGGAATTTCATTCTAAAGGGGTGGAAATGAAACAGCCTATCAACATTTCCTTTTTTCCATGAGAGTAACATCGGCATTAATTTAATAATTTATTTTAAACAGCTGATACAAAAACCATAAACGTGACACAAAATATCGGCTAATTTGTATTACACTACTTTGTACCCCAATAAAGTAAACTTATAGGATTTTCTAGACTACAATCTTGTTGTCATGCAGAACGGCATCAGACTGAGCATTTATATTGATGAGATGGTTTAGAGAGAGACACGGAGGGTAGGGTAAGCAAGCGTAGTGAACCAACTCGTAACAAAGCAACGGATGTCGGCTAGTCATTAATATATCACAAACATATAATTCTGAGAAGCACACAAGAGTAATAAACAATTTTCAATACAGTACATTAATGTACGTCAGTTGTTCACTTATAATGTAAACCGGTATCACATTTTATAATACGAGCTTAATTCTTAATAAGTCGTTAATTAATGTATTGGATAACAATTTCCTTGATTGATCCTACAAAAAACGTTTCCACAAAAACAATTCATACACTTTTGAATTCGTATTGTATAACTGATTTAATTGGTCTGTAGCGTAGTTGGTTCAATCCCAGCAGCTTCATGAGCTAAAGGTTGTCAGTTCGATCCCAATCAGAGTCATAATACATTTTGAGAAGGATCAGCTGATAACCACCGGCTGTTCATTTGTCATTGGGCTATTAATTAATGACACTTTCTAAGGAATAGTCGGCCTTAGTTTGTAACAATAACTACACTCGCCCATCTACACTCATCACACTCATTCGAAATCCATATTCGCCCATATCTTGACGATCGGCGTCTTATAAATAAATAAAAATAAAAAAATAAATTAACTATACTTTGAATATGATAAAAACAATCTATGGTTTTGTATTATTAAGTTTAATTTTTTTACCCTAGGTATCACGGTATGGGAAGTAGTGCAAATAATGGATTCGTGAGGGCGTTACGACTCATTACAAATTATTACAAATTTTAAAGAGCAGATAGTCGTGCAAACCAATTTTCTAAGGACAGTCTGTTGACTCTCCCTTTCTCATATTCTAGAAACAATTCTATATTTTATGTCCATATGAAACCTGATAAGGGTCAGTAACTTACATAATTATGATACTAAAGACAAAATGGCTGCCGTACTGGGCAACAGAACGTTAGTCCATCACCACAGCTTGCCAAAAAATGAAAATTGCTCCTGTTTCAAAAATACTTAAGACCCGCATGAGAAGAATTCTGTTGTCCCAGGAATTTTACAGCGTGGGAGAGTTCTTAGCACGTGACTAGGAGATCGACTCAATTGGCTAGACCACAGAGAAAAAAGAAACAGAGGTCGCTCTCTTACAGCTGCAGCGAACGCCTCAGTTAGAAATAGATTACAACTAATGCACATCTTTTTACTTTAGTACGTTTATCCTTGAGGATCTTGCGGGGATAAAGGGAAGGACTGACAAGGTGCAGGCTCTGCCATCAGCATGGCAAACAGAAGAAATAACTCTTAGCGCCCTTTGGATGCGACCTCTGTTTCTTTCTTATCTGTGGCTAGACTTACTTGTATCTGTTGACTGTTGTGGTGTGGATGTAAAAAGTAATATTCTGTAGGTAATTTCGAGTGATTGTCCTTTTTGTTTAATTGTGTATGATTGTGTGTAATTATACTGAAAATTGTCAGGGCCACAGGTTAATTAATTATGTATTTTAATATTATGACGTTTGTGATACAGTGATTTTGATATTGTCTGTGCAATAAAGGATTTACTGTAATGTACGGGACGGCTGCATCAAAAGTGTACAAAGACAGGGTAAATCGTGAAAAATAGAAAAAACACAAAACTAAATCACAGCTACAATGGTGATCTTTCTCAATGGATGTGGAAAGTAACATTATATCATAATAGCCTTCATTACTGGAAGCTACTGTATTGAGTTCAAAGGCCAAAAGTAACAAACAGGAAAAGGAATTTGTGAAGACTGGAGACAAAAGGACGTTGTTCACGGGTGATCGCGTTGTAGCTCCGGCCGCGGCCGATAGATCTCAGCACCTTACAGCATCCTACCTACAGTTTGGGTGAACAAAACTACATGCAGCTTATTTCCACTCTCCTTTTTTCTTTGCTTTTCATATTTATATTTTTATTACGCTCCCTAGATTGCTTTTATATTTTGTCACTTTTCTACACATAGCTCAGTCTAAATTCGAATTTAGCTACACAAATATTTTGAAGTGTCTTCACGTAAAAGATTCAAACTTGATATTATCGGCATAGAAAGGAAAATTAAGTATAGTTAGACTTAGACCATTCCTACCTTCTTACATTACGGTAAACAAGATGTTATTAAGATTTAAAATTACAAAATTATCTGAAAAGTGTTTGTTCCTTGTTAAATTTACTCGCTTGTTACTTTTATACATATTACATAAAAATGACGAAATTTATTATTTTATATAGGCTGTCTTCCACCAATCTTCATGTAGCCTCATAGTTGCCCTTAGTATGTTTACGTAAACCTAATGTTTAACTATGGGTTTAGGCCTACATGATTATAATGTTTAAACATCTTAAACGCACTTTAAATGCTAGTGTTTAAAAACAATGATTAGAAAACAACATGTTAAAAGATAATGTCAATTACTCAATTAGTTATCTATAACAAGTACTGTGTTGTCGAAACGAATCTGTTTAGAATAATTCGTTTAACTATTTATTTCTCAGCTACACAGTAAAACATTGATCATGCTTTTATACTCTTTTTTTGCATTCTCCAACTTTTTCTTTTACTACCTCTTTGGGCTATGATTAATTTCCTTTGTGTCTGCTTTATTTTCTTTAATATTACTTCATTATTTCGTTATTTTATTTGTTTATTTATGATTTTTTTATCTACAAAGTAAAACGTTCTTGTATAATTAAAATGTCCACGAAATAATATTTTATTTTATAAAAATGTATTTTATTTTATACTGATACAGTTATAGTTGCATTTAATTTATTTAAATGTATTTGCTTGATTAATTAATGTTATTTCCGTTCGCTTAAAGGAAAATTAAATAATTTTGTATTATTTTTCTATGCTTTCTGATATTTCTTTATTGTTTAGTGTGAATTATAATTTATGTGTGTACAATGTTTACGTGTTCCAATATTTTATATAGGGTTTATGTGAGTTTTATAATTTTTTAATTTAATTTGTTATTTTGTTGTATACTATAGAGAATTATTCGGATTGTAGTAATATTTAATGGTTTACCGAATTTCATTCATAACTATTCAGAATATAATGTTTTTAATACTTCAGAAAATAAACGAATTACAGTAAAGAATTAAAAGAATGTTGGATATAAACTAAGGTACATAATATTAAGAAATTATTAATCATGCAGGAAAATCAGCTTTTTTGTACGGGAACATGATGTAAAAATTGGATTATTTCAAAATAAATTTTTGTTTATACTTATAAATTAAAATGTATTAGCATATTTGAGTTAAATTACTTGTTAGGCTTTGAGGTGGCATGCGTTCGTTATATTGGAGCAAACGATTCCAATCAAGTTCAAAATGGAGCAATTTAGAGTAGTAAAAATGTTTTTTTAAGTACCATAGAAGTATATTGTGTTAAAGATAAAACACATTGTTAAAACAATGTATAGTTTATATATTACATGCTATTCAATATTAAGTTTTCATTTTTCCTTAAAAATGTGTTTCTTTATTGAATAGGTCAATCACTTATACTTTACGAAGTGGATGTATTTTTGTATTTTTATAAGAACGCATTAAATACTGTATCAAGTTTATGTAAAACTGGCTTTTTATGATAACAGAAATTTAAGAGGTGTGACCCATCCGCTTGGCAATAGGAAAGCACTATTTTTAGTCAGTTTAATGTAGGAATTACCATTGCTTCCATGGATAACCATAATTTGTATTTGGAGCAGCACTTTTAGAAAATCTAAAAATATTGTTTTATGTACAGTTCTATTTAGGAATAAAGTAGCAAAATATATATTTTTTAAGATCATTTGTTCCCTATAAGAATTAGCCTATTAAACCCGTCTAAAGTTGTCTTTCCACAGATTATTTATGTTACTACTAAGCTGTATTTTTATTTTCCATCCGGATGCAACAATTACTTGAACTGTGTTTTCAACTGACAGCATATGAGTGATATTTTCCTCAACATAATCTGAAATTTAAATTTGAGTGAGGAAAATAGTAATTTTAACTCTGGGAAATTAATACGAATTACAGGCGTGCAATTAGCATAAATATGTATTTAAAGTAATTTTATATATCCGTTTATAATTCGTTCTGTTGACGCAGTACAGCTCCAGGAAAATAGTAGTTCAGTCTGGAAAATTAACTTAAGAGTCTACTGAGGCTGTCGGCCATGTTGGTTTTAATTCCAAAAGAACAATGTTATTTGCGAATCCTTATTTGTTCGTTATTTATCGGCCAAAAGCTGTGTGTGAGGTGTCACTTTAAACGTTTTCATATTGGGCATTGGGTTGGCTTTTTATATTTTGAATACATACACCTATTTTAAAAAAATAGCTGAAAGTAAAAACTTAAAATTAAATAATATTTTTTTTCCCTATAAAACTAATTAAAAATTCGCAAAGCAATTCAAACGCACAATTTCATCCTTTATAAAATGCAATTCGTTCGGAAAAATCCATTTACAAAATAACTGTTTCGTTTGGTTTGTCTGGTTCAAAAATAACATTGTTCTTATGGTATTAAAACGAACATGGCTGACAGCCTCTGCAGACTCTTAAAACTTATTTACCATTATTAGTTAAACTGGTTCCTGAATCCTTTGTAATTGGTAAATGACCATCGCACATACAGCTTAACCCAGCCTCTAGTTTTGAAATGTAGATACAATCGATTAATAAATTGCTTTATTATAATGCAGTTAACAAAACTCTAATGTATTTCATATTTTTAGTGATACCACAGAGCAAAAAGAAACAGAGGTCGCTTTCTTATGGTAGCAACGAACACCTAAGTGTTGTAAATAGATAACAACTAATGTACGCCTTTAATACATATGTAGTAATAATTTCTACGTTTATCCTTGAGGATTTATGAGTTGCGAGAAATGAGTAATGAACTGACAAGGTGCTGGCCATTACATCGCATGGTAAACTTGATAAATAAGTACCCGACACATATTTAGGTCACTATGTTGGAAAAGACCTCTGTTTCTTTCTTATCTGTAGTGAAACTAAATCAGTTGATATGTCTACTTGTCACAATTCAGTTTATTTGATTATTTATTTTTATTCATTCATTTATTCATTATTAAGACGCCAATCGTCAATATATGGGCGCATATGAGGGGCGAATGTGTGTGATGAGGGGGATCGGACGTTTGGCACACATTTTTGGACCTTCTGCCCATGGCAGTTTTGGCACAATCATTAGAGCGGAATAAGTAGGGTCAACTCGCCTGCTTGGAAAAGGCATGTTTGGCACAGTCGCTCGACCAGGTAGACGCCATCGAACGAGGGAAAACGGGAATTTTATTATTCCAGTCAACTCTGCGTGGCAGTCATTTGCTCGTGATATAGCAAATTTTTAAATTTACACCTCACTAGGTTAGGTTAGGTTAGGTTAGGTTAGATCATGATCTATTTGGGTAGCATCCGTGTTCCAATTGGGTAGCATCCGTGATCTACTTGGGTAGCAGCCGTGATCTACTCGGGTAGCATCCGTGATCTACTTGGGTAGCAGCCGTGATCTACTCGGGTAGCATCCGTGATCTACCTGGGTAGCAGCTGTGATCTACTTGGGTAGCAGCCGTGATCTACTCGGGTAGCATCCGTGATCTACCTGGGTAGCAGCTGTGATCTACCGCAGGTTAGGTTAGGTTAGGTTAGGTTAGGTTAGGTTAGTTGCTTACTTCAATAAGCACCACAGCAGGAAATTTGCGGGGGCAAAAAAGTTCCCATTTTCCCGCATTCTGGCCACCTGGCTGCTACTACCTGGCCGGGCGGTGTGTGCCAAACGTGCCTTTCTGAAACTTACAGGTTGACCCTTCTTAATCCCCTCTAATGACTGTGCCAAAAGTGCTATTCCAAATCGGCCAAAAATGTGTGCCAAACGTTCTACGGCCTGTGATGAGTGTAGATGAACGAGTGTATTTATTGTTACTAAGATTGACTGTTCCTCCGAAAGAGCTATTTATTAATAGTCCAATAACCAGGGCAACTAAGGGACTCACAGCTTTACGTGTAATACGAACCGCGTAGTGTTGGTTTGATTTTCATGTAACTGACAGCCCTGACATTCAGTTCTCTTCCCTACACAAAATCTGAAACCTTGACTACCATCCAACATGGACACACCAGTCTTCTCTGGTAGTGTCCACGTAGTTAATAATTTCTAATCCTTAACAAGTATTCCAAAACAAGTGAATATCGCACAAGACAAATTTATTACAAGTTAAACATGAACAAATTATTATGGTGATCGATTTCGACAAACCTTCCTCAAACCTGATGGATTTACAAAGGGATCCCTCCTCTCCCAGACTAAACGAGGTTTATCAAAATCGATTTACCATAATAATATTTTGTACAATAATGTGAGATATTCACTAATTTTAACACGTAATATGCTAACCAAGAATAAATAATGTCTTGATACTTTGACATTAATGGCCCAGAGAAAAGCGATTTACTTTTCTTGCATTTAAGCCTTGCCCGTTATGGGACAAACTCGATTCAATCAAATAATATATCACTGGTAAGATTATTTGGTAACATAATTAACCTAATTATGTTATTGGATAATTAGTTGGCCATTGACTTGTCATCTTCAACTTTCCCTCCAGGCTGATCACCAAAGGGATGTTCCCTTCCTAGAACGGTGTACGTGATCTCGACCAGGTGCGCCTGGCCACTGACCTCATCCACAATTTCTATATGGGGTATTACTCACGATGACTTGCCCACGAGCAAGTTCACAAGCTTGCCCACCAGGCCCACCAGTCTTCCTCTATAACTGTATATAAATCTATTATTGGTCATATTCTGACTAACATGTAATATGAACACAAACCTATTATATTAGTTGGGTAACATGCACTTTCTCTATCAATATATTCTCAATAGATGTATACCTTTAAATAAATTAGTACATAGAGCGAGTGGATGTTTTTATCCATCCCTCAATGTTATGGGATGATTCAATAATTGAAGAAGAAACTAATATAGAAATCTTAATAGTTCAAGGACCTCATATGTATTACGAGTCCAGCCACAATGGTGATGCAGCACAACACTCTGTTATGTTAATGATCAAACATCATTTCACTACTTCACATTGTGGTGTTGTTAATGTAGGCCTGTGTAACTATAGTCATGACTAGGAGAAATAACTAAGACACGATTCGTTCAAAATTACTCCTAATTCGGTTCAGTGAAGGCTAGAATACAGTTAATCCTACGGTAGTGTCTACTTTCTATAGATTTTATCAAAGTTCTTCAGAAACGTCACCATGAGAGACTTTCACTGCTTACATCTTGGAGACCCAAGGAGTGATGGTTTATAGGAGTAAATAGAAGAACTGTATTTCCAAAAATGATAGTTTTACCAATTTGCCATGAAAACTGTACAGTACAGTCCTCCCGAACAAGTACTTGAGACACAGCCAATAACATACTTGTTGGCCACCCTGTCCACTTTTAGGCACGATCTGTGTGAATGTTGTTGCAGGTGTCTTCACCATAATGGTTTGTTAAGTTAACCATACGGATATTTGCTTCATGAAGGATGGGCTTGGCTTTATAAACAATGGACACTAAACATGATTTTTGTATGAGTGAATGTGAGTTGTGGAGCAGGTGGATGTTAGCCAGACCTTTGAAAATATTTTCGTGTATTAGTGTCGTTAGCCTTTTGTGTGGATGGTTTCTGTTTTCCCCTCAAATTGAATGGGAGTGGACATCATCTAATTCTAGACAACTAATTGGTCGGTAGCGTAGTTGGTTCAATCCCAGCTTCATGTGCTAAAGGTTCTCAGTTCGATCCCAATCAGAGTCATACATTTTGAGAAGGATCAGCTGATAACCAACGGCTGGCTGTTCATTTGTCATTGGGCTATTAATTAATGGCACTTTCTAAGGAATAGTCGGCCTTAGTTTGTAACAATGACTACATTCGCTCGTCTACACTCATCACACTCATTCGAAATCCATATTCGCCCATATCTTGACGATCGGTGTCTTATGAATAAATAAATAAATAAAAAATAAATAAATTTATCATTTAATATAAAAAGTTGGTTTTTTTAGTACTTTCCAGGCTACTATGGAATATCTCCCTCACATAGATTCCAACACGCTTCCACCATGGTCCATCCTCCTAAAGAAAGATGTAGAGAATATGACCTTGTCCCTATCCTGGGTCTATTTATAGCTCGGGCATTTAAAACCACTTTCAACACCCCAACCCAGACTCCAGTGTAAAGACCTCACACGTCACGTCCGCTGGGGTTGCCTGAACTCCTCTCACACCGTTCTACTGTTGTTGAGAAACTAGTTGTGTCTAGGCTCCAGCTACACTGTAAATAGATAGTAGATGCTTAATTGAATCCATGGTGAATACTGGAACTGCAGAGGCAAGTAGAGATGGCTGTACTAAATTTAGGGAATATCAACGTGTCTTCTTCTCTTTATCTATCAAGGCTCTGTGAAAGTCTTATCACATACAGTGCCAAATCAGTATCAGTTTTCATAAAGAACTGAACTAAAACGGTGATTTTGTGATAAGATAAGATTTTGTTTTTTGATAAGTGGGTCGATTACTTTCAAAAGAGATGCGTCAAGTCCATAGATCATGGCGATGACACACAGACCATGTAAATGACTCTCAGACATCCATGGTCACATACAGGAAAAGAAAGTCTAGTAATTAGCCCCACTGAGTCTGTAGACAAGTCTATTTGTCAACCTGTCATGGTGAACTCTGCAGGGGTCTTGGTAATTCTTCCATATGTCAATTGACGTCATCGGGTATTACATGAACGGCGGATTGTGGTAATTAAGGCCGGTTACACACATATGCATCTCGCACGGTGCGACTAGCATTTTTCTTGCTACTAGCATGCAGCTCGAAGACCAACCTGTGTTAATCAATTGGAGCTTACACACATATGCGACTGGCACGGTGCTACTGGCACGGTGCTAGTCGCATGCAGCGTGCAGCGCCACTAGGAACCGATCGGTCGGTGTTTTGGCGCTGCATGCAGCGTGCATCTTGAGTTGGCGCATGCGCAGAACACATTTCCAAGCCCTGACGCTCTTGTTCCCACGGTGTACTACGTTGACAAGTGCGGAAAGTCACTTTTTGAATAGCTTGAGTTTTGTTAGTTAATAATTTGTAATTAAGTAGTGTATACCCCAGTTTATATTAGTTGTAATAGTTGTAATAGTTAATTAGTTGTAGTTTCTAGTTGTAATAATTAAAATGCCGTTTCCGGATGACGAAAAAAACAATATTGAATTTGTGTTAGCTTTGGAGGAGACTCCAATACTGTATAATTTTAAGTTGAAAAGTCCCACCTCTCTCACCTTGCCACTAGCACGTGCCACGACCATGCAGCCTGCATGCTGGTTACACACATATGCATCTCGCACAAGTGCTACTGGCATCAAAAATGCTAGTCGCACCGTGCGAGATGCATATGTGTGTAACCCGCCTAACTCATTCAGCCAAATGACTTTTTTACCTTTCTTCTCACCGGAACAATGACTAATTTGATTAATGTTCAAGGTAATCGTATGGGTATGGTTATATAAAATAATTATATAACTCAAATATTTTATAACAAAAGCCCGTCAAAAGAGCAGCGGATGAAGGTTTCAGACGCGTAAAATGTGAAGTAAACAATTAGTGGTGAGAATATAAAAAACACACAGAATGGAATAAAATTTAAAATCTACTTGAGGCCTTTCTAAAATATGGTTTCATTTTTAAAAGCCACTAAAGATGTTACTTGTGGTTTTTGACAGTGAAAACATTGTTTTCAAAATAACTGAGGTAAACATCAAAATTTTATTTGATTGTGTGTGTTTTTATTTCTACAGTTTGGAAAATAGCCGGTAAGTTAGTTTCTTCATCAAAAATTGTGAGGATTTAATAATCTAAGGGCACTGTTGTCGTCAGTTAAGTTCTCTTAGCAACATTTCGACTTTATATGGTCTCTCTGGTGTAAAAAAACACAAACGTACAAATACTAAGCCCACGTTGTTGTTGTTTTTGACGATCTATCGTTTGTTTCAAGACCTAAATACCGATATTTTCAAAGGCATATAGAAAAAATATTTGGTAATTATGCACTTTCTTGTCACCTCTGAAAAACCAATTTCTTGTTGAAAAAGATGAGTTTATATTTCTTGAGGAGGTTGATTTCAACCGCGATAAAATGGGGTTTCAACGAAATACGAATACAGTAACTAGTTTTTATCTGATAGTTAAAAAAAACTAAATTTTAAAATTCTTTGATTCTGATTCTTGATTCCTACAATTATGTACTTCATGTTTTTCAATGCTTAACACGAATATAGGCTATAAATTGGGGTTTCAACAAAATTATTTTTTCGACCCGAAAATAAATTTTTCACTTACCTAACCAAACACAATCTAACTTATCCTAACTGTCTATTTACTCAACAAAAATTCGTAATTTGCGTTAATTCGGTTGGCAGGCCTCCGGGACGGCCCGCCAGCCGTACCTCCAGCGGCAATGTAGATGAATTCGGTTTTGTGGTTAAAAGTCAGGTTTATAATGGTCGTTAAATGGCCGTTAAGTGTGATTCGCCGCGAAAGTAGTTCGTCCGTTATGTCTCGAGTGATAATTGTTATAAACCAATACAGTTTTCAATTTTGTAATCAGTGCAAAAGACATTGAATAAAAAAAAACAATATCATTTAAATTAACAAAAAATATATGAAAAATACTAAATGTTGTGGCGTTGGGTTTTTCGAATGTTTATGTAAAATGTGATTTACGTAGAACAAAAAGCATATCTCGTGAAAATATAGCCAATTCTTGGCCCATTTAAGGCAGTTTTGTAAAGTGGCTAGAAAAGGCATGGTAACAAAATATTTTATGCCGTATTTCGTGTTATTTTAACATTGGCAGATTTCCTCCCAGTCAACATCAAACCATAAAAAATCCCTACAGTGTGGCCATCAGAACCGTTCCAACAACGTCGGCACTGGTGGCGCAGTGCTGTAACCCAGCTACATGGGGACAAAGTGTTTGGGAGATTGTAGGCGATAGGTTGGATGCTCGGTCCTCTTAATACCGACATGGCGTCCGTTTGGTGGTTGCTATCGGCGTGGACACTACTAGAGAAGTCTGGGGTGTCCATGTTGGGTGGTAATCATTGTGCGGCTGTTGTGTGGGGGAGATAACTGAGCATAAGGCTTGTCAATTAGCTGAAAATCAGACCAGCACTACGTGGTTCGGATTCCACGTAAAGCTGTAGGTCCCTTAGTTGCCCTGGCTGTTGGGCTATTAATAAATTGCCCTTTCTGAGGAACAGTTGAACTCAGTTAGTAACCAGACTACACTCATCCTACACTCATAAAACCATTCATATTCGCCTTAAAATACGCACAACGTTGTGTCGGCGTCTCATATGTAAGAATGTAAGAATTACAAGCCATTAATTCAAAAACAAAAACTGTCTGAATATCCATTGTAACAATATGTTGGTTTCAGTAGCCAATAGATAACACTACATCTGTACTGTCGACCACCACTTCCGCTTGTCACATACACCTAATGTGACATCAGGGTCTCGGAATGTCACATTGCTGGTTTTGTATCATATCTGATGGCCATGATTGCTCTCCATGTAACATGTTTACAATGTTATTAGCGGCCTATATGTGTGATTACTCTTATCTAACTTGTAAACATAATGGTATACTCTTGTAGTTTAAACTAATTAGTTTGTAATGTAGTTAAATAATCACGAACTAGCTTAAAGAGGATGCGACGTTTTTTGTAATACCAGAGACTATTGGTAATTCTCTTATTCTGATCAGGATTCGGTACATAATATTGGTCGTATGGCAATTGAAGTGCCATTTGTTAGTTAAAGAACTGTTCTAGTAGACCGTTAGTTAATAGTTCTTTTAAACATTGATTATTTTTATGTATTATTATTATATGTTTAATATAATTAAACAGTGTGAAACTGAAATTGTAATATTTGAGCGTTTGAAATTAAGAAAATGTATTACTTATGGTCCACATCATTCACTATAACTCATTATAATAATAAACACGAACCGTACAGTTGAAATATAAAAGCACGTATTTATAATATTGTATGTCTTATAGGGCTGACGACTTCCCAGCGGAGCCTTGGCAGTTTGGGAAACACGAACTTTGTGTACAAATAATTAAAAATACGGGAATTTTCAAAGAATAAGTTATACAACTGTATTCAGTGGTAAAATAATCGACAACTTAGCGTGTGTTCATTGTAAATAAATGAGCGTGAAGCTGAAGAATATTCCATGAATCATTCATAGTGTACAAACACACTAAAGAACTCACATCCTGGCCAAAAATTAAAAGATAAAAGCGTTCCGCCACAGAACGGATGTCACGAAAGTGACGGCGCCTCCAATTGTGTACGTATGGGTGGAATTAAGGGTTGGAATTTGTCAACATTTTAATTTAACTGTTTGCTTGTTTTTATTTATTGCTATCTTATACTTGAATCATATCTTCAAAATCGACATCAACCAGTATTAGTTAATGGTAAATACTAAAACAAATTACTCATTAGAAATGGTGTTCTACAGGGATACATTTTGGGACCAACACTATTTTTGTTTTTACATTTTTATAACATTGTTTTATAGTACATCAGCTCAAGATCCGATGACGCCTCTCTTAGTGTGCAAGAAGTAAATTACAATCTCTAAAATAATTGAGGGTTTTACTGTAATACTGTTTTGTAATAGGTCTATTTACAAAATTATATTACCGTTCATTTGTTTGATAAAGATTCGTGATTTTACTCGTAAAAATCAGAAGGAATGGTGTTTCACAACATATCTACTATGTTACTAATACAAAATTGAATTTAAGAGATATTTAAATGAGTACAATGTATCTGTTATATGACAAAACAATATCATTTATATAATCTAGGCCTACTATCTCAATGTCATTAGCCTTATTTCCGCAATCGGAGTTTCGGACACGAGTTCTTCAGAGATCACGTCTACGAAATCCAGTGCCAATTTGTGTCTTGTTTGCCTAATTTCCCACAGAAATATCGTCACTTACAAGCGTTTCCGGCACCTTAAGGAACCGTTCTCGGCGTGTCGAACTGGAACCCACAAACTGCGTACGATTATGCTTGAGCGAACGATTGGCCCAATGAAAGAGAAAGTGTGGTCTCGTTACCATAGGAGTAACTCCAGCCGTCGATCGGTTCCAGGCCAGATTGCAAATGTGGGGATTGTGCAATTCACCTAGATCTGGCTCCCAGATAAGAGTTGCTTTCAAGAAAAGACTTCAACTCGTGAACTTATATATTAACGTTCACGAACCGGTGTTTCCGACACTAAATATACGTTAGATAGGCCGCTTAGAAAACGGCCTACTGAACGCATTGGTGCGAGTGAGATGAACTGATTAGTGGAAGTGAGAAAGAGAACTACTTTTCCCCCCTGAGTGATTCCATTTTAAAATTGGCAACCAGGATGACGGAAGGCCAAGTACTGGTGGTGCAATAGCAGGCCCCGCCCATTACGTCACTAGCAGAGCAGTGATCATTGGTTGGTTCTAAGCACCAACGAATCAATCTTAGAACGATTAAATTAAATACGTAGTCAGTTTTCAAATAACAATTAAAAGTATCAATAACACATGAATAATAATGTAAACAATAAATAGCAACTAAACAAACTTGTACAGCTCAGTAGTTTTTTTTTCTAAACACTGTTGCAGAAGTTGAACATTAGATGCGGAAGTTAGTCGCCCCTGTGAAGTAAAGTTGCTCAGCGATGGAACGATTCCCCTCTGCCGCTGGAACCCCTACATGCGCTAAATATAACATACAGGTCATTTTCTACCCGGCCTAATTATATATGTGATTTTTTACTATATTTTACAAAAACAAGACTATCAGCTCATACGGGCCCCAGTTTTACTGTTCAATGAAATAAGTTCTTGTTCTATCTTCACAGGTAGCTCCAATTGTCTCCCTCTCTCTGTTTCTCTTCAACGTACACTGTATTGATTAATAACTCAGCTAATAGAACGCCAAACAGTCACCGGAGTGCTTATTTGTGACCATCTGCTGTTAGATAGCAGCACAGGCGCACGTCTACAGCAATTGTATTGATTCTATTGCCATTGAGAGTTTATAGATTAATTCTGCCAAAATAAAATTATATTGTCAGATTTGAGTTTATTAAAAAAATTTACTTCCTATCAGACACCTTCCATATAAATACAGCCGAGCGAATGAAAGTTCTAAGCTAAAACCGCTTCACTGATTCAGCTCCTATGACGCCGCTACATGCACATTTAGGCACGCGCGTGTTCATGGGTTATCGTGAAAACGGCTCAGCACGTGTCACAGATTATGTCATCGTTTCGTCATTTTAGCTCACTTTACCCTTCCGTGACTTGTCTTACAAAATATTACATTACTTAATGTATTTAATGTGTCACGTGCTTCGTTTTTCGTCAAGTAATATACGTCAAGCCACGCTGAAATATGATGAGTCAAACTGATGCAGGTTCTTGCACAGAGAAGAAAGAAACCGAGGTCGCATGGAATAGGGGCTGAGTGGGTGTCGAGAAGCTAGTTCTCCAGTTCAACGTGTGGATGGCAGGGTCAGCACCGTTGTCACTCCCTCCCCTTATTCCTCTCAAAATCCTCAAGGTTAAACGAAGTACAGTAAACCTCGATTTAACGGACTGTATCGAACAGGCTATTGTCCTGTTATAAAGACAATTGGTCGTTAAATCAGATTTAATTCACCGCAAACTGTCTTAGAATTACCAAAACTTAATCAAAACTAACTGTGGTGCTGCAAGCTTACAGTTAATTACAAGTTAATTAATAATAATTAACTTGATTATTATTAATAAAATATACAAATAAATACTGTATAAAAGTATTTAGCCCATCACGATAAAGAGTATGTAGGATATACTGTATAATAATAATAACTATTAGTGGAATATTTGAAATTGCCTAAGAAAAAATATGTCTGTTTTATAAAATAGTTTTTTTTATAAAAATTCCACCAGTGCATGGTAAATAGGAATTTAGGTACTTTTTTTACAGTCCATTCAATCCGATAACCGTTAAATCGGGGTCCGTTAAATCGAGGTCCGTTAAATCGAGGATTAACTGTAATTATTACTACATATTTTGTACTAAGACGTATGTATAGTATATTAGTGGTAGTATGGTTCTAACCAATACCAATGACTACAATACTGAGGCGTCGCTGTGGCCATGAGAAAACCTTTGTTTTTCTGTGGTTCTTGCCCCTAGAATTATATCTATTGCAGTGTTAAATTAGAACGACCCTTTTGAAGTAATCTCATAAAATTTACGGTTTAAATATATCGCAATTTTTATAAATTGTCTTCAGCCGGTGATTACAAACATTTCGAAAAATTTAGCTTATGAAGAGGGTGGAAATGTGTAGGGAACAGGGTAAACACCCCTTTTATGGCCTATAACTGGACATAGAAAAAATGAGATAAATTTTGTCAGTACATAATTAACGTTCGTCGTGAGATAAGCCCGTGAGTGCGAATTCAGCTTTATTTAGGAACTATAAATTTGTAATCTGATTTTTTAACCCTCCTAGTATCGATCGTAAGATTTTTAATATACCAGCAGTTCTGTAGTTTTTGGTCGATTTCACCGGTTTTCGTTATCGATATTGCAATCATTGGAATACCACTTCATTCTAGAACGTCTGCGATTCATGGCAATAGTATAATCTTCCATTTGGTGAACAAACATCAGTTTTATTTATTCTTATGAAAGAACATAATTTGTCTACAAATTTTTGAGATTAGATCTTTATACAGTATATATTTACAAATACTATTCCTCAGATTTAATACATTTATGGAATTGGAGAGGAAAGTTATAAATGTATAAATGTTGTATAAACTTATAAAATGTTGAATTATAGTAGTTGTGATTTTATATGTTGAGGCTATTTCACAACTAGAGGTTCCAGTGGGGCCACACTTCACTTATGTGCAGAAATACCTTCCAAGAAAAGACATGGAAAAACTAAAAAGACCCTATATATATCACTATAATTTTCACATTGTCTGACCTGCCCAGCAGTAGGGATCGAGGAAGAACCCCCTCGGAGAAATGGGATGGAGTAAAATGCCCTACCCAGGGAGAGCCAGTGGTGGAGGGAGACGAAACGAAACAAAAAAGACTGTTTTTGTCTCTTGCTTCTAACACCTTGATATATCGAAAGTGTTAGAGATAACAACTAACTATCCAGTTAAGTTGAATAATGCCCAGTAGACCCGTTGGAATAGAAAGTCCACATTCCTCTGTCCTCTGGCTTCTAGTCTAACCAGACCAAATACATAGTTTGGGCCTTCTCGCTTGCCTTGGCATAGATCAGTTTCTAAATGCTAAAAATGTTTACAACGGAAGTCATGGTAAAAAGGGGAAAATCCACTGAGTAAAGAGAGGAATGTCTCACACCTATTAAGCAACACATTTGGTTGTTTAGCTGGTAAGATTTCTATGTAAAAAACATCGTACAGTGATAATAGTTTAACAGGTTTATTAAAAAATAATAATGTTCAAACATACAAATATTGATCTAATTTGTAGGTGAAAAAATCTCAAATAATCTTATTTGATTTCAAGTTCCTGGAACAGAAATGCCCCACAAGGATGTCCATAAAAAAGTGTAGCATCAGCGAGAAATGAAGCCACCGTGTCTCTGAAAGAAGAAAAAATTAAATGTGAGATTAAATTATCCACTTGTTTAATACATCTATATTATATAGTACCACACAATATATAGGTCTACTGTATTGTGTGAAATTTAGGACAGTCACAGAAGAGAAAGAAACAGAGGTCACATTCAATAGTGCGCTAAATGCGTCTCGAGTTAGTGTGTCGAGTCATTATTTATTCAGTTTGCTCCCTTATTTCCATAAAATCCTCAAGAATAAACGTACTGCTGTTTCTTTTTCTCTGTGGTACAGTTTCTATATACTTTACGACACGTAACAAAGTACTGAGTAGTGTATCGAAAGTGAATCTAATGTATATGTTCCACTGTACTACCAGTAAATTGCTTTAGAAACATTAGTTTTCTTAGTCCAAGAGTTGTTATTTGCTAAAAGACGCTCATTATTTATCGGCAGTGTGCTATGAAAGTTAATGGACTCAAAGTTGAGTAATTCGAGAGAAAGTTGCATCACAGCAGAGCAGATGTTGTAATGTAACCCCAAATGTGAGTCACAAGTCGGGTGAAGGGGAAGCTGTCTGGATCCCCTCCTACTTTTCATCCCTGGATGACGCAATAGGATGTGCTATAAAGCCACAAACGAACATAATACAGTCAGTTTGTAAAACTGACAGAATTAAACGTTCATCATTATTAGAGCCACTTTTTATCTTTTCTTTTATGATAATATATATTTTAAATGAGCTATGAAGAATTTTTTATTCTTATTTTGTCGTTACTGTCTACATTGTATAGAGATAATGCGATGAATAGAAGGTAGTCGTTTTTGTTTTACGTTTTTGTTTTAACATGCCAAGTAAATTCTATCGTAACCGGTTGTCAATCACAAAAGGTTTAGGGGTTGTTTCTATCCCACAGGAACGATAATTTCTTAGTTGATATGATACAAAAACTATCTCCCTCCAAATTTCAACAAAACGTGTTCGTTGGTTCCGGAGATTTCAAGATGAGTAAGTAAATAGTTTTTGGATTTTGTGTTTTAAGATTACAATATTGTAGGTCTATTAGGATAGTTATTTTTGATGGTAACTATTAGTATCCAATTAGTATCCAAGCCTATTAGTATCCAATACAGTGTTCACCAAGCAAGGTCACTCTCACAGAAACGATGACGCAAGTTAGTCACCGGTTACAAATGAATAAAACCACTTATCGGAACCACTAGTACTCGACCGTAGTTCCTGAGGATATGACTCAGGACTCATTTAAAATTTGTGTAACGTTTCACCAGGAAATCTGAGACCAAAGATTTCCTGGAAATCGATGTTCACTGTATCAACTCTATTTTGTCTCACGCAAGTCACCGATCCTCTACCTACCGGAACTGTTTACATCTCCATCGACTATCAAAAGACCGGTTGTCATCTGTCCGTTCATATCCAAACCACTGTATGATTTGAACAGTCGTGGCAGTTGACTCTCTTCTTCGCTCGTCTACCAGGCAGCGCATTTATCAGCAGCTGAAGCCCGCGTTTTGCAGTTGAACATTACTTCACTTTGTAAACGTTTCACGCTTTATTTTTTAACATATGTATTTCAAATAGTAACTTACTTTATAGAGTAAGTAAGTCTATAACATTGAAATGGATTTTTTCTGACTAATTTTGTTTCATCAAAAATGATTGAATCGGGACAATAGTTATTTGTATTTTAAAAATAAATCAAGGGATATATCTCAGGGGACACGAGTAAATTCGGCTCTCTTTCAAAAAAAGATAAAGCATAAAATTGTAGCCTACGTTCACAAAAGGTCGCGTGTGTAGCAGATTAAAAAAACGCTCTTGGTCGTTTGACATCTTCGTTAACCCAAAAAGATTTTCAATGCCCCCTAATACTGATTTATATATAATTTGATAAATAGAAGATGTAACCCATCTTGAATTCTAGTGTTGGCACTAGTGTGCATTGACTAGTGACCATTTAGAGAGATTTTGAGAATCTTTAAATGTTTAATTTTTTTGAGAAAAAATGCCATTTACAATTAATTAGCGATCTAGCCACGAGTAATTACTTTACTTCTTGACAGTGGTTGATTACATACAATTATATATAGCTACTATCTAACTGTAGTAGATCTAACTGAACCTTCGCTATTTTTAGCCATATAATGATGTGTTTATGCGCAAGATAATGTTATGATATACTGCATAACAAATCTAAAGGCATCCACTAAATGGATCTGCAATGTTAGATAACAATGAAGTGATTATAACTTGCTGATTAAATATTTTTCTCGAATTTAATTTAATTGCTTATTATCTCATATGTACTTAGCATAAGAAGTATTAGCTTAAGATTAGATAAATATTTAAAACCAAATAACACCGTGTTTAAGCAGCCAATGCAATTCAAATTGAATACATTTTTTTCAAAATCATCCAATTTTATGACTATAAGATTTTGGAGAAGCTAGTGATACATAACTCAAATTATCTTATTACATCATAACTTTAGCGATGTATCTGATCAAGATCTGATTTGTAAAATGTAGAATAGACTGCTTCACCAGGTCACAGCTGGCTGGAATTTATCACTCACACAGTTTTTTTGTATTATTATTTTTCAACTTATATTCTGCTAATCCAAAATTCCAATATGGACTCATATTTTGGAAGCACTCTTCTGATTCATTTAGAGTTGTTCTAATGCGGAAGAAACTTATTTATTTCACGATGGGCTCACCTCACAATTATGAAAGATTTTTCACACAGACAATAAAATATACACTCTTTTTATTCTGTGATTTTCCACTATGAATTACAATCATTGCTTCAGTAATAGAAACATTTCTATGATACAGTATCCTTTTATCCCTGCTGGGGGATGGCAACGATATATCGATATTTTGGTCCGATATATCATATCACTAAATATTGACGTAATTATCTTTCCTCAAAATCATCACGATTCGGGGAAAAACACGTTTAAATTGCTTGTTATGCGTACAGAACATACATTGAAATAATAAAGTAACTTTATTTAGTTTTTTTACGTGAGGTTAACGCACTAAAATGTAGTATATTATAGATCAGTGGGTGGAAGTTTAGTGTTTATAAGAAGCCTATGGCATTTTTTAATGTGAAAAACAAAAATAACAACTTTATTACATTATTCTTTTATAATTAACATTATATTAAAAAAGGTATAATCATTCTTATTTTTATTTATTTTTTTTTTCATTCAACCCCACATCTACTTGTTTCGTGTAGACAAATGTATTCAATTATTACATTCCGTAGGCTATTCTATTTCTAAATAGCATTAGCAAAATATGAGAGTATTTTTGGTCATGACATAAGAGTTAGTGCATAGTTTTAAACAGATAAATCATTTACAATTCTATATATCGGTTACCTTATTTTTCGATATTTTTCTTTCGATATTATAGTTATATTGATATTTGGATTGCGATATATCGATATGTTGAAAGTATTTGCCATTAATATTTGTCGTAAACCTTTCTCGGAAAGTTGCCTTTATACTCACACGTGTATAACTGTACCACCAGCTGGGTTTTTAAAGGCCTGGATGAACATAAAAGGCTCTTTAGTTATCATATATCAAACAGGTTTTACAGAGTCTCTGATTTAATTATTTACATGTCGTAACAGGTGGTTTATTGAGTTGTAAAAACTGCTTAATTAGTGGTGTTCCTATGTATGTTAATATAGCTTTTTATGTATGCTTATTTTTTCTTTTTAGTATTGATTGTGTATTATTTTGATTATTGTAACTTGATGACTCGCCTGTCTAACTTACATGTAGCATATACGGTATCTTAGACTGAAATATATACGGTAATATATAGAGATTCCTCTAAAACACTCTAAAATAACAATTCGTGTTAGGTCTTTATCCGGAATGTCCCCGCATTTGATTGGCAATGATTAATCGTCAAACGAAGTTGAAAGTTCACACATAAAGCGTATTATTTAGCAAGTGAATCTATCTAATCCTAACCTAACCAAACATAACATAACAACCTACGGTAGAAGTGCTTACAACCTAACCTAACAACCTATGTTATAAGTGCTTACAACCTAACCTCACAAAACATAACTTAACAACCTATGGTGGAAGTGCTAACAACCTAACCTAACCAAACATAACATAACAACCTACGGTAGAAGTGCTTACAACCTAACCTAACAACCTATGTTATAAGTGCTTACAACCTAACCTCACAAAACATAACTTAACAACCTATGGTGCTTACAACCTAACCTAACCAAACATAAACTAACAACCTACGGTAGAAGTGCTTACAACCTAACCTCACAAAACATAACTTAACAACCTATGGTCAATTGTATTCATTGCTATGGTGCTTACAACCTAACCTAACCAAACATAAACTAACAACCTACGGTAGAAGTGCTTACAACCTAACCTAACCAAACATAACCTAACAACCTGCGGTAGAAGCGCTTACAACCTAACCTAACCAAACATAACCTAACAACCTACGGTAGAAATGCTTACAACCTAACCTAACCAAACATAACCTAACAACCTGCGGTAGAAGTGCTTACAACCTAACCTAACCAAACATAACCTAACAACCTGCGGTAGAAGTGCTTACAACCTAACCTAACCAAACATAACCTAACAACCTACGGTAGAAATGCTTACAACCTAACCTAACCAAACATAACCTAACAACCTGCGGTAGAAGTGCTTACAACCTAACCTAACCAAACATAACCTAACAACCTGCGGTAGAAGCGCTTACAACCTAACCTAACCAAACATAACCTAACAACCTGCGGTAGAAGTGCTTACAACCTAACCTAACCAAACAACAACCTACAGTAGAAGTGCTTAAAACCTAACCAACAGAAGGCGCCGATTTATAATTAATGCAATTAAGCTTATTATTTTCTTGTAGGTCTAAACCACTTCAACGATATAAAGGTACATTGTTTGTTTAGTTTTGTTTTGTAATAGACTTAGAAAATTTAAACATATGCGGGGACATTCCGAAAAAGACCCCACGCTTTCTCAAAATAAAAAATCTATACACTCGTGTGTTTTTTAACTAATTTACAAATTCTCGTTGATCCAGTTGAACGAAAAATCACGATCGCCAACCATTTTGATCCATGTATAAGTATAACGTTACTTTCAATTAGTATTCTGCACGACTTACTGTTGCAACTCAGCTTATGCTAATCACGTCTGTAAAACTCGCATGTGCACGATACAACCTGCTCGAGTAGTCAGGTAACGACGTGGCCTTCCAGCTGCACCCAATATGGCATGTGATGGCCATCTGTGGATGGTGACTGTCGTGCGGTCGTAGCGCGGTGACACCGTCGTCTCGTGTTTCAGACAGGCGAGGTCATGTTAGTGGTCACTTGACGCGATAACTGTATTATTAAAAATCTACTGTTTTTATGATGATAGGCCTTCATAACAAGTATCACAACCAAGGCTGTCTTAATATGTCAATTTATGTAGTTTTTTAAAATGATGATTGGTTTTATGTTACCATATACATTCATCCTAATAACATCCTACACATGCCCAAATCAAATCAAAACATCTTTATTTCAAAACAGTTATAAAACTGGACAATGCCGCAAAATAAGTTTTTTTGTCATGTTGTTGAATTAACTGGAAGCTATTCATGTTTACTGTGTACAGGGTGAGTTATTCCCTAACTTGTTCATGTTAACTGTGTAAAGGGTGAGTTATTCCCTAAATTGTTCATGTTTACTGTGTACAGGTAGAGTTATTCCCTGACTTGTTTATGTTTACTGTGTACAGAGTGAGTTATTCCCTAACTTGTTCATGTTTACTGTGTACAGGTAGAGTTATTCCCTAACTTGTTTATGTTTACTGTGTACAAGGTGAGTTATTCCCTAACTTGTTCATGTTTACTGTGTACAGGGTGAGGTATTCCCTAACTTGTTCATGTTTACTGTGTACAGGGTGAATTATTCCCTAACTTGTTCATATTTACTGTGTACAGGGTGAATTATTCCCTAAATTGTTCATGTTTACTGTGTACAGGGTGAGGTATTCCCAAACTTGTTCATGTTTACTGTGTACAGGGTGAGTTATTCCCTAACTTGTTCATGTTTACTGTGTACAGGGTGAGTTATTCCTTAACTTGTTCATGTTTACTGTGTACAGGTAGAGTTATTCCCTAACTTGTTCATGTTTACTGTGTACAGGGTGAGTTATTCCCTAACTTGTTCATGTTTACTGTGTACAGGGTGAGTTATTCCCTAACTTGTTCATGTTTACTGTGTACAGGGTGAGTTATTCCTTAACTTGTTCATGTTTACTGTGTACAGGTAGAGTTATTCCCTAACTTGTTCATGTTTACTGTGTACAGGGTGAGTTATTCCTTAACTTGTTCATGTTAACTGTGTACAGGGTGAGTTATTCCCTAACTTGTTCATGTTTACTGTGTACAGGGTGAGTTATTCCTTAACTTGTTTATGTTTACTGTGTACAGGGTGAGTTATTCCCTAATTTGTTCATATTTACTGTGTACAGGGTGAGTTATTCCCTGACTTGTTTATGTTTACTGTGTACAGAGTGAGTTATTCCCTAACTTGTTTATGTTTACTGTGTACAGGGTGAGTTATTCCCTAACTTGTTTATGTTTACTGTGTACAGGGTGAGTTATTCCCTAACTTGTTCATGTTTACTGTGTACAGGGTGAATTATTCCCTAACTTGTTCATGTTTACTGTGTACAGGGTGAGTTATTCCCTAACTTGTTCATGTTTACTTGTACAGGGTGAGTTATTCCCTAACTTGTTCATGTTTACTGTGTACAGGGTGAGTTATTCCCTAACTTGTTCATGTTTATTGTGTACAGGTAGAGTTATTCCCTAACTTGTTTCCACAGTTTATAAACTACAGAATTTCCTTTTTAAATATGCTATATAATTAATATTGATTTACGCTACATTTAAAGTGTTTCAATATTATTACAGATTGTTTGGGGTCCAAAATCTAAGAGTAAACTTAAAAATTTTAAATGGGAACGTTGTCGTGTGATATGTCATTTAATACAACCATTTCAAGCTATCAGAAATCACCACGATAGTGCAATCAGGATTTAAAAAGGATGTGTTATTATTTAGTTATTAATTATTTTGTTTTTTTATTAAATTGGTAGGCACCTTAATTAAAAACTGTTTTATCATAGTTAAAACAAAATCATATATGTGTTTTTATTGTGTTTTTGAGGGCTATTTTTGTTTTATTCTTGGCAAATAAGTTTTAATCAAGAAATTACATAGGTGATGACCAATTAAATATACAGCGTGGAAGAAAAGTTACGGGACAGATTATTAATTTCTGAACGATTACAGACAAAGCAATCAAACTTGGCACATCCATACTGCACCTATTAATCTACTTTTTGATGTAACTACCGTCTCTCTGTCATACCAGAGGGGGCCCTAAAGGAGTCAGAGGAAAATAAGAGCATAGGTCAAGTAGTACATCAAATTAAAGGTCTATTGTACTAGAAACATAAACCCACAAATCCGACCTCAAAAGGTTCGCTCCTTAAAAAATGGCGCTGGTTTAAATTCTTAAGAGATACAATGAAAGTCCTGTTTTAATCAGCCTACTAGTCTTTTCTTAGCTCAGCTTGGGAAAGTTAGACTTTGTAAATGCCTACTGGACTTAAGAAATAGTTGTTTAGGATAGTAGGTGGCTCATCACTTCCAATGGATAATGGTCCACAAGGGGGTCATATTAAAACTATATAGCATAGGTCAAGATGCACATCATTTTAAAGGGGTTGTCTAGCACAGATGACTACCACAAACAGCACTGAAAAAGGTTGATCCAGTACAAAATTGCAGACATTCAAAGATTTGAATGGAAATAAGTAGTACTTACAACAATTTTTAGAGTAAATGTTCAAATTGCTAGCTCTTTTTCATGACTAAATTCAAAATGTACATTTGTATACGACAGGCATAATGCATGCAACAGCAGTTTTTTTATTTAGTAGTGCGCTTGAATTGTGGCTACTAATGCAATGACACTAGTGAAACCTAAATCCATAATAAAACATAGGGGTTACTATAAGTCATTTCAAATTTGTCCACTAATTGGAAAATGGCGACTTTGAACTACGTGATTGTAATATTTTTGTATAAAATATGTAATTGTGTAACTGCAAGAGCTTTTCAACATTCAATTGAATTAAAATAATGCATTAAAAGTTAAGCTTTATTTTTGTAAATGGCAGAACACTCCTCTTTAATAAATAGTTGAAATAAGAATATCTGAAACTTTTAGCGCTCCTTGCGGCGAAACGGTGAAGTATATCAAAATAATAGCAATAGTAAAAAATTCTTAGAATTACTATTAAAACCTAAATGCATCATAAAAAATAGGGGTTCCCATAGGAAATTTCGAAGTTGACCGCCATATTGGAAAATGGCGACCGAATTCAAAATTTTACCAACGTAATTTTAATGAGCTTAAAAAAGTAGGGTAAGTCCCCCATTTAAAGTTTGCTGTAAAATCAATACTTTTTGAGATCCCAATTGTGGCCTCCTTGAGTTGATCACCCCAAGTCCTTTATTTTGGACTTATCAACTTGACATATGTATTCTCCACCTTGGTGATTGCAAGTTAGGGAATGGCCAAGCCCACGATCTCCAAGAATAGGCAGGGGTAATAGTAGGTCCAGGTTATAATCATTTTACTCAACCTTTGGAAGAGAAAGTTCTCCCGTGAAGGCTATGTCAGCGGCACCAGGCCAAGAGGGGGTGGAGGGGGCGTACCGAGGTGGAAGGACACTTGATTTGGCTATGGTTCTGTTCTGCTATTGTTCAACTTCCTGTAGAAAATAAAAAATATAACTTTTCAAACGTGTTTTTGATATAAAATTAAAAGAAAGATATCCATCAGGCAGAGTTGAGTTATATTTTATTCAGAGGGAGAAAAAACTCCATCCTCGCAGGGTTGACAACGAACACTTTAGAGGGAATTAAGTAGAGATTACCACTCATATGAATCTTTATAAATATATAGCGATTTATACTTTTACTAGTTGTATCATTAAGGATTTGGAGGGGAATTTATACTATTACTACTTGTATCCTTAAGGATTTGGAGGGGAAAAGGGGAAAGAAAGTGCTGGCCCTCCCATATATACGGTGAACTAACTTTATCTCGTTACCTATTCAGCACACTATTGGTTACAACCTCTGTTTCTTTCTTTTATGTGTCAAAACAGATTTACAAACGTTGAATTCTTCCATTCTTCGTGCAGAAACCCCTCGCTCTCCCTTGTCAACTGGTTTCTAATGCCTATTGGAATCACCTTGGTTTTAGCCCAGCAATTTATACAGATTAGTTCCGGTTTAGATATCCCGAAATGAGTTCTTCTGTTCGTCCAAGCGCAGACATTTGATCCGCTGATACATTAGTTCCAGCCGTGACCTCGTTCCGTTAAACACCAACTTCTCTGAACCTGTGACTTCCGTAATCCATCGTCTGTAACAGTGAATGGTGATTGAGTCACTGTTCAACAGGAAAGGATATCAGATGAAACTTCGGAACAGTCGGAACTGATTTCCGGCACTTACTATCTAATAATGCTGGACCTACTACAACTTCATCAAGTAACTCCTAGAAGTACTTTGCTCTATTTTTTAGTTACTGTATATCCTGAAGTCGTAAGAAGCTTTGTCATATGTTTCCCTTTATATATTTTAATAATTAAATTTTATCTTTTACAATCACCTTTTGAACACATATTATTCTTCACCTTTGACTCTATCCATCTTCTTTTGTTATGCCAAATTCTTGTATGTCCTTTTTCATCGCGATGGTTAATCAAAAAGATTAAAGGACAAAAACTTTGAAATGTATCCCTTGAAGGAGATGTGGAAATATGATTTTTTTCAAAATTCATCCATAGTTATTGGCATCTTTATCTTTTCCTTTTCACATCATTTCTCCTGTTCATCTTCAGCTCCTACCTTCGACTTGGTATTTCCACTCTTACATCACCTTCGGGAATCCGTCATCACTGCACGAGCTCCATCACACAGCATACCATCTGATGATTCATACGGCTGTATACTGCAATTGCTCCATGTTCATGCAATACTAAACGACCGCATATCTCGTATGCCATAAAGTGTCGACATCCAACAAGTGAAATGTATCAGCGAACGTGTTCCCAGAGCTGTGACGTATCTCTTAATACATTCGGAAATAGGCAATTAAGATAACCTGATAAGTCGTCACGGATCACCTGCAGTAAGTCCTTTGTTTGTCAAGTACCGTCAGATATGGACAAAGTTCTCCTTCCCACGTACAAAAGCAGTATTGAAAAGAGGAGTATTGTAAATATCTTCCGTGAAATAAAATAAGTTAAAGGATATGTTCCTTTTCTGTCATTTTAAACAATGTATACAGACTTTGATAAATTATTAGGTGGACCTCTTGAGATTTGAAGCCGTGACCATCTGAATTTGAATCTGGAGTTTTAGCCACTGGACTTAGTAGCTAGAGGCCCAAAGGAAGGAATTAAACTTTATTCTAAGCAACATCAAAAGGTGTGTTTCTAAATAAAAGTTATTTTTGATCAGTAAATTAATAGGGCTGGACTAACGGCAGTATCGGTCATCTTAAGATATCTTCTCCGTAAAACATATTAATTTTAAACTATTCAGCAGATTTGTTTTGTTTTTCTCCAATAACATTATGTTTGATATGTCATTTTTTAACTATTATGATAAATATTGTTTGTTAAGCGTTTCTAACTTTTTAATTTTACATTTGTTATACACATTCTTAAAAAAATGTTACATTTCAACAATTTGATTGAATGAAAACACAATCAAACCGAATAAACCAATGAGCAATCAACATTAACTGAGTATCAGGCTTGTCAGTTAGCTGAAAATCAGACCAATCCTACGTGGTTCAGATTCCACCTAAAACTGTAGGTCCACCTGAGTATAAGTCGAACTCAGTTAGTTACCAGAATACATAGGGCATCCACACTCATCCTATACTCATGTAATCATTCATATTCGCCTTAAAATATGCACAACGTTGTGTCGGCGTCTCATATTATCTAAGAATAATAATCTCTCTAAATTTAAATCGTTAAAATCGTTTGTTGAACAGTGCTTTAAAGTACTCCATTGGAGTTACTATAATTCTTGATTTGAATAATAATGTACTCTGTTCTAAAGAGAATATATCTATGTTGGAAACCAGATAAATGTGTTTCGATATGTCGGTATATTAGCATCAATATTTTCTTTCGATAATATCGGTCATATCGATATTTTGGTCCGATATATCATATAACTAAATATTGACCTTATTCTCTCTCCTAAAAATCATCACGATTAGAAAAAAACAAATTTAAACTGCTTCTTATGCGTACAAAACATGCTTTGAAACAATAAAGTAACTATTTAGTTCGGAAAAACGAACAAACCAGTAAGTGGAAAATTGAATTCCAAACTTTGTAATTATTTGTTAGTGTTTATAAGAAGCAATGTCATTTTAAACGTGAAAAACAAAAATAACAATGTTATTATATTATTATTTATAATTATCATATTAACTAAAGCTATAATTTGTCTTATTTAAAATTTTTTTCATTCAACCCCACACACCACAACTTTTTTCGTGTAGATAAATGTATGTAATTTTTATTAACTCGGCTATTCTAAGTAGTGACAGCAAAACATGAGTGATTTTTGGTCGTGACATAAGAGTTAGCGCATAATTTTATACAGATAAATCATTTACAATCATTCGATATATCTATTACCCGATATATCGATATTTTTCTTTCGATATTATAGTTAGATCGATATATGGTTTACGGTATATCGATTCCTTTCCATCCTTGGTAGAAGAAGTGTTGAATTTTCGTACGAAGTTAGGAATATTTTGCAATACAAAAAATCAATGTTTGTAGAAAAGCAAGACAATCTCACATGTTTTTTGTTGTTTATCTCTCGATGCAGGACGTCGTGCAGGATGCAGGTGCAGCTAGAGTTTTCTGGCCTTCTCCTTCCGCGAGAAGGTCTCATGTTTCACCTGACAATGGCGGCCAAGGCCAACAAGATGTCCGTGCGTGCCCACAGAGGTATTGAGTGTCATTCGATCAGCTGTTTCTTGCGTGTGATTGACACTGTCAAAACAACGCCTTGAGCCGTTGTTATAGAGAAGGCTTTGGCCTTAAACTCTTCTACAGGAAGAGGAAGACGGTAATAAATGTGTTGGTACCAATTGTTTTGTAGCTGATACGAATCTCTTCCGGAATTCTCGTTCATCTTCCGCAACAGTGATTGGTCGAAAAAAATATAATGAACTACACAAGTTTGATTAATTGCTATTTACTGTTTACATTATTATTTATTGAGTTATTAATTGTTATTTGAATATTAAATAATCATTTAATAGTTCCAGGCTTCATTCGTTGGTATTAATCAAACCAAACAATGGACAATGCTGCTAGTGACGTAAAATGGTCGGATCTTGCTATTGCACCGTCAGCACGTGGCCTACCACTCTGATTGCCATGACAATTTTTAAACGGAACTACACAGCGGGGGAAGAGTAGTTCTCTCCTGACTTACACCACTATGTGCATCTCACCCACGCCAGTCGTTAAAAAGGTAGTTTTTAAAGCCTATGTATATGTTTTTATCGTAAACGGAAAAAAGTATCTTTAATGAGATAACCTTCCCAATGCATTGTATAAGCTATATAAGAGATGTTTGTAGCCTCGTGGCCGGGGTCACATTCAAGACCAAGGTTGAACCATTTTAAGAAGTAAACAGGACATAAATCACCGTCAGACGACTCTCTTTACAGTTGATTGTAGGACTGACAGGTCCTGTTATTTTGCCAAGTCCATCATAGTTAAGTCTAATTAATCATCTTGTCAGCTGTAAAAACCGACTGATAGTCTTGTGTCGCTACCAGCTGATTGGACATATTTCAACATTAACCTATCATTGTTGCAAAAACACTTGTCAATGACAATGTGAAACAAGAACTTAACACTGAATCAATCAGTTGGAGTAGTTTGACAACAAAAAATTACTTCAGTTTATGTTGATTTATTGTATGTTTTAATCGATGATTTATTTATTATTATTTGGATTTATTGGACGCCATTCACAAACCACATGTTAACGCAACTATTACTTTAATATCTAGTTTAAATATTATATTTCAAATTGTTTTGGAAAAAATATAAACATATAAAATGGTAAAACACAATGCTGATATTTGATTATTGTAAAGGGAAAAAATATTTCCATATATTTAGTTTATACATAAAACAAAATAATTTAAAATAAAGACACAACAAGACCTAGTGTAATAATCTGCCAAAATAGGAATACACACGAAATGAGCCCAGATACAAAATTGAGATTTAGTATAGGCCCTATGTCCGTAGACCGTTCTTCTATCTTTTGATGGAAGCGTATGTTAACTTGTCCATTATTTTAAAGCCTAATTTTCTTAGTAACAAGCCGAAAGTTTCAAATCAACAGGACCACCTTATAAGAAATGGCGACTACTAAATAGTGATAATAGGGTGGAAACTTGAAATGTAGTTAAAGCCATTTATGAAGTTGGTACTTGATTAAAGAAATGGAAAATTATCTCAAAAAGACTATATATACTAAATCTAATTTTTTTTTATCGGAATCAACTCAAAATACCTGAAGGTGGTTTCTATACTTTTTCAACGCCGTGTATACAACTTAATTAAACGAGATCAAATGGCAGTAAAAACACCAAACGTGTCTCAACACGTTGTATTTTGGTTCAGTGTCGAGTGATCCAGATCGTTTGAGTTGGATGTAGAGGAATGTTGCTGGTCATTTAAAGCAGTTGACCTCGGCCCAGTGGGTCAAATGGCTTCTTTGCCTGTCTCTGTGTCCCTTGGGGGGGGGGAGAGGAGGACTAGCCCACTTAACTGATAGAGCACTTCAGAATCTATTCATAATTTTGATGCCAATGTTAATTATTTGTCTCCACATCAAATGTTTTTTACTTTCTCCAATATGCATTTGCATTTAGAAAGTACATATTGTGATCGTAAAAAAATGTTTGTTTACAAGTTGGTCTAAAAATCAATGTTGGGTCCCCTGAACCTAAAAAGTTTTGTTTTCGAAAAAACATGTTTGTGTCTGTCGGGCGAACGACAGTGGAGCGCCTGGCAAAAACTAATAAAACTGTCAGCCAAGAAACAGCACAACTGCGACAGTGGAGCGCCTGACCTTGAGGCGCTCCACTGTCGTACCCTCGTGGGTCCAATGTGACAAGGGTTTGACAAGGTTTCAAAAACTAAGGGGTCTTCATATCTATGGTGAGATTGTGTTTAACTTGAGAGCAATCTAACTGTAGGCGATACATATGTTTATTAAAATAATCATACGTGTTACAGTATTTACATAAGATCCGGGTTCGGTTCCCGGGTTTGTTCACAAATTTTACACTTCAAATTTCATTAGAAATAAAAAAGCCTTCTGGCATTGCAATTGTAAATATAAGCTATATTAAAATAAGCTGTTATAGTTCGATTCATTGACACGCTTCTAAGTAATAGAAAAGGTGTATTGTATAAGACGTAACATCGTGGATTGGTTGGCGTTTAACGTATTCCTAAGTAACTATTTTTCTTAGTCCTTTCTATTAAATCAAGGCTAAGCAGGTTGAACCGTCAATAATGTAATCATTTGAACAATAGCCATTAAATAATTGAAATTATTTAAACTGAGTAGTAAGTTGATAAAAAATCTGTTTGCGGTATATATTTTCAGATTTGTAATGAAACGAAATACCTTTAACATATACTGTAGTTAGTTATAAAATTAATTTAAATAGTATTCAGTCATCTTTGAGACACATCCAATACATTATTTTCATACCAACCAACAAGTAGATGACAATCAAATATTTAAAATCTTTGAAGTCTTTAGATAGCGTAAATTATCAAAAGACGTTTATTAGCGAGGGATAATTCAATATGCATAGCGTCAAAATAAAATAAATTTATAAAATATCTTATATTGTCTTTCCAGTCTCTGAACATTTTTACACCTGCACAATAAATTCTTGATTTAATTAGATAAAGCTGATAACTTAGTTATTTATCTTCTTTTAAATGTAAAACTCTTTTTTTTATTTTTAAAACAGTTACACCTTATGTTATATCAGTTATATTATTATATTTTGGAAACAAGTTTATTTAATTTGATTTTTGTTCAATAATGCCTACCTTGTAGGAGAAATACCTCAAGCAAATAACACATTTATTTGAAAATTCTGATAATTTACAGTATAGTACATGTTATTAAAGTTGTTAGTATCTATTATGTCTCATAAAACAGTAAAAACAATACAAACAACTATACAATACAATTATGGTAACTAATAAATCTAAGTTTTAGGCTTACGTACGTAGTAAAGTTTTTAGCATAGATCTCAGTATATTAAAAGTAATAATTTCTTCTTAAATAAAGCAACTAAACATTAAGCAACAGTTTTTCACAAGGAAAAACGAGTTTTTTATTTGATAGACTCATAAATTTATCTTTTTTGTCAGTTTGCTGGTGTTAATGAATTATTGTACGTGATATATGTTTTTCATTATCTGTAATGCAAACTGTTATAATTATGATGTAGAGTATTAGTTGACATTGTATTTGAATCAATGACACCATTCTTGTGCAACTTGTGTACTTTTAAATAAAGAATGTTTGACTATTGACTATTGCCGAGTAATAAAATTAGTATAATTTTTTTTTAAACCACTGCTTGGTTTTTACGAATTTGTTTAAACTATGGTTAATATTTCATAACTAATACTCATGGGTTAAAGGGCAAGTCATGAGCAAAGGAAGAGTGTCTACGTGTTACCGTGTTCCTTTTACATAAAACTAAATAAGATCAAGTTTATAATTTTTTTAAAAAGATGACTGTAAATACGTCATTTTATTAGTCTTCGGGAGTTGATGTGGTAAACGTGACGCTATCTACATCCGAAGACCAAGATAGTTAGTGTGCATAAACAAGCGTGGATGTATTTTATCTGTACGATTACAAACTTGTTTTAAAACAAGTCTGCAATAGTTTAACCACTTATTAATTCAAATAAAATGAAACATTATTAAGTATACTTATTGCAGTACATTAATAGTTTTGATTGGTCTTTTAGGATAACCCCTTAAGAATCAGTGTTACACTTACTCCTACAAAATATGCAGTGCACCTAACGAAGTCAGTATCATAGTAGCCGTTTTGATATTAGATTTGTAGGAATTCAGGAGGCCCCGCGAGCTGAGCTCGATAGCAGGTAGGACGCAGGTAGAGTGCCGAGGACAGGTAGTTTTAGGTGCGACACAGGAGTGCCTCTGAAAAGGGATGGGGAGGCGGGCCGTAGAACGTTTGGCACACATTTTTGGCCGATTTGGAATGGCACGATTGGCACAGTCATTAGAGGGGATTAAGAAGGGTCAACCTGTAAGTTTCAGAAAGGCACGATTGGCACACACCGCCCGGCCAGGTAGTAGCAGCCAGGTGGCCAGAATGCGGGAAAATGGGAACTTTTTTGCCCCCGCAAATTCCCTGCTGTGGTGCTTATTGAAGTAAGCAACTAACCTAACCTAACCTAACCTAACCTAACCTAACCTAACCTAACCTAACCTAACCCAACCCAACCCAACCCAACCCAACCTAACCTAACCTAACCCAACCCAACCCAACCTAACCTAACCTAACCTAACCTAACGTGAGGTTTAAATTTAAAAATTTGTTATATCACGGGCAAATGACTGCCACGCAGAGTTGACGGGAATAATAAAATTCCCGTTTTCCCTCGTTCGATGGCGTCTACCTGGTCGAGCGACTGTGCCAATCCTGCCTTTTCCAAGCAGGCGAGTTGACCCTACTTATTCCGCTCTAATGATTGTGCCAATACTGCCATGGGCAGAAGGTCCAAAAATGTGTGCCAATCGTCCCGTCCCCGGAGAGGCGCTCCTGAGTCGCACCCCTAGCGAAAATTATTTATGACAACCCCTCAGCCAGGTAAGAGGCGCTCCTGTGTCGTGGATTCGTGTCTGTCCGTATGTGTGTCTGTCTGTGTGTATGTGCAGTTCGATGGAAACCAAACGGATTGATACATTTTTATGAAATTTGGTATGTAGGTGTATTAAGCCAACATCTCCACACCATTTTTCACGTTTTTGGAATTTTAGTTTCTTTTTTAATTTGTATGGGCAAAATCATTCAAAATGGAATCTTCTCAAAAATGGCTCTAACGATTTTGATTAAAGTTTCAGGAAAGATGTGAATTACAATTTCAAACGTTTTAGTAAAAACCGTATGTCTCTAACTTGACTATATAGAACTTGCAAATATAGCAATAAATTTAATCTAAAATAATCGAACAAAAATTAAATTTGAATAAAAAGCATTTTTTACCTTGCTACGTTTACACTACTTTTTATTAGCTAATTGAAAAGAAATAATAGTTAACAATTAAACATTATCAAAAATAATAATAAAAAACCAATAAGATACAACTAAAACAACCAAAAGAAACAACTAAATATATTCAGAAATCAACCAACAATCAAAATATATTGTTGGTTGTAGCCTATATTATTTATTATTCATCCAAAAAGTGAAAGAAACTTTCAAACTGCAAAAGTTAATATTTTACACAGGGTAGTAAATTTGCCCTATACTTCTGTAATGAACAATCGAAAATATCTATTTATAGTGAAACAAATATTGTATAGTGTAGACATATTATTTAAGGGAGAACAATATCCCAGATTAGTTGTGGAGAAAAGTTGAACATTATTTCACTTGAATCTTCCCACTTACATTTTGAAACATATGTATTTCAAACTTAACATGCTTCGTATAATAAGTGGTACTTAACTCTTGAGATTAGATTTTTTCCAACAGGTTTTAGTTTGTTAAAAAAAATATAAATAATAAAACAAGAGTTATTTGTATTAAAATTAAATCAATAAATAAAATTAAAGTACTCAGTGGGTATTAGACAGACAATTGTGTTTTGTCTTTCTGTGAATCCCATACGATGACTGGTGCAGCTTATCAACTGGTCTCCCACCTACATACAAGAACACCTACATACAAGAACACCTACATACAAGAACACCTACATACAAGAACACCTACATACAATAACACCTACATACAAGAACGCCTACATACAAGAACGCCTACATACAAGAACACCTACATACAAGAACACCTACATACAAGAACACCTACATACAAGAACGCCTACATACAAGAACACCTACATACAAGAACACCTACATACAAGAACACCTACATACAAGAACACCTACATACAAGTACACCTACATACAAGAACACCTACATACAAGAACACCTACATACAAGAACACCTACATACAAGAACGCCTACATACAAGAACGCCTACATACAAGAACACCTACATACAAGAACACCTACATACAAGAACACCTACATACAAGAACACCTACATACAAGAACACCTACATACAAGAACGCCTACATACAAGAACGCCTACATACAAGAACGCCTACATACAAGAACGCCTACATACAAGAACGCCTACATACAAGAACACCTACATACAAGAACACCTACATACAAGAACACCTACATACAAGAACCCCTACATACAAGAACACCTACATACAAGAACACCTACATACAAGAACACCTACATACAAGAACGCCTACATACAAGAACGCCTACATACAAGAACGCCTACATACAAGAACACCTACATACAAGAACACCTACATACAAGAACACCTACATACAAGAACGCCTACATACAAGAACGCCTACATACAAGAACACCTACATACAAGAACGCCTACATACAAGAACGCCTACATACAAGAACGCCTACATACAAGAACGCCTACATACAAGAACGCCTACATACAAGAACGCCTACATACAAGAACGCCTACATACAAGAACGCCTACATACAAGAACGCCTACATACAAGAACGCCTACATACAAGAACGCCTACATACAAGAACACCTACATACAAGAACACCTACATACAAGAACACCTACATACAAGAACACCTACATACAAGAACACCTACATACAAGAACACCTACATACAAGAACACCTACATACAAGAACACCTACATACAAGAACACCTCTATTTCAATCCTTAGGAAATGTCAGAATGAACTTTATTTATTTATTTACATTTTTATCATTGCAAAATCCCAAAGGGATACCATAAGGCTGTTTGTTCTTCCAGATGTTATTAATATTACATGCTCTAATGCACATTAGAATTTTTATTTTTAATTGTAACAAATATGACACCAGTTTGAAATAATTTCTCTCTATCGCCCCTTGAACTTAGGCTGGTGGTCTGATGAGACTGCTTCCAACTCCTATTATGTGCTATATATTCTAGTGTCTTATCCTAAATCCTAAAATGTCCACGCTAGGCAACAGTTTATGCATTCTAACCTGCCTCCGTTGAGTCCTGACAGGCATTTTTCATTAAACAGCATAAACATTTTATCGCCGCTGTCCCAATGGCTGTTTCAACACAACACTTAAGTGCGACAGTGTTGCTAAACTGGCGGTGTTGCAAGGCCAGACTAGAGTCTATAGAGCAAAGGCCATTGTGGGTTTATGAAGTAATTTGTCTTGGAATGGCCACTTGGGCAGCCTGGACAATGGCCAAGGTTGGCTTGGTTGTGTTCTGATTGGGATTGAACTGGCTATCAGGAAAGCTAAGACGTTGTAACTCTACAGTTAATGTTATCGGTGGATTTGTGATGAAAGTAAAACTTTGTTATTGTTTATTTTAAAAAAGATGGAAAAGATGGAAGTTTCATTTTATCAGATGAATTTAAGGATAAGAAGACTGTTTGTTTTTCTGATAGCAACAACATTTGACCGGGCAGATGGTCTGTGTGCAAGAACAAGATTGCTCTCCGGTCACCCATCCAAGGATCAGCCACGCTTGATGTTTCTTGGCGCCATCTTGATACAACGTTGGAAACCGGGTAAAGGCTACTGAGATGACATTTTAGCAGTTTAATAGTAAAACACTTACTACAGCTATACATGTAGTGTGATCCAACGTACAAGAGGCGTTCAACTGTACAATAAACAGTTGAAATAACGATACATACACCAAAATAAGCAGATAAGTTGGTTACAATTAACTTGATCGTTACCAATGAATTAAAAACCACACTTTTATACATTTTGTCTGACCGAGTAACAAGAAATATTGTGAGAAGTACCTGGGGCGAAGCGATAGTCGAAAAATAACAAAAACTCGTTAATGTATCGTATTTATCTTTTAATATCTGGTTCATAGGAAAGTTTTCTATAAGTTTTATAATTCTTAGAATTTTAGCTTTTCAATTAAATAAGTTCCGTTCTTATCTAAAACGTTAAATTATGGCTTCTAAAGGTCGTAGAATTATTTACTTGGTCTTGTTGTACTCCTTATGACATGTATAGTTACGATACATTACTTTCATATATGTAAGTAAATGCAGTGATTTTATTTTGATTTAAAGAAATTTAAATTGATCAATTTTAAGTTATGTTAAATTGTTTTAAATCACTTTAAAATTACTGCATATACTTACACATATGAAAGTAATGTATCGTAACTATACATGTCATAAGGAGTACAACAAGAGCAGCAAGTAATTAATTCTACGACCTCTAGAAGACAAGATAACGGTATTTCAGGGAATTGATAAGAAGTTTTTTTCTTGAAAAGCTAAAATTCTAAAAAATTTAAAACGTGTAGAAAACATTCCTATTAACCAGGTATTAAAATATAAATACGATACATTAACGAGTTTTTGAGTAATAACGGTGTAAATTTAATGTATAGTAAAAACTAGTTAAAATTCTAGTACTTTTTTATGCAAATAGGATGAAAATGATTAAAACTTGTATTACAATATCAAAATTCATGTGAAATAACGTAAAATTAAATAAGTAAAACAATGGTGTGATTAGATTATTCGACTCGGTTCAAACTCGGGTGAACATAATATCTACGCCGACAGTAGTACCTGCTGCGGATCATATCGCATGCTTCATTTTCACATTTATATCTCCTAAAATTTCAGGTGCTTTTATTTTTAGCAATGATTACACATCTATAAGATTCGTAACGAGATAAGGACTTCCTGAGGCCGACGAAAATAGCTTAGCGCGGCTGCCGTTATGCAGCGCTGGTTGAGAATTCTTCAAGTACCCCTCTCCCACCGAATACGCAGTTTCCTTTCTTCCTCCTTCTCATAGTAGTTTGTAATCTTCTCTCTCTCTCCAGTCGTTCGCCCTACCTTACACTAGCGGCGACCGCGCCAAGATATCAAGGCCGTAGAACGATTGGCACACATTTTTGGCCGATTTGGAATTGCACGACTGGCACAGTCATTAGAGGGGATTAAGAAGGGTCAACCTGTAAGTTTCAGAAAGGCACGATTGGCACACACCGCCCGGCCAGGTAGTAGCAGCCAGGTGGCCAGAATGCGGGAAAATGGGAACTTTTTTGCCCCCGCAAATTCCCTGCTGTGGTGCTTATTGAAGTACCTAACCTAACCTAACCTAACCTAACCTAACCTAACCTAACCTAAACTGTGGGGAACATGTTGAACTAACACGGATATATCAAAATGGAAGAACAAAAAATCAATTTAAAAAAGCAATTTAATTGAATTTTATGTGTAAAACATATTTTCTATAAGAGAAAAACTTAAACACCAGTGAGGTTTCAATTTAAAAATTTGTTATATCACGGGCAAATGACTGCCACGCAGAGTTGACGGGAATAATAAAATTCCCGTTTTCCCTCGTTCGATGGCGTCTACCTGGTCGAGCGACTGTGCCAATCCTGCCTTTTCCAAGCAGGCGAGTTGACCCTACTTATTCCGCTCTAATGATTGTGCCAAAACTGCCATGGGCAGAAGGTCCAAAAATGTGTGCCAGTCGTCCCGTCCCCGATATCAAAATGAGGAAAAAAGTAGTCTGACTTTTTTACATTGTCTTTTTGCTTCTATCAAGATGTGTGGCCCTATTAATTGTTCCATATTTATTAAGAAAATATGGAAAATATTCCGTTAATTCACTACCGCTTGATAAATATTCAATTAATTGCTCTAAAAACTGTTCCCCAAACATTTTTACGTCCACTGTGGTATTCCTTATCCGCTAGGAATCCGATATAGATGGCCTTCTCTTATTGCGTTCCAAGAACTTACACGCGGAGAGCGCATTCGGCGACAAGTCAATCATTGGATTTACCAGTCTGATCAACTTTAGTAGCCACCTAACCTAACCTAATTCTTTTATTTACTGGAATTGTGATAAAAGAAAGTAGTGGAAGTAAATTAACGGAAAAGGTAAGAAAATATATCTCTTACTGTTTCTATGGTTACATAAATTGGTAATTTTAAGACCAAATTAGGAGGGGTGGAAAGAGGGAAACCATTTATGGTATGTGTGGGTAAGGTAGTAGGGTGAATCTCATAAGTAGAGAGTGAGTACAGAGTTGGAGCCGAGGGCGATCCATTGTTAGTAGAATTGCGATGCATTTTGGCCTTATAATCTACTCTAAAGGATTGGACTTGTTATGGATTTAAGTAGGCTGCTAACAATACACATAATCTCGTAGCCTTTTGACTGGCAAATAAGGCTTATTCTCTGCGTAATATACGACCGAGACGTGACAAATCTATTACGAAAAGACTTGACCAATCCTGCAGAACTAGCCGAAGGCCTTTCAATTCGTCATATTCGGATCAGATCAATGCTCTTATCTGAAGTGTTGATTGATCGACTCCCACACAATTGACGTCTCTATGTTATCAGAACTTCAACTTGCACACCTACTGTAGGGAAACAAGTTGTTTAAGTGGTCACACGTGTTAGTTGTCAATTTGTGACACAAGTTGTCTAACAACAACTGTTTACAAGGGAACTGATAACGGTCTGAAGACACGACTTAAACTATCGATTGTGAAAATATCGATTACAAAGAGAACATGGATTACGAATCATAACTATTGTTAAAAAATGAGACAAAGTTAAGTGTCTAGAGGTAGTCGCCATTTTTTTATTTAAGTCCTTTAAGATGCGGCTTAGCTCTGTTAATTAACGAATCAACAGACAATTATAATTTTTGTACCGTTAGAAAAAGCGAAAAAGTTACAAGTGAATCTAATTTTAATTTCCAGAAAAAATATTTATTTGAGATAAATTGAAAAATAGGGAGTTTTATTTGTTTGTGATTTTTTTATGAAAATACTGTACAAATGAAAAATTTTTTTAAGTGGATCCACGAGTTACTTCTACGAAATATCAAAAACTATTGTAATTTGAAATTGAATATCCAGTGATACATCTTAATCAGTTATCTAATCACATTGACTAACTTTCCTAAATTCACTCACTGCTTAAATCGTATATCTTCTTTGTTACACTTTCAAAATAGTGTTTAGTCCCTAATTTATTATTCAAATAATAGCCGCTGTATCAAACACGTACAATCACAGCTTCAACTGAATTTACCCACTGTTTATTTATATTCATCAATTCATCAATATTTATTTATATTTTCAATCGCATACATTGAAACCGTTTTAATTGATTTTAATCACAGTTTCCGTCTAATTTTGTCATTTTTGTCTAAAATTAGTCGTAACTAATCAAATTTTGACTAATTTGATTAGTTACGAAATTAATATGATTTATTTATTTCAAAAAAATCACTGAGTGAACTACAGAACTAAAGTTACTTATTGCCACGGATTTTTTTTGTTTTTTCAGAAGGAATATTTACTAACGTTTTCAGCTTCCGAATTAGAAGAACGTACATTTTGCAGCTTCTTATATGTCATTATTAGTAGTTTCGTAATAATAGGGTTGCCATAAACTTTCATATCAAAATACGGACACCAGATTTAGGGGTCTGGTTGGGAGGGATTTAAAAACTGTCTTTTATTAATTTTATGATATGCGATTTGGGTTGTTAAAATTGGGAATATAATATTAACTACTTAGTTATATATAATACCAATACAACTATACTTTTATTTGAGCTTTCAAGGTAATATAATATTAACAAGCATTATTTGTTTAATTTATAAGTCATTCGTTAACTGTAACTTAAGTTGGCAGAGCCCAGTAAATGTCGTAAATCTCCTTGAAAATATTTAGGTATCACTTGTACTGGTTGGAGATTGAATCCAATCATATTTTTCTGAAGAGATTGCTTTTTTAAGTAACGAACTATTGTTTTCAATGGCTTTAAAAAAATCATTACATTCACTGTTAACATAGATACTCAGAATAGCTTTTGACCTTCTCCACTGACAGTCTATTCCGATGCTGTCCAGAAATTTTTCATAAGTGAAAAAAAATAATAAATAAAAAACAACTTCAAACATTGCCGGGTACCGGGTATAGAAACAACAGAGTTTAACATCTTTAAACGTTACATAGTATGTGAGTCATCATACAACCCGTCACGATTGACAACTGTCCAAAGTAAAAGTATTCACGTTTTTCTTATTTACAATATTAAATATTGACATCAACGTTTAATATTAACAGAACGAAAAATACGGACATTTACCTGTTTTGTTTCTTTGTACGATACGAACACTGAAGTAAAATACAAACCGTCCGTACAAAATACGGACGTATGGCAACTATACGTAATCAGCGTATTATATGTTGGTAGAAATACAAAACAAGTAAACGTCACAAAACATTTTATTACAACATAAATATAAAATGTACAAATACTATAGTGATCGGTATCCTCAGACCAGAAGGATTCAGGAAAGAATTTAGTGTAACTCATGTAACGCACGGTGCAAAGAATCTGGATCTTTTGAGAATCCCTCTGATCTGATGATATCGATTAACTAAATTTGAACGTTTTGCACTTATATTGTAACAAATTTGTGTTGTGTGACGTTCTCTTGTGTTGTGTGACGTTCTCTTGTGTTGTGCGACGTTATCTTGTGTTGTGCGACGTTCTCTTGTGTTGTGTGACGTTCTCTTGTGTTGTGCGACGTTCTCTTGTGTTATGTGACGTTCTCTTGTGTTGTGCGACGTTATCTTGTGTTGTGCGACGTTATCTTGTGTTGTGCGACGTTCTCTTGTGTTGTGTGACGTTCTCTTGTGTTGTGTGACGTTCTCTTGTGTTGTGTGACGTTCTCTTGTGTTGTGTGACGTTCTCTTGTGTTGTGTGACGTTCTCTTGTGTTGTGCGACGTTCTCTTGTGTTGTGCGACGTTCTCTTGTGTTGTGTGACGTTCTCTTGTGTTGTGCGACGTTCTCTTGTGTTGTGCGACGTTCTCTTGTGTTGTACTTGTTTATTATAAAGTGAAAACACAACACAGATTGTTGTTATTTGTCGTAGAAACCAAACACAAATGAACGCTATTTGGGGTTTCTCCTCAAGTGAAAGGCAGGATTAGGGAAATCCAGCTTGTGGTCTGTCTAGACATGCCTGTGGTGACAATAGCCTCCGTTGGGTCACGATACTTTGAGCACGTACGCCACTGCAGTTCCTTCCGACCATAGAGTAATGTAGAGAGTTGAGAGACAGAGAGAGAATTTCTCTGTACTCTGTGCCCTGCATTGGGTCATGTACGCCCCACTGCAGTACCTTTCCAGCGCCATAGAGTAATGTAGAGAGTTTCTCTGTAATCTGTGCCCAGTAAGAATGGGCGGACTAGCTTCTACCGCCTTCACGAAAACCGCTGACTCATTCTTTAGCACTAAGGCGTGGGTAAGGCCTCGTCATCTACAGATATATCCCTAGTGATTATTTACTAATAGTTTTATGGCGTACCTAGTAAGGTAGTGTTGCATCTGGCGATAATATTACAGCAGATACCGTGCATCATCCTGCTATCTTTACAACCACAGTCCTTAAGTTCCTTGCGTAATATATAGATGTGTATACTGACAAAAAATGACAAACAAAGCAATTTCCTGAAATGGAGGCACTGATTTTTAGAAATATATAATATATATCTCATCTAACGTTAAATTTTCCGTCTGTAATTATAAACTGTTTTATAGGTCCAGTAGTGGAGGGCTAGTGTAGTCCCATGTAAATGTAGTGTACTTTAAATCAGTTGTTGTGGCAGACCTCACTAACTAACCAAATTACGGGCGCAAACATTCCTATTACATGATATCACTATTGTAAGTAATAATATAGTCAAGGGTAAAAGACGGTAGGCCTAACCAAAACAGCTCCGAAAACAAGCCCACATGTAGTTTTTTTTTCTAGTCATTATAACGTTGGATTTATTTATTTAGATATTTTCGTGTTTAGAATGGGTAGTTACCTTGATTATACTACAAATATATATCTTATGTAACTGTAATAGTTATGTCAGTAATTTCGGTTAGTTAGCAAGGCCCACAACCACGACTGGTTTACACTGAATTACATTTACATGGACAAGCGCTCTACAATGAACCACAAAAACAGCTGATAGTTAGAGACTCTAAATTTAACATTGGATGATATACGGGGTGTAAATAAAGTCCCGCACGGGTTTAATATGTTCTGAACGATAACAGATAAATCAATAAGATTTGGTACATCAACATTACACCTAAAAATCTACTTATTTACGGAACTATCAGTTTTCTGTCATATCATGGGGACGTCCCGCAAGGAGTCAGAAGGAAATCTTAAATAGGAGCATAGGTCAATATGCACATCACTTTAAAGGGCTTATCTAGCAGAGTGTAATGCCGCAAACCGCACACAAAAAGGTTGATCCACTACAAAATGGCGGATGTTCAAATGTTTTACTTGGTTACATTTTATTAGTATCCACAACCCCATTAAAGAAAAACTGCAACTAAATGCAGGTAAACAGCAGCTAAATACTACATTATGCCTGTAATACAGAAGTGAGTTGTGACGTTAGTTATCGTCAAGGGTTTCAAATTTGGTCCTAATTTATTACGGAGAAAACCTGGTAACAGTAACAATTAGAAAGATCTTATCTTTGGGTCGCCCTTTGGACTTTCCTATTAACCAGTCTATTCATATTAGGCTATTCTAGTTTCCTTGTTTTAGTTGTGCTGTCCAACCTTTCTGTCAGTGCACGTTAGTACAAAAGAGTTTGTCGTATTTCTTGTCGTTCATCAACTACACTATGTCGCTTGACGAACGTGAACGTACAACACTTCTTATGATGGTTGGTTGGGGAAACAACAGACGATCACACGAGGAAGCGTGCCATTTATTTAATGACTATTTTCCCGAGAGGCAGCCAATTTCCAGAACAACTGTAGGGAGAACTGTTCAACGTTTTATGGAAACAGGAAGTGTTTCCGATCGTCGTAGGTCAGGAAGACCCGCTACTGCGACAAACGAAGACAAATCTTTAGAAGTCTTGCAGTCATTTATTGAGAACCCGCACGAGACCCTACGCTCAGCAGCACAAACTCATGACTTCTCTTTTACGACTGTAAAAAAATTCTGAAAGGGTCTAATTTTAAGCCGTATAAAGTTCATTTGGTGCACGAACTCAACGAAGATGATTTCGACCGACGTATAGAATTTTGCGAAAATATGATGGCCAAAATAGATCGCAACGAAATTGAGTAAACAATATTGTGTTTTCGGACGAGTGTTCATTTATGCTGAATGGAAGCGTAAACAGGCACAATTGCCGTTACTGGAGTAGCAAAAATCCTCACTGGATGCGGGAGGCACACACTCAATATCCACAAAAGGTGAATGTCTGGCTTGGTGTGATAGGTACCCAGTTGGTAGGTCCTTTCTTTATTGAAGGAAATTTAAATGCAATATCTTACCAACGTTTGCTGGAAAATGAAATTACACCAGTACTTCGAGAGATGTTTGGAGAACATTTTCAGAATATCTGGTTTCAACAGGACGGGGCGCCCCCACACTACGGCATCGACGTAAGAACCTATTTAAACACAGTTTTTCGGCAACGGTGGATCGGAAGGCGGGGGACTGTGGAATGGCCAGCGCGTTCACCAGATCTCTCTCCATTAGACTTTTTTGTTTGGAGTTACCTTAAGGACAATGTCTACAAAACAAAGCCTCAAAATTTAAATGAACTGAGACAAAGAATACGTCAAGAATGTCAGGCGATTACTCAAGTTGCCCTGCAAAATGCTTTTAATAGTTTTTATGTACGTCTTCAAAACTGTCAAATAACCGGAGGTGAACAATTCGAGCATTTACTCTGAAAACATTTGGTAAGTAAACATCTTTTTCCAATCAAACATTTGAACAGCCGCCATTTTGTAGTGGATCAACCTTTTTGTGTGCGGTTTGCGGCATTAAACTCTGCTAGATAAGCCCTTTAAAGTGATGTGCATATTGACCTATGCTCCTATTTAAGATTTCCTTCTGACTCCTTGCGGGACGTCCCCATGATATGACAGAAAACTGATAGTTCCGTAAATTAAAGTAAAAGTAGATTTTTAGGTGTAATGTTGATGTACCAAATCTTATTGATTTATCTGTTATCGTTCAGAACATATTAAACCCGTGCGGGACTTTATTTACACCCTGTATATATAATGTGTTTATAAATATGGCAATTTTTGTGTTTATAAAATCAATCGTTCTTTAGATTCCGAAACGTAGTTTGAAAAATAATCGACAAGTTGAAAAAGTTTGAAAATACTGTTAATAAGTTCTAATCTGCCCATTTATCTTAGAAATTAATTTTCCAATTGGAATATTTTACCACTTTCAATATTATGGTCTACTTTTCTTTCTTATTTTAATAGAGCCATTCGGATTCATGTTTACCACTTAGAAACGTGTGTGAATCATATTATATAGAAAGATTAAGTGGTTATGAAATTGATTTATTTTAAATTTTCTCATACACCCATTGAGAAAATTTGAGAAAAAGTTGAGTTATCTTGTTAGTGTTTCAACTTACAACTTATTATAAAAATAGTCAACTTGTTACTGTTTTATTAAAAAAGTTCCGCCTTGATAGACGAATCTAGTTTTATTTTTAAAATGTTCTACTTTTAAATTTTTTAGTTATTTCAGTTTTCAAAATGTTGGGCATTGTAATGCGAGTTTCTGAACAAAAATAATCGTAATTAGTGTGAATGGTTCCTATTTTTAAAAATAAATGTTGATTTAACTAAAGTAAGATTGTTAAAATCAAATGGAAACATACATTTCATTTTTAAATTATAACCAATTAGATCGTGAAAATTAAATGTTATTGGAAGATATTAAGGGGTTCTAATTTCATCTGTATGAAATAAACCCAATTTTTATTGCGTCGTATTAAATAAAAAATTTAGTTGGAAATCTCTTTTTAGTCTTTATTACATTTACATACACCTTCGACAACTGCAATGAACCGAAAAAAATTCACCATAAAACAACAAATTTCAAGAAAACATATTTATTTCCCTATAGATATATTTTTGTTTGAGCGCCATTCATTGTCAAGGCCTGAACAGTGCTGCTGCCTGGCAGCGATTGTGTTTATTTAGTTCTTCCGATCGCCACCAGTGTCGCTCTCGAAAGTGTTCATTTTTCAATACAGAATGAGCGCTGTTTTTAATATTGTGACAAACTACTGATTCTGATACCTCTTATGCTGATAATTTTTAACGATGTGTAAATCTTTATCATTAATTGGTAATATTGGTGACCAATATTATAACATTTAAAAGATAAATAATTTTTAGTGATCCAAAATTTCAATATTATTCTTAGAATGTTTATCTCATTTTTTTATATTTAACATCTTCAAGTATGTGAATTCTCATACTCCGATAATATATATACAGTACATACATCCATATTTAATAAGACACTCATATTATTATTATTGTTTAATTACATATCTGAACCAAGATCTACAATAGTATTATTCTGATAATTTTGCTCAAGTTATTGTGGTATAAATGACAATGAAATAACACAATGTAAAAATTATGTTAAATTGGTTATCATAATCCGTTTCGCGTTGGCTTTAGCAGTTTTGACACCGTGAAAACAATTTAATGATGTTTAAATTTGAGCCTGAATATATTCCTTTTTTCAAATTTTATTTAATCCATGGCATTTTTTGTATCCTAACCTCTAAGCAGGTTCTATATAATTCATGTTTATTCCACTTTCGAACCTAGTCTTTCAAGCATCAGGCTTTTAGCGTTACAAACACACACAGAATTGGTCAAAAGTTAATTACGTTGTTTTCCCTTTAACTGAATTATACCAATTGTTTTAATCGTTCAGAAAGGTGAAGGAAAATACAACTGTCAGCGCAAAAAGTATATACTCATTTACACTGTGGCTCAGTTTTTCATTTTGATTACCAAGAACCCATTATTGCATCGCATTTATATTTTAATAAGATGTTGAAAGGAATGTTTTCTACAATTGAATCTAAGAATTTTAACTTTTTAAGAAAAGAAAATTTGCTTTCAATTTCATAAACAACATTTTCTTTGTAAAATTAATTCCTTGGTCACGTTGTAATACTTTAAATGTCAATATTAGTTATACCCACGTTATTTTTACTTGCGTAAATAAATTCAGTGATTTTAAATTGCGTACAATTAAAGAGGACAACAATGGTGTGACTAGTCCACTAGGTCTGTACTTGGTTTCTTGGTAAACAATCTTCAAAACCGGGCAGGCCTACACATAGTCTCTGCACGACAGTAATGTGAGCGTCCCGTTAACGAGGACAACAATGGTGTGACTAGTCCACTAGGTCTGTACTTGGTTTTTTGGTGGACAATCTTCAAAACCGGGCAGGTCTACACATAATCTCTGCACGACAGTAATGTGAGCGTCCCGTTAACGAGGACAACAATGGTGTGACTAGTCCACTAGGTCTGTACTTGGTTTTTTGGTGGACAATCTTCAAAACCGGGCAGGTCTACACATAATCTCTGCACGACAGTAATGTGAGCGTCCCGTTAACGAGGACAACAATGGTGTGACTAGTCCACTAGGTCTGTACTTGGTTTCTTAGTGAACAATCTTCAAAACCAGGCAGGTCTACACATAATCTCTGCACGACAGTAATGTGAGCGTCCGTTAACGAGGACAACAATGGTGTGACTAGTCCACTAGGTTGTACTTGGTTTCTTGGTGAACAATCTTCAAAACCGGGCAGGTCTACACATAATCTCTGCACGACAGTAATGTGAGCGTCCGTTAACGAGGACAACAATGGTGTGACTAGTCCACTAGGTTGTACTTGGTTTCTTGGTGAACAATCTTCAAAACCGGGCAGGTCTACACATAATCTCTGCACGACAGTAATGTGAGCGTCCGTTAACGAGGACAACAATGGTGTGACTAGTCCACTAGGTTGTACTTGGTTTCTTGGTGAACAATCTTCAAAACCGGGCAGGTCTACACATAATCTCTGCACAACAGTAATGTGAGCGTTCCGTTAACGAGGACAACAATGGTGTAACTAGTCCACTAGGTTGTACTTGGTTTCTTGGTGGACAATCTTCAAAACCGGGCAGGTCTACACATAATCTCTGCACAACAGTAATGTGAGCGTCCCGTTAACGAGGACAACAATGGTGTGACTAGTCCACTAGGTCTGTACTTGGTTTCTTAGTGAACAATCTTCAAAACCAGGCAGGTCTACACATAATCTCTGCACGACAGTAATGTGAGCGTCCGTTAACGAGGACAACAATGGTGTGACTAGTCCACTAGGTTGTACTTGGTTTCTTGGTGAACAATCTTCAAAACCGGGCAGGTCTACACATAGTCTCTGCACGACAGTAATGTGAGCGTCCGTTAACGAGGACAACAATGGTGTGACTAGTCCACTAGGTTGTACTTGGTTTCTTGGTGAACAATCTTCAAAACCGGGCAGGTCTACACATAATCTCTGCACGACAGTAATGTGAGCGTCCGTTAACGAGGACAACAATGGTGTGACTAGTCCACTAGGTTGTACTTGGTTTCTTGGTGAACAATCTTCAAAACCGGGCAGGTCTACACATAATCTCTGCACGACAGTAATGTGAGCGTCCGTTAACGAGGACAACAATGGTGTGACTAGTCCACTAGGTCTGTACTTGGTTTCTTAGTGAACAATCTTCAAAACCAGGCAGGTCTACACATAATCTCTGCACGACAGTAATGTGAGCGTCCGTTAACGAGGACAACAATGGTGTGACTAGTCCACTAGGTCTGTACTTGGTTTCTTGGTAAACAATCTTCAAAACCGGGCAGGTCTACACATAATCTCTGCACGACAGTAATGTGAGCGTCCGTTAACGAGGACAACAATGGTGTGACTAGTCCACTAGGTTGTACTTGGTTTCTTGGTGAACAATCTTCAAAACCGGGCAGGTCTACACATAATCTCTGCACGACAGTAATGTGAGCGTCCGTTAACGAGGACAACAATGGTGTGACTAGTCCACTAGGTTGTACTTGGTTTCTTGGTGAACAATCTTCAAAACCGGGCAGGTCTACACATAATCTCTGCACGACAGTAATGTGAGCGTCCGTTAACGAGGACAACAATGGTGTGACTAGTCCACTAGGTTGTACTTGGTTTCTTGGTGAACAATCTTCAAAACCGGGCAGGTCTACACATAATCTCTGCACGACAGTAATGTGAGCGTCCGTTAACGAGGACAACAATGGTGTGACTAGTCCACTAGGTTGTACTTGGTTTCTTGGTGAACAATCTTCAAAACCGGGCAGGTCTACACATAATCTCTGCACAACAGTAATGTGAGCGTTCCGTTAACGAGGACAACAATGGTGTAACTAGTCCACTAGGTTGTACTTGGTTTCTTGGTGGACAATCTTCAAAACCGGGCAGGTCTACACATAATCTCTGCACAACAGTAATGTGAGCGTCCCGTTAACGAGGACAACAATGGTGTGACTAGTCCACTAGGTCTGTACTTGGTTTCTTAGTGAACAATCTTCAAAACCAGGCAGGTCTACACATAATCTCTGCACGACAGTAATGTGAGCGTCCGTTAACGAGGACAACAATGGTGTGACTAGTCCACTAGGTTGTACTTGGTTTCTTGGTGAACAATCTTCAAAACCGGGCAGGTCTACACATAGTCTCTGCACGACAGTAATGTGAGCGTCCGTTAACGAGGACAACAATGGTGTGACTAGTCCACTAGGTTGTACTTGGTTTCTTGGTGAACAATCTTCAAAACCGGGCAGGTCTACACATAATCTCTGCACGACAGTAATGTGAGCGTCCGTTAACGAGGACAACAATGGTGTGACTAGTCCACTAGGTTGTACTTGGTTTCTTGGTGAACAATCTTCAAAACCGGGCAGGTCTACACATAATCTCTGCACAACAGTAATGTGAGCGTTCCGTTAACGAGGACAACAATGGTGTGACTAGTCCACTAGGTCTGTACTTGGTTTCTTGGTGAACAACCTTCAAAACCGGGCAGGTCTACACATAATCTCTGCACAACAGTAATGTGAGCGTTCCGTTAACGAGGACAACAATGGTGTGACCAGTCCACTAGGTCTGTACTTGGTTTCTTGGTGAACAACCTTCAAAACCGGGCAGGTCTACACATAATCTCTGCACAACAGTAATGTGAGCGTTCGTTAACGAGGACAACAATGGTGTGACTAGTCCACTAGGTTGTACTTGGTTTCTTGGTGAACAACCTTCAAAACCGGGCAGGTCTACACATAATCTCTGCACGACAGTAATGTGAGCGTTCCGTTAACGAGGACAACAATGGTGTGACTAGTCCACTAGGTTGTACTTGGTTTCTTGGTGAACAATCTTCAAAACCGGGCAGGTCTACACATAATCTCTGCACGACAGTAATGTGAGCGTCCGTTAACCTAACCTAACAACATATTTCAGCTAATACTGGGTCTAAAATCTATATATATATATTAATACAGTACTACAATCGAACATGTACTAGGTACCGTATATATTTAAAATATGATTTATTCTACATGATTATTGTAGTCTTGGACGTTTTTTCGACGGTGGAGTTTTGCGAGAGTCGAGGAGTTTGTTTATAATTTTCACAACCTTTCGGGAACTACGATTAATCAGACCCTCTTCATAAGGTAAAAAGAGAACCTACAAAATTCGAACTAAGCTTATTCCAACGTTAAAATTCCATAACGTAAGCTACTATGCAGTCGTAAGAAAGAATCTGGGACATGAAATTGTTCTTAATTTACAATACCAATACCCTTAAAACGTTCCAACTAAATCCTGGCGATATTTTTCACGAAAGGGTAGTACATTAGATAGCATGTACTATCGTTGTAAAGTCAAAATCGTTGTAAAGTCAAAATCGTTGTAAAGTCAAAATCGTTGTAAAGTCAAAATCGTTGTAAAGTCAAAATCGTTGTAAAGTCAAAATCGTTGTAAAGTCAATCGTTGTAAAGTCAAAATCGTTGTAAACGTTGATTTACAATTGAGGTTTAATATAAATTATCAGTAATACGCTGAGTTATATTAAAAATAATAATAATAATAATGAGGAACAGGGCAGTTAGAGAAACGTCAGCGGAACTGGTAGTATTGCTCTTTTTACTACAGTTACTAAAACTATCGTGAGGCAGTGAATTATTCTAGTCATAAATAAAACTCAAATAATAATGTATGAAATGTTGGGAAAATAATTTCCTCTCTTTTAATTCCCTTTGGATACGTAACAAATTTACCATAAAATGAGTTCGTATTGTTTAAAACTGTAATTCTTGATAGAAATCCTCCTAAAATTACATTATTCATATCACCACCTTCTGTTGCAATCTCATGTTAAAGATAATCTAGTGTGACTACATTATGGTAATATACACTCTCTCTAAAAACTTGTTTACAGAAGCCTTGCGTCAGTTGTTTGTATCATATTGCTAGCCAAGGTAACTCGGCGGTTGCACAAGTGAGCCGTACAGAAGTGGGTTGAACACGTGTTGTGGCTGTGGTCAAGTCAGCAGAGCACGCAGGTTGCACCTACCCGAACACGCGTTATCAGAACGGGATTACAGGGAAATAACACGTGTCGTGGCTGTGGTCAGGTCAGCAGAGCACGCAGGTTGTACCTACCCGAACACGCGTTATCAGAACGGGATTACAGGGAAATAACACGTGTCGTGGCTGTGGTCAGGTCAGCAGAGCACGCAGGTTGTACCTACCCGAACACGCGTTATCAGAACGGGATTACAGGGAAATAACACGTGTCGTGGCTGTGGTCAGGTCAGCAGAGCACGCAGGTTGCACCTACCTGAACACGCGTTATCAGAACGGGATTACAGGGAAATAACACGTGTCGTGGCTGTGGTCAGGTCAGCAGAGCACGCAGGTTGTACCTACCCGAACACGCGTTATCAGAACGGGATTACAGGGAAATAACACGTGTCGTGGCTGTGGTCAGGTCAGCAGAGCACGCAGGTTGTACCTACCCGAACACGCGTTATCAGAACGGGATTACAGGGAAATAACACGTGTCGTGGCTGTGGTCAGGTCAGCAGAGCACGCAGGTTGTACCTACCTGAACACGCGTTATCAGAACGGGATTACAGGGAAATAACACGTGTCGTGGCTGTGGTCAGGTCAGCAGAGCACGCAGGTTGTACCTACCCGAACACGCGTTATCAGAACGGGATTACAGGGAAATAACACGTGTCGTGGCTGTGGTCAGGTCAGCAGAGCACGCAGGTTGTACCTACCTGAACACGCGTTATCAGAACGGGATTACAGGGAAATAACAAGTGTCGTGGCTGTGGTCAGGTGAGCAGAGCACGCAGGTTGTACCTACCCGAACACGCGTTATCAGAACGGGATTACAGGGAAATAACACGTGTCGTGGCTGTGGTCAGGTCAGCAGAGCACGCAGGTTGCACCTACCTGAACACGCGTTATCAGAACGGGATTACAGGGAAATAACAAGTGTCGTGGCTGTGGTCAGGTGAGCAGAGCACGCAGGTTGTACCTACCCGAACACGCGTTATCAGAACGGGATTACAGGGAAATAACACGTGTCGTGGCTGTGGTCAGGTCAGCAGAGCACGCAGGTTGTACCTACCCGAACACGCGTTATCAGAACGGGATTACAGGGAAATAACACGTGTCGTGGCTGTGGTCAGGTCAGCAGAGCACGCAGGTTGCACCTACCTGAACACGCGTTATCAGAGTGGATAATTACAGGAAAATAACAATTGTGCTTACTGTTCTTTGCGTTAACGTCTTTGTTGCGCCTCACGTATAACTGAGTTATGCATAAACCATCCTAGTTTCGCCTCGTACAAAACCTAGTCCCAAGAGAACATCCTAATTGATAAGTTGGTTTTGTAATAGGGTTTCGAGGAAAACGAAAGCTGTACTATGACGTTGCCATAGAACATAATATTTGTTCTTTTCAAGTTGTGTTTTTGATATTTTACAAAGGTATGACATTCCTTCAGGAAAGATTCCAGCAGATTAAATATGTTAATATGTTAAGAATTTTAGAAAAAAACTTGCACATAGTTAGTTTTTGTAGATAGTTAGTTAGTGTAGATAACTCACGTGGTTATCTGAATGTGTGTCTCTGGTTTTCATATATCACGTGGTTACATTCCCGTTGTAATTTTTAAACATAGGCATTGTCATTTAAAGAAAACCATACTTTGGTTACGTCACAGACATACTAACAACTGGCGGAGGGTGCTCGGTATGCCAGCTGATCGTAAGGTAAGATAGGTGAACAAGGGGCAAATTGTTCAAGGCTGTAGAAAGTGTTGAAGGTTTTATGTGACCCTTTATGTGTAGTTCTTAGTATTATTAGCGTTTATGAAACATCTTATTGATAAGGTTTACATTGGTCGTGATAGAGTAAACATTGATTCAAGCTAACTTCAAAGGGTGGAGGGACACAATAATAAACTTGGTCACTTCCCTCTCGATGGACAGTTTGTACATGGTATGTCAAATTTAAAGGTAATACAATTTTGGGGAGGGGAAGCAATATTTTTCCAAGATGTGTGAAACTCAGAGGCTGTTCGATATAATCTTTATTGAATGATTACCACTGTTAAGTGTTATAAATTTTGTTGTAAGGAATATTGGCAAAAAAAACTGTTCAGATTCAAACCTGTTATAGGCCACATGAATATGCCATCAGAGCTTAGCTGTTCATCGTCATGCTAAACCTTTTATTTGTGAGGAGAAGGCTGTTATCGAGCAGGTCTCGTTAAACGGAATTAAGTAAAAAGCCCATTTAAAATAAAATATATAAAACCATATTTTGTCCAAACCGTGTCGACGTTTGTGTGTTCGTCCTAGAACTTACTGCTGTCCGCTCATCTACTACAAAATAATTTCATATTATAGCTTTATAATGAGCAAAATTAACATACAATTGATTTTTGTTTTTTGTAGAGTTTTCTTTTTTGGGGAACCTTAAACTACGATTTAGTAGTAAATTATCAAATCGGATATTTCTTTTTCCTTTTTTTATTTGATCCATCCGTTCTCCAACTTCATTAAAGGCGATTTCTCCAACCATGGAACATCCACGGAATTCTAACGGGATTGTACGAGCAGAGGATTATAACGGTCAATTAAGATAAAACTGCTGGAAGCCGATTGCTGGCGAAATTAAAACCTCATTGAAGAAAACTGTAACATTATTCATTTTTGAGCATATGTTACCCAGCATCTCAAAGGAATAAAGCCAATCGCCATGAAGCCGTAGTTAACAAATCACCCCGTACGGGTGATCCTAACGTACTAACTGGGAGTACAAACGTAACTAGGAATCTTCTCACCCTACCCGACTCATTTTTAAATGAGCTAATAGTAAAACATATTTCTGTATAAGCACAGTTAAATAACAAACCAAACGATAGTCATTAAAAAAGACGTAGTTCTTGATATTACTACTTAACCTAAACAGAGTAGAAAATAAATAAAGCTGTATTCTTATTTCTGACCTAACCATACTACCGTACATCATGGACACCGTAAAACGTGTTATGAATAAGATATTACGAATATCTTTAATACTAATAATATTACTAACGACACATAAATGGGTCACCTAAAACCATCAACCCTTTCTACAACCTTGAACGATTTGGGAACAGGCACCATTCAAGCATGTACACGTAACGTGTGAATACATACCTTATATCATGTGGGGTGGGTGGGAGGGTCCATTATGATAATATTAGCACTAAACGTTAAATCCCGTTATTAAAAGGAACACAGAGGAGAAAAAGCTATTAGTATGGTCTCATAAAAGCAAAATCCAATTAAAGTACATTAATAAATTATTACAGGATAGGTCATTAAAATATGTTCGTCACTTTAATTGGTCATTTTAAATTGATTTAAATCAGTAATCAAGCACTGCATATACTTACGCATATAAAAGTTGAAAACTTTGAAAAAATTAAAAAAAATTTCAAAATATTGAGAAAAGTTGAAAATTATGACCCACCAGCCCACCCATCCACGTACAGTGGTATTGACGTAAGCACCCACCCATACACGTACAGTGGTATTGACCCATCCGCCCACCCATCCACGTACAGTGGTATTGACGTAAGCACCCACCCATCCACGTACAGTGGTATTGACCCATCCGCCCACCCATACACGTACAGTGGTATTGACGTACGCAACCACCCATCCACGTACAGTGGTATTGACCCATCCGCCCACCCATACACGTACAGTGGTATTGACGTACGCGCCCACCCATTCACGTACAGTGGTATTGACCCATCCGCCCACCCATACACGTACAGTGGTATTGACGTACGCGCCCACCCATTCACGTACAGTGGTATTGACCCATCCGCCCACCCATACACGTACAGTGGTATTGACGTAAGCGCCCACCCATACACGTACAGTGGTATTGACCCATCCGCCCACCCATACACGTACAGTGGTATTAACGTACGCGCCCACCCATACACGTACAGTGGTATTGACCCACCCGCCTACCCACACACATACAGTGGTATTGTATAGTAATGAATCGCAACTATACATGTCATAAGGATTACAAAGTGACCAAGCAATAACATTTACGACTCTAGAAGCCAAGAAAACGTTGTTTCAGTAAATTGATAGTCACTTTTTTTCTTGAAAAGTTAAAATTGTGAAATTTATAAAACTTGGAGAATCCACTCCTTTCCATCCCTTATTAAAATATAAATGCGATACATTAACCGGTTGTTTAGTAATAGAAGTGTAAAGTTGATGGACAGTGAACACTCGTTAAAATTCCGGTACTTTTTTGTTCAAACTAGGATAAACTTATAATAAAATTTAAGAACGAATATTTCATAACGTACAGTTGTACGAGGAAAATAATAGTGTGATTGGATTTGTTACACGCCTCTTTGTTACACGCCTCTTTGTTACACGCCTCTTTGTTTTTTAGTAAACAACCTCCAAACCTGGTTATAGTTAATTTTTGAGCCGACTGTAATATGTGACGAAGTAATGTGCGATACGTAAATGTGCAAGATGCTATTCAGAAGCAAGAAAACCATCATCTAGACAGACGCTGCTGGTGCGATTTCTTCAGACTTCGCCATTCCTGTCTCGTGTCTAAGGTCACGCGGCCTTAACCCTCCCCCCTATAAACCCCTCCACTATAATTATTGTGCACGTCTGGAGGATGCACTCTCTCGTTCCCTCCCATCCATAGTGCAGCACCGTGCACAGATATGATCGATCCATGAATATGTAATACTGGGCCGCAGCATCCTTATGACTGGAGTCCTCGACAAGTCGTAACTAAAATGAGACAAAAGGAGAAACGTCATTGGCCAAAGTGAATTGATATTGTGGTGTAGACGACTGTAGTTATTGATATTATTCTCATGGGGGATAATAACTGCCACGAGAAGTACAACCGACACTGTTTTTATGAGCTGGGCTTTTTTATATCTCCACACTTGTTTCATAATTTAGAAATGGGCCTCTTTATTTCTTTTATCAAGCTGTTCCGTTACTTTTCCAGGCACTTATTTTTTAAAGCGACCCACATAAAAACATCAATTAATAAGTTTGTGTTGCTTTTATGCCTTCTTTCACTGCAGAAATTTTTTTTTTTCTTTTTCTGTGTTGACTTCAATTTTCTTAAAATACTACAATTTGATTTGTTAACTTGATGATTTTCTTTGTTGCCTCTTGATGGAGAATAGAATTTTAGTAATCGTTTTCTTATGTCAGAATATACAGCATGTGTATACTTCTATTTACTGAATGCTTCTTAGTCTGTAAGCTTAAAAGTCGGCATTTAAAGGGCCAACTGTTTATCCGTAATCTTCCAATGTATTTTTTTAATTTTTTATTGGTTCCATGACAGCCTTGCTGTTTACAACTAAATTTTTATCCTCTGGGAGGCTTTCTGGTTTAATGTTGGTTTTACCTAGGTTGATGGGTACCTAGCTCCTCCCCAGGACATATTACCATCTTTGTCATCCTAAGGCAAAAAATTAAAAAAAAAAAAAAAAACACAGACTAATAAAACCTAAAAACAGAAAGTTTACATTATCTCTGTCTTATGAAAATATGTAAAAAACCATGACCATCAACGAAGAAATTAATTAATACAGTACAAAATCACGTAAATCAAAGCTCGTTTCATCCCTTTGCGTGTTGTTCTTCACTAAATACACAGCTGCAACAAAGTAAATGCACCGATGCACTTCAGAAGCGGGAAACCTATCACCTTGCCGCCTCCGTCATGCTTCGTTGGAGATGAGATCTCTTCAGTCTTCCCCGACACCATTCAACATTCCTGTGTGTAAGGTCACCCCGTCTCCTTCACTGTCTATAGTTATTGCACACGTTTACCGCGACTACAGAAGGGAGAACTCTCAACATACATCTCTCTCACTCCCACCTATACTCTATTTCATATTGAGAATGCAGTATGGTAATCCCATAAGCAATGCTAATCAAATGGGAGTTTTTGAGGCACATCACTGTATAGAAACGTTGGCTCGCTGATAAAAAGTAATCATAAAATCAAATGTTCGCATGGAAATGGTTGGGAAAATATTTATTGCCTGTTATTAAAGGTATAAAATAAAAAAGATAAGTTAATAATTAAAAAAAATTACCATATGCTTTAAAAACGTATAATCCTTGGAGATTCAGTTTTCTAGAGGCCACAATTCAATTACACTGCATTTTAAGTGAATAAATATTGATTGAACATTTTGAAATTTTGTGTAAACTTTATACAGAGGTAGTGGATGCTTACTGTGGTGGTATGAATTGATTATAAAATAAAAATAATATGTAATAATATAATATAAGAAAAATTAGTCCATATATTTGAGAAAAGACATGGAAAAGTCGACCTTTGAGGAAGGTTTTTATTTTTTGGTCAGGTAAGTTTCGTCAGCGGGAAAGTTGTAGATAAAAACTGGTACTTTATTTTTTATCTGAAACTTTTTTTACCAATATGCATAGTTTAGTCGATAATAAGTGACAAAGAAACATGACTGTGCGGCGCGCGCAGTTGTCATCGTGTTGGTGAGATCACTCTGAACCATCCACGATTCCATCGGTGATAATATATGAACCCAGGAGAAATATTATTTATTTTTATATAAAACCTATTATGCTAAAAATATGTTGTTTAAAGTTAAATTTACAATACTAGGCAATGAAAATTACAGGCATAAAGACAGTTATTATTTTTCAGTTATTTTAAAAGGACATCAAATCATTTACAATACAGTAGGTGTTTTATAGTGTATAAGTGTCACATTTATTGTTTAGTAACCCACCCGTTCCAAAAGTTGTTCATCTTAACTTATTGCTGTTTATTAACTCTCTTTAAATATATTTATAAAATTTTTTTTTTTTAGTTTGTTCATTTCAGCATATAAGGAATTTGAAATCAGTTAAGTGTTATCAACACATCTCCTCTGGAGGCAGTTTTGTTTTTTTAATTTTGATAAAAACAAAGTCAAAATTAAGATAAAAATTTATCTGTAATTTGTTTGTTTTATATTTTATGTTTTGAGGTACTTTTTTGCGTGACAAACTGTCCACAATCTCCTTCCTTTCTTAATTTATAATTCTTCAATCTTAGTTCTTTCACTAATTAACGTAGCCTCACTGATTTTTTTTACATAAAAAGTGACATTTTTAACCGGGTAACACTTTTCGATATACTTATATACATTTAACACTGTTTTCCTCTCACCACTTTTAATTATTTCTCCTTTGGCTTTTTTCCATTGTTAATGACCACACTGAATCACTAAAATTATAATTATTGAAGTCACTCGATCACTTTTCCAAGACATTCAGAAAAACACAAGCAATAACCCACAAACCTCCTCCCAACACTGAATGTACGCTTGTACTTCCTTCTTGGGGGATGTTTGTTTAATTCTTTTCATCAACAGATAAGATGAAACAATGACTACAGATAGAATTCTATCTGTAGTCATTGGTTGCGGTATTCATGGGTTAGGGATAATATAGGACACAAACTGGGCTGGTTTTTATTTGTTTGAAAGCTTATTTTTACTAAAACTAATTAACTATTTACTGTAACACAATTCATACATTTCTTGAATATTGTTTTAAAATGCGTTTAAAAACGTAACATAAATTATTATATACAAACGTAATTGTATTAAATATGTTAATTATTTCAACCTGAATGTAATTTAGGTACAAAATATGGGTTGTACCAATAAATAAACGTTCGTTTTTTGTCTTGGAATAAGCTAATTAAAACTCGATTCCTTCAAGTAGACTTTAATTTACAGCATTATACTTGATAATTTATTTTCAATTTTACTATATGTGTCTTTTTATCAGTCACATTTTTCTTGTAAATGAATAAACATATACGAAAATATCTACAAACTTCATATTTAATAATTTGTTTGTTCTTTAAATAAATTTTTAACTAACGATATTGATTTAACACTATTTAATACCTAATTAAATTTTATGATACATTTTTGGACATGTTTTTTTTTCAAAAATACTGTAATATAATATCCGAGCAAAACCGTGAGGATGCTATATGACAGTGGGCAGACAGACTGTGCTCTATATTGTTGCACCAGCTAGCAGCGCTGTGTTTGTCCATAAGAGCCGTACTGCATTCTCAACGTGAAACAAGAGTATAGACATATTGCCATATTTATACAACGGTTGCACTGGTTGGTACATCGTGCAGATGAGATCTCTTCAGTCTTCTCAGACACCATTCAACAATCCTGTCTCTAAGGTCACCCCGTCTCCTTCACTGTCTATAGTTATTGCACACGTTTACCGCGACTACAGAGTGGGGACTCTCAACATATATCTCTCTCACTCCTACTTAGCCATCTTGTCATTTCTATTGGACTTTGACTCTATTGATCCATCATTGGATACGTAGATACATGTTCCAGCTATTATCCCTACAATTTTTAGTCTTCTGTCGAGGATCCATATGAAATCAAATCTTGCAGGAATTTGAAAAGTATTTCAAACAAATTTGTTATTTATGAAGGAAATACATTTTTCGTTTGTATTTTTAATATTTACTGAGTGTTTAGAGTACCAGTAACTTTCAATTGCAGCCTCAAAATTATGGTTTATTTTTGTGTCATAAAAAATTATTATTCACTTGAAACTCCATAAAACTCTGAAAACGCTTGTATTCAATATAAATCCAACTACTAAATGGTAACAGTGACCAAATGTGGTTTGAATGACAAATCGCTGGACGGTCGGACAACAATATTGTTAACCATTATGTAGATTAGCCCGCACACGCCATGGAGACTGTTTATTGCGTCATTTCCGTAACATACGAGAGCATAACTTCACAGCTGTTAGTTGTTGAAACACTGCTCCCTGTTTGGTCACTTGGGAGGAACAAACTAGATGGAGTGCATATCCGGAAGTGCATTTGATTTCCTTTGCCAGAAAATGTTATTAAATTAGCTCTAAGTATTTTAACATAGGGTATGCCTTTTTACAAGCTTTGAAAATACACATACTTTTAAAATTTGGAATCAAAAATAGATTCCATCCTTCCTCTTCGTTTTATTAATGTTAATTATTTTGTAAGGATAAATAACGAGTTAAGGACTTTTAAAATAAAAGTAACCTACTTCCTTTAAATGTATCACTAATTTACCTGTACCGATATCACCGTACGTATAATGGGAGGGTGGGTGGGTTGATATCACTATTCGATAATGGCAGGGTGGGTGGGTCTATTGGAGGGTGAATGGTCCGATATCGCCATATGTATAGTGGGTGGGTCGAAATCACCATACGTTAATAGGAGGCTTGGTGGACCGATATCAATGTACGTATGTGGGAGGGTAGGGGGTCATTATCACTGTACGTGTATAGGTGGGTGGGTGGGTCATTACTACTGTACTTGTATAGGTAGGCGGGTGGGTCATTGCCACTGTACTTGTATAGGTGGGCGAGTGGGTCAATACCACTGTACGGGGCATGTCATCCCGTGAGGAAGATCGGCCTACTGCCTCGCGAGATATAGTTCGATCTTCGCCCTCACCAAGGCACTCTGCTACAGTCCCATTTGTGGATCTGGGCATGTCGTCTCGTGAGGAAGATCGGCCTACTGTCTCGCGGGGTATAGTTCGATCTTCGGCCTCACCAAGGCACTCTCTACAGTCCCATTTGTGGATCTTGTCATGTCGCCTCGTGAGGAAGTTTGGCATACTGCCTCGCGGGGTATAGTTCGATCTTCGGCCTCACCAAGGCAATCTGCTATAGTCCCATTTGTGGATCTTGGCATGTCGCCTCGTGAGGAAGATCGGCCTACTGCCTCGCAAGCGTTGTTGACCAGTCTGACCAAGAACTGCCCAATCTCACTGTACGTGTATATAGTTCGAATAAAATAACTTTGGTACTGGCGGAACGGCCTCACGCCACTGGTCTGAAATGACAAAACTCTGAGCTTTAACTTGCTGTCAAACGTAAAATAAGTAAGCAATAATTTTCAAACTAATTGTATAGTGTACACCATTTTATATTCTTTAAGGAAAAATTATGCTGGAGATTTTTCTAGAGCTAATTTGCTTTTTAAAGTGATATTTGTATTTAAAAACACGTTTTTATGAGTGAAATTGCGCGTGAGTCGTCTTTAACCTGTCACTGTTGCGAGAATAATAATAATAAAATAATGTCTTGTGGATGGATGACAGTTTGATTTATTGTGATTAGTTTGGTATAAGTCTCATTTAATAATTTTAACAGGTTAATGAGAAATTAATTTTTTTGTAAACCCTTGCAAACTCTGAAACGAAAAACGCTCTTTCTTTGAGCAAACATTAACTGTGTTATTTATGTATTACTAAAATAATACTGTGGTACTAATAAAACATGTGGAAAAATAATGAAGAGTTGATGAAGTAAACTCATAGTTCGTTTACATCGAGGCTGTGTCGGACGCGTTAGGTATACTCTGCTCAAGGGAAAGTGTAGACTGAATATTCAGCCCAAGCGTAAAACGAATTCCGATCGACGATATTTTCAGATAAGAAATGTTTCTCCAGTAATACATAAGGTAAGTTAGTTGACTTTTGACTTTGAGGTGTGTTCGTGTTCATTTCTTTATCGATTTGACAGTGCTTAGTATAGTTTAATCACTAGTTTATTTTGATTACAGTTATTTAGTTTTAGTGATATTAAAATTTTTTTTATTTAGATGTGACAATAATGCTATAGGATTCAGTGTATATATAATTATCAGTGTTTATTTCAATTCTAATATTTAGGCTCTTTTAAATTTAGGTAATGTTCTATTGGTAATTGACAAGATTTGTTTGCAATGGAAGAGGCCAGAGCTGAGCCAGTGACTGTACATTGTGCGTGTGGTATCACCGCCGCCTTGTTGACAATCTAGTTTTGAAAAATCCTGAATCTTTCTTCCTAGTTCAAGAAAATTCTATTTAATACGAGAGTAAGATTTTAGTGTCACTTAAATAACACAATTAATTTAGGTTTAAACAGATTTTGTCTATCGTTTGTCATTACCGAGTTTGCAAAGGTTTACAAAAAAATTAATTTCTCACTAATCTGTTTGAATTATTAAATGAGACTTATACCAAACTAATCACAATGAATCAAACTGTCATCCATCCACAATACATTATTTCATTATTATTATTCTCGCAACAGTAACAGGTTAAAGACGACTCACGCGTAATTTCACTCATAAAAACGTGTTTTAAAATACAAATATCACTTTAAAAAGCAAATTAGCTCTAGAAAAATCTCCAGCATAATTTTTCCTTAAAGAGTATAAAATGTTGTACACTATACAATTAGTTTGAAAATTATTGCTTACTTATTTTACGTTTGACAGCAAATTAAAGTTCAGAGTTTTGTCATTTCAGACCAGTGGCGTGAGGCCGTTCCGCCAGTACCAAAGTTATTTTATTCGGACTATAGGTGGGTGGGTGGGTCAATATCACTGTACGTGTATGGGTGGGTGGGTGGTTTTTACGACTATTACGAATTTTTCCTCGTTTCTCGCAGTCACTGGTCCTGCGGTCGAGCGTCAAGCACAGGTTGATACCGTTTATTTAGATTGTCAGAAAGCGGTCGACAAGCTTCCTCACCATTATTTTTAAAGAAGTTCCCTTCCTTTGGATTCTCTCCAGGTCTTATTCAGTGGATAAAATCTTACCTCTTGGACAGGATATTTATAGTACAATTTGGTGGTTTGTACTCAGATAATTTTTTAGCCAGTTCAGGAGTACCACAAGAGTTTAACTGAAAACTCCATTCGGAGCAGTGGAGCCCCTAATCATAGTCTTTTCTGAAATCTGATGGTAAATTAGTATCTAAAAGAAGAATGCCTTTAATTTGATACGTCATTTGGACATTTTATTTTAGTATTGTTCTTTTACTGGTTTTAGGAGATTTTATTTTGTTTTGGAGGCATATAATCCTTATTATCTGCCCTTTCCCAAATCTGATTTAGGGGAAAACTAGCATTAATTTTATACGTCACTTGAGTAGATAATATCAGTTTTAAAACATTTTATATTTTTAAAAATTTCAGTTTTTGGGTCCCCGATACTCCAAATGTTTACATATTCAAGCTGAAATGCATATATAAGGTGCACGTTTCTTAAGCGCGTAGAACTGTGAAGGTTTGACAATTGTACTTAAGCCTTTCCTCAAATTAGGTTATAAAAACAACTTTTTTGTGATATTCCCATAAGAAATACATTGGAGCCATTTTGGAGCCTATAAAAGCCGCCATCTTGTTTACGAGTGAAAAAAGTAAACTTTTGTAAAATTTCCTGTAGTTTTCATACTGAGAGCTTCAATTCAAGTATACATTCTATGGGGGTAGGACGCCGGGAAGTGCGTCAACATTTAGTGTCAGTCAGTGAATGAGTTACTACATCGGGCTTTGTAGTAGGCCTATGTACAGTAGATAAAGGGTGTTGTTTTAAGTTTCTCGATTGCTGTTTCTAGACAATCAGGATTTAAGGTCGGGATATATTTTGAATGTCGTGAACCAGTACATACCTCGCAGTACCAACGAGGCCTTAAGGTGCAATCATTCATGGGTAAATTAATTTATGCGCTCGTTTGACATTGATTGACGGACGCCCATATCTCCCAATGTAATGGCTTTTAGGACTCGTTGAATATTCATGCAAATTTGAAGAGCTTCAATTTCTGATTTATTGACTCGTGAAATCGGTTGGAAATTATCTTAATTAATTTACAACCCCACATTTCAGATGTGTTGGTCTACTAGTGTAATTGTTCTGATTAGGTTAACCCAAAATAAATACAGTATTTTCCAGATATTCTGAACTCAGTAGTTTTGTTAAGGTACGGTTCAGATTTTTGTATAGGGCCTATGTTGAAAAGGCCCATTGTGAACATATGATAATATGTTCTTATGAATCTTATTTTGTTATTTTATACAACTAAGTATGCCCAATTTCTAGAATATGTATCGCAAGGTTTATACAATTTTCAAAATATAACTTTTTCAATTTTAAATAACAGAAAATTTGATCTCTTGTAACATAGGACTGAATATAGAACCAAAAGACTGTCCACTCATATGGGTCCCATGAAACCAATTTTCCTATTCTGTGAAAACAGTTCTTGTTCTGGCTTCACAGGTAACGCCAGCGGTTTCCCTCTCTCTAGCTCTCTTCATCCTCTCTCTGTCTCTCTGCTGCAGCACACGCTTTTATTTATTTATTATTCACAAACGCTTAAATTTATAACAACAATACAATGAACGTAGGGGAAGTGGTGAGGAAGGGGTCAACCTGAGAGTTTATCCCCACCTCGTCTGTGACAAGCACTTATCTCACTCGACTCAAATGCCATCCTCTCCCCTCCCATCACTTCAGTGTATAATACCTGAGATCAAAAAGTGTCAAGAAAATAATTCAAAATTGTTCTCAGTGTACAGAGCAAGACATTGTCGTGCTCCTAGAATCCTCGGAACAGAAATCGTAGCTTTATAAATTTGTAAATTTTTTAATTAAATGTTGAATTATATTCTGTTTACTATCACTGTCAGTATTGATCAAGTACAGCTAATTTTCGAAATAGCCTAGTATTATTTTTAATTGACATTATGGAGTAAACTAACCTAGGAATGGTTTAACATTTTTAGAAAAAGTGGGTATATAAAACGTTTTCATACATTTTATTCCCACTGTACACGCATAAAAACTCCAATCTCAATATGCACGATAAGTTGTTTTTAATTTTATTTATTAGGCCTATAGTCTTACAATTTTATTTGCTACATTTTAAACAAGCTTGATCGATTAATGTATGCTTAATAAACGCTCCAAAAATCAAAATGTTTAATGAAGCTAAAGTCAACATCAGTTTTATATTTATATATATATTTTTTTTATATTCAGATTTTAGCAACTTTTTCTAATTCTGGACAACAAATTTGAAAAGGACACATCTTATAAAATATGATTTCAATCTGAACGATTTTTGCTCTGTTCCATAGTTTCAAAATCAAAAGGAATTATGTTTCATCCTCCCTGATAAAAACTAACTTAAATCTTTCTTTGTTGAGTAGCCTATACTGTTTGGCGTACAACTCATACATAGCCTTTCCTTGCACCCACCCATCAAACATGCGCCAAGGCCTCTATGCCTAGGCCAGCCTATGTAACTTACAATGCCTATGCGCTCTGTATAGGCGGCCTAGCAGTATTATTGGTATCTCACACAAGCTAAACACAAACAAAATAATGACTATTGACAAAATTCACTGTGAGTTATATCTTTTGACCATTAGTAAACCATACGATCACCGGTGTAGCGAGGCCTACCAGACTTATGCCTACTTGTCGAGCGAAAGAAAGGCCAAAAGTCATGTGGTTAACAAATTTATATATTTAACATTAGGGTATTTATGGCTTCAACTGTTTATCTATATGTGTATATAAAAAATAATTCTGTTTGAGTAGGTATATTTTATAAAAATTTCAATTTAAGACTGGTAGAAAATGATTGAATATTTCAAATGCTTCAAACACAACGTTTCGACAGGTATAAGAACTCCTTTCGTCTTCAGGTGTTACTTACAGCATTGGACTACATTTACAACTAGTTGTTTTCCTTTACCCATATTAATTTTAGAAAAGTTAAATTATGTATGTAGTTTTTTTAAGAACTTGTGACTTTCAAAAGTTAGTTATAGTCAAGCATATAGCTTTTAAGGTTTTCTTAATTTATTATGGGTTAAGGAAAAGGGGGAGGGGTAGTTCTAAATGTAAACTAAGTTAGTAACGCCTGAAGACGACGGGAGTTTTTACACCTGTCGAAACGTTGTGTTTGTTTCCTTAAACACTTGAAGCGTTGGAAATATTCAATCATTTTCTACCAATCATGGACAATCCAATACCAACAAATAACTTTATATTAAATAACAAACACCTCTCGTTTTTATATAATAATTTAGGTAAACTGTACAATAAAATATATATTTGCAAATCCATTTTAACGTATAATCTACCCGCCAATATATGACTCTTTTCCTTGAGAGCATCGTAACTAATAGCATGACGTCACCAGATGATTCCAGCAGGAAAAATAAATTCAATTTGGTGAGAATGTAAGGAATGTGTCCGCTCGCCCTATGAGTAACTCAGGTGCGAACGTCTGGTTTTAAAATAAAGAATTTATAACAACAATACAATGAGCGTAGGGGATAGTGGTGGGGAAGGGGTCAATCTGAGAGTTTATCCCCACCTCGTCCGTGACCAGGACTTGTCTCACTCGACTCAAATGCCATCCCCTCCCCTCCCATCCTACCTAGAAAGCTCCCGGCTTCTAATCCGAGCTACTGCCGTCTGTTACTCGTAATTAATTACATTTACCGAACAACGTGTTGGGCGAGGGAGGATAAACCACCCTGCGAGACGAAAGGTTATGTTTTCGGGAAAGAAAGTAGTTGGTCCATTGTCTGAAGTTGCATTCACAAGAACCACCTGCGAGAATGCTGCGTTGCCGGTTCGTCTGTCTCAGTGCGCCGCCGACGTTGCCACGTCCGCGGTAACGGCAAGTCCTGACGGTGGCGTCAGAGCCGAACGACTTCTGGAACTACCGACCGATCATCGCCTACACGCCGAGAGTGGAGTGGTTGATGGACTCACCGTTTGTTGACTGCGAAGTCTGGATTGCAGTTGCAACATTGCTCGCAGTGACTTCGCTGAATAATTCATTTCAATAACATTGTAGAGTCATATCTTACGTTTTAGAACAGTTAGTTTCATAACACTATAATAATCCGTTTTGTGTTTTATTTTTTTTGTCATTATATAATCACCCTTTAAGAAAACCACATGTAAGAGTTTTAAAACCGTCGCTAATCAAGCCCAAAATGGTTCTGTATAAGTTTCTTTAAAAAAATTAAGTAGGCCCTATCATGCATATTATTTATTAAAAAATCTCAATAATGTAAAATTAAACTTTTTGTTATATAACTTATAAATTTCACCCGCTTTCGATATTTCTATGTGAGACTTAAACCCACTAGTTAAAGTTTTACACAAGTTTGATAGTGTCTCACAGAGTTACTACTGTACGCATATCATATTTAATGCAGTGACTCAAGAGTTAAAATTTCAAATTTCATTGAATTTAGATCGCATGTACTAACAAGATGGTAAGAAACTGCCTTACTACGGATCTTCGATTGATATTTCTCCTTACATAAATATAGGAGTACCAAAAGTACTAACAAAATGCCACGATTTCACGGAAAATAATGACTAATATTGACGTATATCTGCATCTGTAATGTCATGAATAATAACTAATATTGACGTATATCTGCATCTGTAATGTCATGAATAATAACTAATATTGACGTATATCTGCATCGGCGTTTCTGTAATGTCATGAATAATAACTAATATTGACGTATATCTGCATCGGCGTTTCTGTAATGTCACGAATAATAACTAATATTGACGTATATCTGCATCGGCGATTCTGTAATGTCATGAATAATAACTAATATTGACGTATATTTGCATCGGCGTTTCTGTAATGTCATGAATAATAACTAATATTGACGTATATCTGCATCTGTAATGTCATGAATAATAACTAATATTGACGTATATCTGCATCGGCGTTTCTGTAATGTCATGAATAATAACTAATATTGACGTATATCTGCATCTGTAATGTCATGAATAATAACTAATATTGACGTATATCTACATCTGTAATGTCATGAATAATAACTAATATTGACGTATATCTGCATCTGTAATGTCATGAATAATAACTAATATTGACGTATATCTGCATCTGTAATGTCATGAATAATAACTAATATTGACGTATATCTGCATCTGTAATGTCATGAATAATAACTAATATTGACGTATATCTGCATCGGCGTTTCTGTAATGTCATGAATAATAACTAATATTGACGTATATCTACATCGGCGTTTCTGTAATGTCATGAATAATAACTAATATTGACGTATATCTGCATCGGCGTTTCTGTAATGTCATGAATAATAACTAATATTGACGTATATCTGCATCGGCGTTTCTGTAATGTCATGAATAATAACTAATATTGACGTATATCTACATCGGCGTTTCTGTAATGTCATGAATAATAACTAATATTGACGTATATCTACATCGGCGTTTCTGTAATGCCATGAATAATAACTAATATTGACGTATATCTACATCGGCGTTTCTGTAATGTCATGAATAATAACTAATATTGACGTATATCTACATCGGCGTTTCTGTAATGTCATGAATAATAACTAATATTGACGTATATCTACATCGGCGTTTCTGTAATGTCATGAATAATAACTAATATTGACGTATATCTGCATCGGCGTTTCTGTAATGTCATGAATAATAACTAATATTGACGTATATCTACATCGGCGTTTCTGAAATGTCATGAATAATAACTAATATTGACGTATATCTACATCTGTAATGTCATGAATAAAAGGCCTATTACTAGCCACTGTCTTGAACATGTTGTGACAGTAAGGCTTGATATAACAGAAAACATAAAATCTACTGTACGGGCAAAACAACAACAAAAGTTTATATCCGATAAGATTAAATTTACCTCTAATTTTTGGGAATGAGATCTGAAAGGTAAAGAAATATTGTCCCCCACTACTAAACGTATATATATATATATATATATATATATATATATATGATATAAAATTTAAAAAAAATCCATCATGATCATGCCATTTGATGTCCCTTAAAATTTATTAAACGGCTAAGTATTTAATAACTCCAAAAAGCGTGTGATGTAAGATTGAAAGAAAATTTTTCACCACAACGAAAATGATTCGTGTAGATCGAATGTGAAAATATATTTATTTGCAAATGAGTGAAGCAATACCATAGGGCTACAAATAATTGTTTCTGTTATAGCATTCCATTTCTTTCTCACTAGAGAACGCAGAAGTACAATATATAGTGTAGTAATATATTTAACGCCTAAATAACTGACTTATCTGTTATTTTAAAGCATGCGATGATTTTTTCGTTATGATTTAATATGAAATTTATAAAATCAATAACATACTCACAGACAAAGTGCTGATTGTTTTCAGGTTCTTCTAGAAATACTCTGGAAGAACCCATCAAAATATAAAAATGGAAGATTTTGATTTGAAATGTTTCGTCTGACACCAAATCATATTGTTTATTTTCTATTATTTTAACAATTACTTATGATTTTAACTTATACCAAGACGTTTAACAAAAATATTAGGTTTGTGTCGCTTATATTATACAGTATAAATTTGTCATGAGTTGCTAATGGGGATCATAGTGAGCTCGACTTTAATGCCATTTTCCAGGGTCTTTTCAGCATGGTAGCTTAATTCTTTTTAAATATTTCTTTATTGTTGAACTTCCCTAATATGTGTACTTAAGCAGTTTTAAATGTTATTACAGGCCTTGCCAGTTATCTAGAGCTCAACACCAACTGCACCGGTTGCACGGCCAATCCAGTAGCCCCTAAGTTAATTTGCCTCTAGGTGAAGCCAAACTATTCGAAAATGGATATAAATCACACTTCCAAAACCTTCTAGAAAGCAGTAATGCCTTATATTAAGACACTCTTTGGCCGACTATTCAGCGGGAGTCTTCAGCCTGGAGTGGATTGACAGTAAAGTGAAGAGTGTTTTACAGTGACAGATCACGAACAGTGGCATACTTTGAGTGTTAAGTGACATTAATTACTGTAAACAAGAGTGGCTTAATTTCAGACATTAACATAGTATCTAGTTGTTGTTTGTAAATATCTCGTGGGTTTGAATCCGACCTATACTTAAAGTATTTATAAGTGGTATTCACCTTCTACTGTACTGGTTCGCCCCATTACTCTCTTTAAATATGTTCCCCGCACAGAGAAATAGCCTCAGGGGAATGGGTAGGGTAAGGCTAAGAAGGAGATCTCAAATCCTTTAAAAGAAAATAAAAATAATAATGATGCAATTCAAGAAATTCAGCAATTGTGTAATAAGCTCTCACCAATAGAAATTCACTTAAGTTTTGATTATTTTTTTTCCGGTTCTGTCCGGCACTTTATTAGGCCTACATAATTTTTGTCTTACATTTTGAGGAAGTCAGGAATCTGGCGGCACGTCTACCCGGCACCAAATCTGACCACCGCTCTAAGAATCAGGCGTTACTAATGTCACAACTTAACCCGGCACCGAGACAGTTTGAAGGTAGGGGAGCTGGGTTCCCCCTCCACAACACCAAACATACGCCCCTCATTCTCTTCTTTCCCTCCCTCGAACCCTAGGCATCTCATCGCCCTAACTCCTTTAACCTAACCTAACCTAACCTAACCTATTGAACAAAGCGTTGCCTTCATTTTACAAAGCTCACCCCCATTCATTTTAAAACCATCACACACCTTCGTTTAGTAAAGCTCGGTCCCCGGACATGGACAGCGCGAACCTACGGCACCTTACGAAAAGGGGAGGTGATTAGGGGAGGGGAAAGAGAAAGGAGGGGTTGGGAGGGGGTAGTGTAGGTTGAATGGGTAAGAGGGGTGGCTGGTGCCGGGTTGACATACTGTCATGGCGGCCAGTGAAAGGTCCAGTGCCGGGTTGACGTGTTTTTTTATAACATATAAAGCTTGGTGCCGGGTTGATGAACTCCCAGGAATCTCCGTTGATTCCTTCACCACGTGCCACTTAATTAAATGTGTATAGGCGTTATTTAAAACGTTTGTAGACCTGAATTTATAAAAGATCAGAATTTCGTAAACAAAGCTTGATGGTAATGTTTAAAGATTTAATATATATTTTGCACAACGTTCTCTTGTTTATCACGGCTATATAAATCTCCATCTAATTCTCGTAAAATCTTAAAATTTATACAACCAGTAACTTAACAACCACTTAATTATACTGTATTGTTTCACTAGACGTCAAATTCTCAGATAAAGGCTAATTTAGACAAAATGTTACTCTGTAGTCTCGGTCATAAAATTATTCCACATTCCTTTGTCTAAGAATAATGATGTTATGTAACCTAAAAACATTGACCTCCTAGAAACTTATCTTCCTTTGTTGACAGTTTAAATATTTACCTAGCCCCAGTGTAGGCAGTCGGATAAGCTTGTCTTTTCCTCTGTGATACATTATCACGCTGTACCCGATATTACCTGAGCCACGGTTGGTTCCAGAAAAGTGAAAAATTGGAGTTCTTTCTCCAAAATCTGTAATATTTTGTAGTGGAAGGGTCACGACAATCCATATACCAAAAGGTATATAGAGTCACGTGTGTTTTTTATACGTTTTCAGCTTTTCTTAAAATTTTAATAACGTCAGATTCTTACTTGTATGATAAATTATTAAAAGCTATTTTATAGCCCACCTCATAAAATGATTTTCCAGTATTGCAGTAATGATTCCAGTGCCCTTTTATTGCACAATTTTCTTTAGAATTATTATTATTATTTTCATAGTCTTTACTTAGAAAAAAACTGCTTCTCTGAATAATATAAACTTGTACAACTATACGAATTCTTGTATTTTAGGCGTATTGCTAAGTTATAGTATTGCTTTTGTATACACATAAATAGATTGCTCGTCCAATTCCAATGCTAAGTTATTAGCTGTTTTGAGGTCCAGTAGAAGCTGTTTTGAGCGCTTGTGTAGGTAGTTCCATGTAAGTTTAATGCAGTTTACACAAGCAGTAGTGGCAGACCTCACGAACTAATCAATGAGCCTTAGAGATCAGTGTCACTAGTTCCTACCAGCGACAATTAATTTTATACAAGACCAATGATACATTTTCTCAGATCAAGCAAAAATAGCTCAACTTATAGTCTTTCCGAGTGTTTGGTCACTAGCAAGTTTTAACGTTTTCAATGTTAACAAATTCTCGAATGCTTAATGCTGATAGCTTATCGGATTTTCAAATTTGTTGATTTCGTTTGAACTAATTTTTGAAATTAGAACAGTTTTAATTAGATGTATCACACGTGTTTAAATTAAAAAAATTGTCCGTTACAATACCTACAGAATAAAATATCAGACAGAGTTTTGTTTAAAAAGTTACGTAATTAATTGGCTTTTCTATTTAATATCGTTTCATAAGAACCGATACAATAAACTCAATATCCTTCTTAAAAGGAAGTTCAAACAAAATTATTTTTTTATTGAAAGTGTTAGTTTTCTTATAAATAATATGTACTGAGGGAAAAGTTAAACAAAATTCTTTATGTACATATGTATATCTAAAGTGGATAATTTGGCCTTTATAGGTACAAAAAACTCATCAAGAAACCATGATATATATTTTATTAAAATTTTGAGCTTTTTTAATAAATGTACTATCCGTTTATTGGAAAAAAGTACTAACCAGCCTAATCTAAAACAAAACTAAAGGACTTATTTTTTATAAAGTGTAGCAGATTATGTTTCTATAAATTATTACATTTGTACAAATGTTTAGTTAAAATTTGTACAATTATCTTTGGCTGAAAGAGTAGAATCATAATATGCAAAAACTTCATTGGTAGAGTTTACTATAAATGAGGGAATTTTGAAATTTTGTACAATTTGCTGGGCTGATTAGGTGGGTACATTGAGGAAGAGAGAGGGAAGGAAAACATGTTGTATGTGTGTTAGTGAGGCAGGTTCTTTTCTACTCCTAGCGACAACTACGTGAAATCTATAAATCGATTCCTTGGAAGTTGCAAGTAGTAATAGGAAGAATTGCAGTTATCTATAGAAAAAGTTGTGCCATATCGTAATAAATCTGTTCATTCAACAAGCACAGAACCAGATGAAGCCACTGCTTTCATGATTACACCAACATCAGCTGACCACTGGACATCCACATCCACTGCTGTTTTAATTAAGGCTCTTGTTGAACTCTGGCGCTTGCTTGTCATTAGATTAATGATCCGAGCTTCTGCAAACAAGCGTATTTGTTTTCCCAGCAATTTGTTATCTTACAACAAGGTTCAAACAACTAACAAGATTCGCATTACAAACCAGTGTTTAACTTCTCAAACAATTTACAATTCGACTAGTGTTTAACTCATTTTATCTTCATTGTATCCCTTCTTTTCTCTATCTAGCTCTGGAGACTGGATATGTACCATGAGTCTGTTATCACTAAAACGGAAGTCACTCCACTTCTTACTACTAAGAAGCTAAATAATGATGCACTGATAACAAATTGAACAGTCCCAAATCTGCACTCAAATTACAAACTTAAAAATAATCTCTCTGAATCATACAGTAAGTTGGGCACTTTGGAATGTGCAGTTTATAGAACTTGTTATTTTACCACTTCTTTCATTAATTTCACTATTTATATTTATTTATAAGGCATTTCACTTAGGGCTGGTGTTATACTTCTTCTTCTCCTTCAAGTGGTTAACCCCGGGGATGGTTTGCAGCAGTTCTCCATTCCAATTTATTTTCTGCCTTCCTTTTGAGATCCCACATCCTTTACGATTTGAGGCATTTAATCCACCCTGGGTTTTCTTCGTGAGCTTCTCCCTTCAATGAGACCTTCTACTATATCTTTTTTAATTGACAAATTGCGTATTATATGACCAACTAGCTTGCTGGATGCTCTTCTATGATGATTTTCTTCTCCCACTCTTTCAAAAACTCCCTTATTTGTGAATCTCTCAACCCAACTAATTTTCAAAATTCTTCGATAGCACCAAGTTTTGAAGGCTTCCAATTTATCTCGTTTTATCTTTTCTATTTTCAAACCGTAATTTTTTCACGGTATTATACTATCGAATTTCTATGACATAGATCTACTACCATATATTCCATAATGATAATAGTCCTATATAGGGGAAAATTTGATCAAAGACAATATTCAAATATCAATTACTGTATTATAACAAAATGTTGTACATTACTCTGTATATTTTTCAACAGAGATACATGATAGTGCAATACCTGATGAATAAATCAATATATATATATATCTATATATATAAAAGCCATTTACCACTCATCACTATATCTCCAAAACTATACGTCTAATTGACTTGAAATTTTGTACATATGTTTATCTTGGCTCCTAGAGGTTCACTAAGAAAGGATTTTCCTCTCCGACCTCAGAACTCTGTCCCACTGGCCTCCAAAATTCCCACGGTATTCTTATGGAGCTATATTAATTAATGATTGATTTATTTGATGAACAGCTCTTAAATAAAACCAAATTGAATAAAATTATGGTAGACTAAACTTTTAAAATGAAAAATAATTGAGTACAGTAGTAAATTATACTTAACATCAGCTGTTCTAAATAGGATATTAGATAAAATAATTTCTAAAACAAAGTTAATTAATTAATAATTTTGTAATGTTCTTGTATTTGTTGAAATTTTTACTTATATTTTGATTGCAAGTCTTGAAATTCAATATTATGACCGGCGAAGCAGGCGGGTACAGCTAGTAATTCCATAAAAAAAATCAGCCTACCGGCATATGGCCAATCAGCTGGTGTTTACGGGCATTTAAAGGGCAGGTGCTTCCTTCTTCCAATCTGGCAGCCGAGCTCGAGGCAGCTGGCAGCTAGCTCCGGTCAGGAAGTTAAGCTTTAAAAATAAAGAACAGATGTTTTCGAGAAACCAGAGGTTTTAAATACTTCTTTCCTCATGTTGGCTATATACTTGATAGTATATTACAAATATGTTTTAATTTCTCGTGTAACAGATTATTTGTGCTAGTGATTTGGTTAGTTAGTGAGGTCTGCCACTACAGCTGATTTATACTGCACTGCATTTACATGGAATACAATAGCGCTTCCCTGTTGGAACCCAAAAACAGCTGATAATTGGATAAAAAAATGCACAAAGAGTGAGAAATTGTTCTGTGTGTATATAAAATTAATAGCTAAAATATGGATGGATTTGTTAGATAAGAACATTTTAAACTTTAACTGTTAAAATAAATTAAATGGATTTTTATAAAATAGTGTACAGTCAATATAAATAACAAATTCGAAGAATCGTGTGTAAATGATTCCAAACTGATATTTGATTGTCTTTTTAAAAATTGTACGTCTGATGTATACGCATTAGGATGATGTAAATAAACCATAATGATGTATATTAATGTGTTCTATCTTTACCTCTTTAACAATTTTAAAACATTAATTTTAATTTGTTGTAGTACAGCAATTAAAACAAAATAATATTTTAACAGTTTCAAGTCGTTGATTTTAGAGATAGCTATAATTTGTTTATATGTCTTTGATATTCATTATTTAAAATGCGAATGTTTAGTTTTTATTTTAATCTAGGAACCCATTTTTAAATAGTTCATGAAAGAGGAAACGAAAAATGATATTAATAACAATTTTCCTTTATATTCGTGCTAATAAAGTAATAAATCATTCTGTGGACCACGCAAGAAGAAGATAACACGGACAAAAAATATAGCTAAAAAACCGTTAGACGATGAAACACAGTCAAAAAGGGTTTCTAAAAATATTTTTGGAATAGCAAAGGCTTTCTTGATAAAAGCAGCTTGAGTATCACAAAACAAATCTACATTTATTTGGAACTTTAAAATTTGCTATAAGACCGAAACTTCAAAAACATGCAGGGGTAGTCACCGTACTGGATTTATGTCCCATTTGAGCAAATGTTTTCATAACAGTCATTAACAAATTCACTAGTTTTATTTTATCATAAATCGATATTAAAAAAAATTAAAATATGGTCTCTCTGGTCACTTTTACGTTTTTTCAAATGATATATACAAATTATGATTTTCCGACAAACTGTTAAGTCACAGTGTTGTATTACTTGCATTAACATTACCTCTTACGGGACATAAAATCAATATAGCGACTATCTCTTCAGATCGATCCCAATCGGAGTCAAAACAGATGTTGACAGAGATCAACTGATAACCACAAGAGTTAGTTATTAACAATGACTACATCAATCATCCCTCATTTGCTAAATGTAGCGTAATTATTGAGAAGTAATATTGTCTTGGAATTGAATTAGTTTCCAAAACAAATCAGATATTAGACAACTCCGAATTTTCATTGTGATATTTATAGCACACCAAGGTCCAGCTCGAGCTGTGACGTCACGGGGCGGATGCCCGGTCCTCCCACTTCAATACTTTATGGTGAAGTACAGAACAACGTGAAATAAAACTGATTACATCATCGCTTATAATAGGGATCACATAAAGTTCGAACTCACGAACTTATGTCGGCATGAGGCGGAGACAAGGCGTTGAGAAGATTTTAGATGATAGGTTCTATTCTCGGTTTGACACGACGTCCATACAATGGTTGCCATCTGGGGTATCAGTGTTGGATGGACCAGAGTTCGAATGTTGTTTAGGGAGAGTACCGAGTATCAGGCTTATTAGTTATCTGAAGATGAGACCAATACTGCGTGGTTCATATTCCACAGTAAGCTGTAGGTCCCGTATATGATATGGCTTTAGGGCTATTGATAAATTGCCTTACCTGCGCATAAGCCGAACTCAGTTAGTAACCAGACTACACAGTTAATCTACACTCACAAGCTGCGTCGGTGAATCATTTACGAAAAATTATGCTGAAAAATCCTCATCGGTCTGGAATTGGACGGTCCGCTTCGTGTTGCCTTCCAGAGACTGTGTGTGAAAGGACCTGATCATCAAATGTCCAAGTAGAGGAGGGAAACTTGATCTAGCTCTAAATGAGTCTTTCTTTTACGTTTTTACAGTTTAACAAAATTATGCAAAATTGATCGAACTCTTGTGCACAGAGAATATAAACATAGACCTACAACTATTTGCTCTGTATCTTGATAGATGAACTAATGATTCCAGTTGAAGGACTCGTACAAAGAAAACAGAAACCCCTGGCATAGATCATTCAAAAATTTCATATCTATAGCATTGAACCTACTCCATCTATTCCTGGTAGTATAAAATGTTATTTACTATTAAGCTTTTCTTGTAAAATGTCATTTGATGTAGAAACTTACTGGAAAATCACTATTTCGAAACAAAACAGAAATTTTGGTAATTATATTGAGGAGGAGCAGTGTCGATTAAAAAAGGCTGAAATGTTTTTTTCATGTCAGACAGACCTACGTACCTAAGAAACAAGACTACGATCGTTTTGTTTCTTCCGTGGAAAATTACGAAAATGGGAAAAACGGACAAATATTTTTTACCGTAAACATAGCAATGTGGGTACTCTAATTGTGCGGAATTTTAAGCTGATTACATGACAAGGTATTTGCAATCGCACCGTTATTAAGAAGCACGTTAGCGCTGAAAATAGACCGGTTTCAGTAAGATTATGTTTTGTTAGGTTAAGGCTAGGTTGGGTAGGTTAGGTTAAGTTAGGTTTGGGTTTGTAAGATTAGATAGGTTAACTTAGGTTAACCTAACCAATCCTAACCTATCAATCCCCAACCTAGCCTTATCCTAACACAACTTAACTATGAAAAAAATGTCAGCCAACAAATCGACAGGTCCTTGTTCTATATAATTACCGAAAATTTGTATCTCTAAATTACCCATGTACGTAGGTGATTTTTTAAAAATATCTATCTATCAGTACTAAGAGTTCAATATTTGAGGTTAGCCTAACCTAAAACGTGTCATGTAATCATTTTCAAGAAACGGCATTTATCCATTGGAATTTTGATAATTTACATTGTTATATTAATTTTTGGTGTGTTAAAGGACCAATTTCATAATAACATAAATAGTGTATCTAAACAAGGTGGCCTAGATATAGAGAGGATTTGTAACAAAGCCCGGGAGCATTAAAAAAAAAAAAAAATAACAGAAAAACACTATTAAACATTGACCAGCTGGTGGCATCTTTGGTCAGCAGAGACAACAGGTTAGTGAAGGTATTTGGTGAGTCACTGGCCAAGGGGGCGTGGCTGACAGCCACGGGGGCAGAGTAGGTGGAAAGTAGTGATTAAATCGTGCCACGAACTTTGGTGGAAATCATCGGAAGGGAGGGGGGAGTATATTGGCCTACTCATCTTAGTCGTACCAATGAATGTGGCTTTTTAGAGCCAATCAATAAAATATTAACTTGGTGTTGTTGCTAATTGGTATATACGCATTGCGATCTTGCATCCGACTGTTGATCAACAGTCAGTAACTATAACAGCTGATTGATAGTTATAACAGCTGATTGTACACAAAAACATACAATGGATGATAAATGTTTCTGTGTGTATATAAAACCAATAGCTAGAATATAGATAAAAACATACCAAACTATCACTGTTTAACCAATTAAATTGATTTTTATAAAATACTGTACAGTTAATATAAATATAACAAATTCGAAGAATCCAAATTAGTTAATGTAGCTTCCCTTGAGATTGGAAAATAAAAAACATTTGTTAACCACAACATTATAACTTGTGGCCTTATGAAGTGCTGAATTTAGCTAATTTTAAATCAAGTATAAGACAAAACCGATCAAAGTACAAGTTTAATTTTTTATAACCTTGGTTTTTACATATAACTGGAGTTTTTAATTTCTTTTAATTTAAAATATTTATAATTTTAAATGTTAAAAAGAGGCGATTTTTTTACCTTTAAAATTATAAATATGTTTACATTAAAAAATAAAAAACATATTAATCCGAAAGTAACATTATTATCTGAAGAGCCATGTGCAATAAACGAAGTTATAAAAAAATTAAATTAGTATTTTGAACCTTTTTGTCTTTTGCTTGATTTAAAATAAGCTAAATTCAACACTTCATAAGGCCACAAGTTCTAATGTAATGGTTAACAAAATTTTTTTAATTTTCCTATCTCAAGGGAAGGTACCTTAAATAATTCTGATTACAAAATTGGAAAATAATCAACTCACCGAAAACCGATTCCACCTTAACCAACTACACTACCTTATCCGTGTATCTTCCACTTCAACACTAAAACTCATACATGGTGTCCGGACAATTCATCCCACGGACATTTCGTCCCCCAAGAAAAATGCGGACATTTCGTCCCACTTTGTGGAACGGCTACCTGGGTAGGGTTTGATAAATAGTCTCCAAATATTTCTAAACGGACACTTCGTCCCACCTGAGAGAAGGGTTGTAAAAAGGTTAGGTTAGGTTAGGTTAGGTTCTCTCAGGGTGGGACGAAGTGTCCGTTTAGAAATATTTGGAGACTAATTATCAAACCCGACCCAGGTAGACACTCCACAGAGTGGGACGGAATGTCCGCATTTTTCTTTGGGGACGAAATGTCCGTGGGACGAATTGTCCTGTTATCCTCATACATATCTTCTTTAGTTGATGTTAAGTTAGTTTATTTTTGAAAATTCCAATAAATCTGTTGCACATTTATTTACAGTACATTATGTGCAAGATAAAATCCCCTTTATAAAGACTAAGCTTCAAATCATCGATTAGAAATGGATTTATCAAAGACAGTTGCATTCTCGATGTCTATTTCCATATCGGATATGACGACATGAAGCTTCGCCATCGTTGACCTTTGTCCAGCCAATTAGAATGGGCTGTTCCAAATTGGCTTAGGCATGCCACGGAATACGAGAGAGCCTACGACAATTGGTGGAAGGATACTCCCACTATTGAGGGAACAGCTGTACAGCTTTAGCTTCGACAGGGATTCCGCATCCAATTAACTCAAGCCGGAAGGTATACCTTAATTTGGAACATTTTTAGTGTTATTCGTGGTTTTTGACTTTTAAAGATATACCAGTTAGATTCCGTATAAAAATCCAAATGTTTAAAAAGAAACTGTTTTAAATTTCTCTTTTTATCTTGTTTTTTAACACTAGTTATTTGTCCTAAAACTTAATATAAATCATCATCCGTTGTTTGATTATAGGTTTTTGAACAAGAACAAAAAGTTCAAATTCGTATTCGTCCCACTTTGTAAAGACACAATTAGAGTCTACACAATTTGTATTTATTTTTTTAATTTCGAGCCAGCTAGACCTCACTGTTCTAACTGTTGGCAATCAGCCATTTGGTCAGCCCTTCACTTTAGGTTGCATCCTTGCATCAGCCCACCTCCTGCAATTCGATGACTATGAATTTCAGGTGATTCTACCCACTAACAAATGTTCACTTTCAGCGTTAACCTCGAGTAAATATAAGAACCACTCCTAACTCTGAATTACGTTGAAGAGAATTGCAGAGTTAAAACAAAGTACCCATGGTCTGACAATTCCTTTTGGAAGGAAACCCCTATTTTCAAAAGAAATAGGTTCCTTCTTTTCAAATCAATCAAAATTATGCTATGAAAATATTTCTAATCCGATTGAATTACCCTGAAGGTGGCGCGGTTCAAGAGTGTGACCACAACTTTAAATACCAAATTTTTCAAAACAGAAATTAATGCTGGGAAAATCGCTAAAAACATAAATGAGGATTCAGAACCTTAAGAATTCGCTTTACAATTAAAACTGGAAAAGCACGTGTTAAATATAGTTCGCTCACGTCATCCTGGTGTCAGCATGACCTTGCTGATTCCACTGAGTCGGTTTTACACTAAGGGATGTCGCTAAGTAGATAAGGAATTACAGTTCAGCACTGCTGTCTCAGCTCTGTGGACACATCACTGCAGACTCAGCACTGTCGTCTCAGCGTCTTCTAGTAAGGTTAGATTGTAGGTCAAACACGTATTTTTGACATACAATACTATATATTTAAAATAAGTAGTGTTTCTTGAAGTACGTTTCGAATCGTGATTTTTAAAGACAGTCCAATAATTTTTTCACTCTATGGGAATAACATTCATGCATTTTTATTGTGAAAAGTGATTTTTATTTTTAATTTGTAGTAGGTCATTAATATGCTTGACATATTTAAAAGGATGTTGGGATAGTTTAGTTTTTTTAAAAATTTTTTGTAATTATTTATTGGGCACAATTGACAATATATCTTGCATTTGCCAAGTCAATATTATACATTGAGTATACATCTAAATAATTTTACAGTGTCAGTATTAACTATACACAATATTTGTATTTAAAAATATTTACAAAATAAGAAAACTAAAAATACATAAAACTTATTTACCTTTAAATCAAGAATGTCGGAACTATTTTACATGACCACCAGCCACATATTCCTTGACGCTGTAATAGCATTTATCAATGAGGTATGTTTTTACCTGACGCCGGAACATAGTGCTATCGGACTCCATCCTCAGTGCAGTTGGTAAGCTATTGAAGTTTGACTCCATTGTATAGAAGGTTACGTTTAAAAAAAGAAGTAGAATGAGAAGGAATGTTAATCATGTGGTTATTGCGGAGGTTGTAAATATGATTAGAAGCTGTTGAAAATGGTGGAAATTTTGTTTAACAAAGCTCAGGGTTTCTAGAATAAAAATTGAAGGGAAGGTAAGAATGTTGAACGCTCGGAAGTATTAACGGCAAGAGTCACGCCTTTTTAATGAAAATATCACCCTTATTGCTTTTTTTTTGCAATCTAAACAAGAATAGCGTCCTCCGAGACTCTCCACCCCACACGGGAACTGCATACACAAGATGTGGATACAGCAATCCGTAGTAGGCAGTGAGAAGGACCTCAGGGCCCACCGTCCCTGCCAGATTCCTCAATATGAAGATTCCAGTGCTCATTTTATTGGATACATTCATAATATGTGGATAAAAACTCAATTTATCGTCTATAGTTAGACCAGTTTAAGTATAGGAAGTTAGGATCCGTACAAAAGAACGACGAAGCAAATTCAGATATAAAATCCGAACAATATTTGCTCTTTCCTTTCTTTAGTCCAACTTTAATTTCCCGTTCATGAGATCCTTGTATCCAGAGTTCATCCTACTTAACCGGATTCAGCGTCCATCCATATCGAATACATTAGCTGACGGATTGCCCACTTCATAGTTGACACCGAAAGGGAATTTGTATCCCACATTTCAGTTAAAAGACATCCAGTAATGGTCGTGTGGACCTGTAAGCCGCTTAGACGGAGACGGGTCCAAAACGTCCCTATCTCGATCACTTTCTTTTGACACGATCGATGGGGGTTGACACGATTTTTATTTTGCTCCTTAAGAACCTTAAGTATATGCAAGGCTTTTCTGTGGCTTCATAATTAAGGTAAACGTGTGTAAAGAAAAGATCAATTAAAGTAATATCATCGTGACTTGCCTATCTCTTGTATGTACGGAACCGTAATGGATATGACACAAGAAAAATGTCTTATAAAATATCTCAAGCTAAATAAATACATAAATAAATATAAATACATAAGGAAACGTTTCATATTAGAATGGATAGAATCTTATATACAAGGTATTCCGCGTGTAGCCAAACTTCAGGATGTTATTCCAAAGGTCGAAACAAACAAAATTTGTCATATTAACATATAGTCTGTCTCGCTCCGTTTTCAGTACATCTATCTGTGTGTTATTTTTACATAAGGCTTGACATTTCAAAAGTTACTTAAGATAAAATCAAGAAACAATATGAATCTTGGTCATTATAGTTTAAATATTCTTTAAAAATTTAATATCTGTGGTGGCTACTTTTAAATTTTAGAGCTAAATAACACAAAACCCTAAATTTTTAGTAAACATATGACATATAGAAATTTTGGTTTTTTTGAAATTTTGGCATAAGGATTTTTAAGATCGAACTAGTATTAGCAGAGAAATTGACATTTTTATCAAATAAAAACGAACTCCGGATAGAAGAATTCCGTAATAATTTGACAAAAAATGCAGTTTCTCCTAGTTGTTCGATCTTTAAAATATTTATATCATAATTTGTAGGTTGTATCTTCCAGGGTTTTACTAGATTATAGCTTTAAGAGTTACATAGCTTTAACACTTTAAAATAGCCACTATTTATATTAAGGACCTGTGTACAGAAGTTTTATAGGATATAAACTATGAAGACCAAGATTCATAATATGTTTCCCGACTTTATCTTAAGTAACTTTTGAGATTTAAAGTTTTTTGTAAAAATAACATACAGACAGATAGACGGAAAACGGAGCGAGGTAGATTATAAGTTTATACGTTATTTTAATTTTTTTAATTTTTGGAAACCCCTCCTGTAGTTTGGATGATTTATATAGGGTACCCTGTATACTGAAAGTTAAAGTTATAGCCTATAATGTTTATGTTCTACCAAGGATAAAGGATGCACCAGCAGTTACTTTGATTCTAGCATATGTTATATCTTAAACGAAAAGAAGGTTTCACACTCATCCTGGAGCAGTTCTTTTTTTAATATTAGTTTATTTTCAGACGAGAGTGCGTCATCAAAGACACATTAAATGCTGTTTAAGAGGCACAGTGTAGTAATGATGATTATTGAAAGACCAAATGTGGTATGTTAAAAAAACTCCATTAATGGAAGTTATATAAAAAAATTACTGCAAGCAATATGAAAAATAAACGACCTGAAATTAGATTTGCTGTAACATTTTTAATTTAGAGCATTAAGAACTATTGTACCTCTAAAAAGTTAGGTGATAAGTAAGATAGAACTAAAATTCAAAAAATTAGGGGCATCGTTTTAAATTTGTGTAAACGCATTGTTTACTATTTAGTAACATTAACAAAAGGCAAATTCTTCCAATAATATCCACGAATTCCATCTGATACAGAATCCTGCAAGTTCCCTTCCAAGAATTCGCGTGCTGCGAAGATTTCCATCTCCAGATAAATTGTAAACCCCATCCTGCACGTGGGCTTGTGCACGCAGTATGTCCCGGTGACTTACGACAAGACCTGAGGTACGTACAAGTGATTTATTCCCAACGTCCTGGTCGTGGGAAGGGACTCTTTGTTCCAGACAGAGGTTCAATCGTAAATTACGTCTCCTGTGTAATTTCCAGAGAAGAGTTCGTTAACGATTCGCCATGCCGATGCCCACCAGGACCGTTTGGCCATGCAAATCCTAGACAATGATGGGAACTTGAGTTCAGATGTTAGCGTTGAATTGGAGTTTTGTGAACGGGACAGGTTCTCCACGCTTTAGATTCGATTGTTTGGTTGGTCATGCTTGTCCCAATCCAGGATGACTTTGTTTCTCCAGAAAGTATTGGTTTTATTTCTAACTACGAAACCATCCAACTGTATATTTTTCTGATAAAACCTCTAATTGTTAGTGGGTAGGGATATGGGTACAGGTACTTTTTTGTAAGCTATGTATTTATGTAGTTTGAGATTCTCAAGTTTGGAGGGAAAGTAGAAAAATAAACAGCTACAGTATTATAATCAGTAGACGCGTTTCAGGGAATTTAACCAACGTTGAAATAGAAACAAATCTTTCGTAATTTGGTTTTTTTTTCAATTATCTTTTGAATGTAAATATGCTCTATGTATATTTGCCACTGCCACGAAAGTGGCTATCGTACAAAAGGTAAATATTTTAATTGTTAGAAATTTGTTACATTTAATAAAATTAATCTCGTATACTAATAAACACGATAGGGAAAATATAATAAATTAGAAATGTTGTTTGTATAAATAAAGCTAATAGAATAGAATGGAAAAAAATAGGAACTACAACTGCATACTAAAGCCATAAGTATACCTCGATTGCTAAGAGTCTTAAAAGCCAAATAAATTATTGAATGAAAAAAATAACAATTATTTCATGTTACAAATGGTCAAACAATCCTATTGTTGACAAGAAAGACGGTGGATAGATAAGTATCAACATCTGCTTTGTACAAGTCTTTCATCTTGGTAAGCTTCGACTGTCAAGTTTTTTATCCTCCGGTGCCTACTCAGCTCGCCATCAAAAAGCCCGCTGAACTCTTGCCAAATTCCTCCTGCGTCACTCCGGAATGGCCTGTAGACATTAGACTTGATTTAGATGTTTGCACCTCCAATGGCAATTAAAGAAATTTATTGTATAAATGTTTGTGAGGGTTAGACTTTATCAAATAATGTGATCGTTTCTAGAAGATATGTTAGTTTTTTTAATTTCATAGCTTTTCGGCTAGACAGAACCGTGCTTGGTGTGGGGCTATAAAATTATGAGAATCCTTTTAAATCTACTCGAATGACAAATAAGTGATAAACTGTAATGTAATCAATTAACAGCGTTCAACAGCTGGTTACAGCTAGCGTTGTAATTTATTTTACTTATAGTCTGTAAAAATTGGATAATTAAACTTCCTTCAGTGTTTGCTTGGGCCTACTAAACGTGCACAATAAAATTATCTAAATCTAAATAATTAGCAAGTGTTTACTCATATGTTGTCACTTATCATAGAGAGGTTTTGGAGCTGCAGATCTACAAATACTGTAAATGTGCTTAACTCATGACATAAATCTGTGTTATTAGTGATTCTGGAATGACGCTTACCCTCAAAATCCTAATTTATGTAGTGTTAGCCCCACTTATAATCTTTCACAAAGTCCAACATTCTTTAAATATGTTTAAAGCCATCGGCCAACACCAGGACAGTGCCCTTTTCGTGGTTCAGATCCCGGCCATCACATACAGGTAGTGGAATCTCCAAATATATGGTCTGCCACAGCAGCGTTTCACAGCAAAAAGGAAAAGCTTGCAAAAACTGGTTCTTAAAAGTATCCTCCATCATTTCCAAATGAGCCAACCCAAGAGTAGGGAACCATAATTTATCAGGGGTGTTAGTAAATCAACCGCTAACCACCAAAATGGCTGACGGTTGAACGGCTTCCTCACCTGCATGTGGTCATTGAGTTGAGATTTCTTGGCACCTTCTCTGAAAATTTGATTTACGACATTTTGTTAGATTACTGCTGTGTCTACTGAGCATAGCATATCTAGCAAAAGGGGGAAGTTCAAAAGACATACAGTAGTAGTCTTAGATATAATAATTTCTTTATGTCTTTCTGATATTATTTTTCTAAGGGGCTAGACAATTGATTATCTTGATATTTGCCACTTGACCATCCAGTGCATTTCCATCTGATTTTTGTGCACTGGCTTACATCTTGACTTTCAGATTATTTGAGCATCGTTATTATCTTCATTACATAGACCAAAATACTATGATAGATTGGCGACTTCGCAGAGCCTAGCAGTCTCTTTTCTCATACTAGCAGTCTCTCTAGGGTTTATACTTTACACTCACAGATGAGAAGTTTCTTTTTCTCCACAAATTTCGTAAACAAGACCTTGCGTTTGACTTACTACCATGTAAATAAATAATGCCTTTATTTTGAAGTGCTCTTCAGTTAACACTGTTTTACAAGATAACTCAGTCAAAAATTTGATACAAGTCTTAACTAAACTACTTTCTTTAAATAAGCCTTAAAGGTGTCTCAAATCAGGGATTTGACACTCGTAGGTAGGGTATATTGTATGCTTGGAGTCCAACGTACGAGAACCCTTTCTATGTGCAGTATTCGTATGATTTTGGCAGCAACCATAAAATTCAATAAAGATAAATGAGAATACTGAAAAAGCAGAAATCTTGTCAAATATTAACAACATAAAATGAAACTAAACAAAGACAAAATAGACTAAAATTAAAAAGATCTCTCTTCACTTAGCTAATGCCAAACCCCTCAACCAGTATACAGAATCCACCTGGCTTCATGAAGACCCGCCAACTCTCCCGATAAAGCACGCAGTGATTCTTTACGTGCCTCATTGTTTGAATTTCGGCCCCAAAGTCACAGGATTGCTCGCTAACCTGTCTCAACCTGGCTTTCCACTAATTGCGTCCACCCACGTCAGTTCGAAATCGATTAAGCACCACCCATTCTCTCCTGGAAAGATCCATACCACTTAATGGAGTAGTTGGATCAGGCACTAAAGTGAAATTACGTCTTTTAAATTCTCCTTAAGATTCAGTCCAAGATGTTGTGGCGGAGAAACTGCTATGATGCAGGGGAGGTTCTCCGGATCGCACTGGAGGAAAGGAAAGATCCTGCAGGATGAGTAAACTGGCGGCCGATAAGATCTTCTTATACTCTCTCAACAGAGCATCTCTACGACGAATCTCAGGAGAAGCTATATTGAATACATACAGTAGGTAACTCTTGAAATCACCATATATGTGTTTAAAACTCCAAATCAATTTAACCGACACCGAACTTAGGAAATTTATTAACAATTAGATTCTTATATAAGTTTCAAATCTCATATTTTATCCAAGTAAGGGCAGTTAATTTTCTTTGCTCGACACAAAATCACTAAAATCACTAGAAGTACAGAATCCTTTACTCTCATTCATTCTTCCAACGTGACATGGTTACTCCTGATTGTGTATTTCCTTCACGTACTCCCCAAACCAAAGTAAATAATTTGATCTAATTGGTGTATCGAGAAGATAGATCGATAAATGTTTATACTTTTCTGCTTAATAACAGCAAAGTATCTCGGTGTAACAATATTAAAAAGAAGATAACAAAAACAACAAAAATTATTGTCTCGTACACACGTTTTTCAAAATTTATCTATTTATTTCAAAGACCAGTTAGGATTCGAAGTAGAAGAATAGAATATTTTTTGTATTGCTTGGACACTTACAGTAAATGTATCGCAATCGTCATACTTGAATTAAATTATTAAGTTGATTAAAATCAAAGCAGCCATTCATACAGAATTCCACATTCATATATACAAAATGTGGATTAATGTATGTAGTAATTTAATATTATTAGACATATAGTATTTAAAGTATGTAGTAATTTCCACTCAGTCATATGGGTGGAGCCTTTCCCCCTAATAACTAGACAATTGCATTGTTAAATCAATTACTTATGAATTTTACCAAAAGAAATTGTTCACTTTTTCCTTTATTAATGGTCAAAACAAGCTTTACTGCACAGTAAATATAGTTGTGTTTCCAAGTTGAATTATTGTTGCCTAATACTGTTATATTTTTATGTTCGATGTAAATTAACACATAAACAATCAGGAAATAATCAGATTATTTCTTTTTATTATTTATATTAAATACCTCACTGCAGTAAAGTTGTAACACCCAAACAATTTGTTGGGTTTTTAGCGTTGAGACTTTAATTTGTATTGAGATAATTTAGCGGTCCATCGCCGAATCAAGTTGACTTTGAGATCAATGTTCAATTATATTACGCTAAGCTTAGAGCCCTATCATACGCGGCCACTCGAGTGGCTCGGGTCCGCGACTGCCTCAGACGCACAGACAGGCCACTTTTAGCGGGCCATGTTATCATATGGAGCTTATTATGCGCAGCCACACACTCAGGCCACAGTGCACCCTCTCCCTCCTCACTCATAACAAAATAAAGCTATTTTAATACCATAACTATTTGGTTTACCTTAAAGTAAGTGCAAGCCTCTGTAATTTATGCACATTCTTGTGAGATACGGATATGTCGCCTTCAATGTTCTCTAAAAGTTAGTTGAAAGAGCGTTTCTTCATCCTGATATATACAAAAAATATCCATAAATATAAAAAAAAACTCCGTATTGTTCTCTGTAAGGTCATCATAACCTGTGTAAAAAACTCCTTTTGAAGGCCTTCCCTTGAGTAACGGATGGACTCCGATGCTTTTGTTCCGCCTACGTTTACGACGCTTTAGTAGAAGTAGAAGAAATACCTCGTCTTCTTCACTTGATGACGACATTCTAAAAGTGAAGAAACTTTACAACAGACGCCTACCCTAGCCTCTGCAGACGCCAGACCTAGCAACACCTGTGGCTACTCGAGTTGGCCGTGCATAATAGAGCCCTATGATTCCTTAATTTGACCTGACCACACAGGAACAGAGGTGATAACATTTTGTTAATTAATAGTCGTGAAGTCACACGTGTCAGTTGTATCCTACTCGTCAGAATTTTGTCAAATTCATGCCTAGAAATATTTGTTAGCAGTCCCAGTTTCTTTTTTAGGAAGAAGGAGCTGCTAGTTTGATAAAATGCTACAGATTGTATTGAAGCGCTTCCAGCTCATTACGTCCAACAGGGCAGGAATGTCAGCTGCACCTCCAAGACACGACCGGGACTGGAACCAGATTTATCACCCTCTCTGTCAGCAAATATTTGCAGCTCAGGCGTCTGTGGGCGGAAACGTTTTACTGCCCTGGCGCAGGCTACTCAACAGCTTTACGTTTTATTCCTTCTTCATCCATTTAAACAAAATACATCGCGAAGTGCTCAGTGCATTTGATAGGTTAGAGAGTCACATAACTCTTATAATGATGATTGAAATGTCAAAAAAACTTGTTCATTGGGTGTAAGTGTTTTGAAAATACATGGTTCACAATCAGACGTGCAAGTTCTGTCTGATAAACTTGCCTTTTTTAGATCTTAAGGAATAAAATCTCCGTAATTTATTTGTAAACTGGTATGAACGTTTATAAAAATCTTATTTTTCTTTCATAAATTGTCAATGGAAAAAGCTGTGCTCCAGTATTTTTATTCTTCATATACTTCATCTATCCATGTACTTCTCTTGACTCGTTATGCCGTGATCTTATACTACTATGTTGGTCAGTCAGTATTTTTGGATCTGAATGCTTACGGATAAAATAAATATGTATTCAAAAAAGAGCTTTGAAAAAATCATAGCCGATATAAATACAGATCTCTATATTCATCTCTATAGAGATCTGAATTCATTGCCGATATTGAGTAGCATCTTTCATGCTTTTATCAGATCGTTAAACCTGTTACTTTTCCAAGCATTTACAGTCTTCATATCCCAACTATCATGAAACAAATATCGACAATTTTTTAGGACCTTAGCCAACAATATCTTCACCCTTCACAATGCTCTAATTCTAAATGTAGATAACTTTAGAAAACCATAAATACGTAAATCACATATCTACGTTTAACTCATTTTCTAAAGATAAACAACTCAAGATGGAACACATTGGATCATTAGAGGAAGGCAACCGAAGTTGACAGAACATCAGCCATGACGTCTGCAGCCATCAACTTGACCGATCACTGCATTACACTGTCCCATTATCTTGAAGCATTGCCGCTGTCTGCTAACAAGATAGGATCCCTGCAGGATTTGTTTCCTGTTTATGGGAGCTGCACATGATCTTAATAATCTCAACAATCTTTAATTTGTTTTCCGTGTTGAAATGTTGTTACATATGCTTTGTTTTCAGTATTTTTCAAAGTAAAGCCCATTTGCCTCCCATTATCAAAGTAAATTCCATACTTTTTCATTCGGCAAATTAAATACGTTAGTAACAATATTCACTTTCACATATCATTTAAAGCGAGGCTACTTTGAACATAGTTAAAATTTAGACGAACTTGAACTTAAAAAAAGAAACGGAACAAGATTGTTTGGTACGAAATTCTTCCTAGGATTCGAGGCTTACAGGTTGTTCCTACAGGGCCGTAAGGGACATAGTATTTTCCCCAATAATTTGACGAGTCCATTTTTTAGTTAATTAAGTTACTTTAGAATTTGGCAAAAAGATAATTTTGATTTTTTTCCATTGTTAATCATTTATGTTGAGCTATTTTACCTAAGAATGGACGGACCAAACAATGGTAGATTCTTCACGGTTGTCGAGCTCAGTTCTGTTTCATGCATAATGTATTCTCTCTCTTTTCCACTTGAAGAACTAAGTTCGTCAGGCGTATATAGAGAGGCGTTTCTCACGGTTTAGGCAGTTGCTTAACCTCCTATGTTTTGTTTCATTCAAAGGAAATGATAATTAGACTAACACAACATTTTCTAATGCAATCTTGTTTTTGATAAAATACGAGCAACAACAAAATCCTTTCCCCCAAAGAAAAATACATCAAAATACTCTTTCAGAACCTTTAATATTGATAATATGGCAGCTATGGAATGTTCTAAGAATTATGTCCACAAAAAATGTTTTTTTTATTTCCACCTCTACTAGGAACTTAACCCTTTCCATGCCAGACATTATTTAAAAAGTAGTTCCAAAAAACCCCAGGAATTTTAATATTCGACATATCCAAAAACCCCAGGCTCATTTTGTCATACTTTACCTAAAAAAATTATAAAAATTCTAGTTATGAAGCAAATTTATTATTTTGAGTTTCATTAGTTTTATAAAGAGATTATCTGTAATATAAAATAAAAAAAGGACAAAATTACAAACTTTTTTATTTTTACAAAAAAATATTTTGAGTTTGTTGTTTTATGAATTGCATTTAAAAAAATCATCGACCAGAGCTAATAACACTATTTAAAACACCACCTCGTTATCTTCAATTAAATTCATATTTCACAATGCTATATTCAAAATGAAAAAAAAAACTTATGGCTCTTTGTAAAAAAAACACTGCAGTTCTAGTTTTTATCCTACACATAAAATTAAAAACTAAGACATATATGTGGTCTGATACATCACTCTCGTCATACACGCAATTAGCGATTTTATTATCACTTATTGGCATCCTACTATGTTTTATTTTACTTATTTTTACTTCACATACTGGCCATACTACACAAACAATCACATCAGTCGTGAAACAACAATTAACCTCAGCTGACGATCACATCTGACGAAAATCAACACAGCTGTTAATTCAAAACAAAGGCAACAAAATAATACACTTGTTGATACTGTAACAAAGCATTCTATCGTAACAAATCAGTGTTTTTATAATAGAAAATGTTATTCTGATCATTTCTACATCATTAATATAAATATTTCGAGTTATTAAATATTTTTTATATGGAGTTATTGAATATTACTCCATAAACTGCTTTATGGTTGAGTTTATGTATTTAGACCACCCAGCCCCCATGTGACAGCAACTGAAAAACTATTCAGTTATAGCACACGGTTCGTTTGAAACCTGCCCAATAATACATATTCATGGACCTATTATATCACTACCACGATGTACCTACCAGTACAGCCGTCATATAAATATGGCTAAGTCGGAGTGAAACAGAAATATAATAAGAGTTCTCTCTGTAGTCGCGGTAAACGTGTGCAATAACTATAGACAGTAAAGGAGACGGGGTGACCTTAGACAAAGGAATGTTGGGAGAAGACTGTAGAGATCACATTTACGATGTACCAACCAGTGCAGGAGTCGTATAAATATGGCAATATGTCTAGGTGGGAGTGAAAGAGATATATGTTGAGAGTTCTCCCTTCTGTAGTCGCAGTAAACGTGTGCAATAACTATAGACAGTAAAGGAGACGGGGTGACCTTAGACAAAGGAATGTTGGGAGAAGACTGTAGAGATCACATTTACGATGTACCAACCAGTGCAGGAGTCGTATAAATATGGCAATATGTCTAGGTGGGAGTGAAAGAGATATATGTTGAGAGTTCTCCCTTCTGTAGTCGCGGTAAACGTGTGCAATAACTATAGACAGTAAAGGAGACGGGGTGACCTTAGACAAAGGAATGTTGGGAGAAGACTGTAGAGATCACATTTACGATGTACCAACCAGTGCAGGAGTCGTATAAATATGGCAATATGTCTAGGTGGGAGTGAAAGAGATATATGTTGAGAGTTCTCCCTTCTGTAGTCGCAGTAAACGTGTGCAATAACTATAGACAGTGAAGGAGACGGGGTGACCTTAGACAAAGGAATGTTGGGAGAAGACTGTAGAGATCACATTTACGATGTACCAACCAGTGCAGGAGTCGTATAAATATGGCAATATGTCTAGGTGGGAGTGAAAGAGATATATGTTGAGAGTTCTCCCTTCTGTAGTCGCAGTAAACGTGTGCAATAACTATAGACAGTGAAGGAGACGGGGTGACCTTAGACAAAGGAATGTTGGGAGAAGACTGTAGAGATCACATTTACGATGTACCAACCAGTGCAGGAGTCGTATAAATATGGCAATATGTCTAGGTGGGAGTGAAAGAGATATATGTTGAGAGTTCTCCCTTCTGTAGTCGCAGTAAACGTGTGCAATAACTATAGACAGTGAAGGAGACGGGGTGACCTTAGACACAGGAATGTTGAATGGTGTCTGAGAAGACTGAAGAGATCTCATCTGCACGATGTACCAACCAGTGCAGGAGACGTATAAATATGGCAATATGTCTAGGTGGGATTGAGAGAGATGTGTGTTGAGAGTCCTTCCTTCTGTAGTCGCGGTAAACGTATGCAATAACTATAGACAGTGAAGGAGACGGGGTAACCTTGGACACAGGAATGTTGAATGGTGTCGGAGAAGACTGAAGAGATCGCATCTGCACGATGTACCAACCAGTGCAGGAGTGGTATAAATATGGCAATATGTCTAAGTGAAAGAGATGTGTGTTGAGAGTTCTACCTTCTGTAGTCGCGGTAAACGTGTGCAATAACTATAGACAGTGAAGGAGACGGGGTGACTTTAGACACAGGAATGTTGAATGGTGTCGGAGAAGACTGAAGAGATCGCATCTGCACGATGTACCAACCAGTGCAGGAGTGGTATAAATATGGCAATATGTCTAAGTGAAAGAGATGTGTGTTGAGAGTCCTTCCTTCTGTAGTCGCGATAAACGTGTGCAATAACTATAGACAGTGAAGGAGACGGGGTGACCTTAGACACAGGAATGTTGAATGGTGTCGGAGAAGACTGAAGAGATCGCATCTCCAATGAAGCATGACGGAGGCGGCAAGGTGACATATTGCCCGCTTTTGAAGTACATCGGTGCATTTACAAAACTTTGTTGCAACTGTAGTCCTGATGAAGAAAAACTTGTTTAAGTTTAGCAGACGTTTCTTTTCTGATAAAGTCACACAGCTTACTACCAACAACAGTGAAGGGATGTGGTGCATATTATAAATCACAAAATGATATAATAATTTAATTATTTTATCACCTGGCAAAGCTGCTAGACTGTAGTAATTTTAATAGAAGAAAACTAAAGCACCTGCTTTTAATAATCATTTTAGTTTCATTTTTAGAAAATATTTCAGACTTATATTCGTAAGAGAAGAAAATATCACATATCATCTTATTACATTGTACTGTCCATTAGATTAAACTTTGGGGGACCTCACTTATTCTATTTCATTTGAATGCATTATTTTACTCAGAATAATTAAGAGTTCTGTAATATAAGTTTCACTTAAGAGATCAATTTTTTTGCCTGTTCTTTGAAGTGAGAATGTTCTCCATTGGTCAGTTGTGCTATCATTGGAAACAATATTCTAAACCTAGATTTTTTCGATAACGATGATGGTAGGTCTCTAGAGATGAGCGACTAAACTTATACTCAATTAGTTTAGCACAATTTCTCGAGAGTTGCTTGTTTGGGCATCAGGACTGTTTTGAACACTTGAGAGTTGAACTGGCCAGTGTCATTGGCCAGTTGTAGAATCGGTGGGGGTAGGATTGAATGGGAGTCTCATAAAAAACTGTTTCCAAACATTATTTTACTACTACAGTTGAAATTAAGATCGTATCTAGCATAGACGTAATTTTGATATGAGGCAACATTTTCTTACCAAGTAGTAAGAAGTAATCTTTGTTTGAAAAGAATAATAGATTAAAGTGACCAAATCTAATCCACAAAATTAAAAAGTCAAAATGAAGGTTCACAATTTATTGAATAAAATAACTCATTCAGTTTGTGTCCGTAATATAAAAATAAACCAACAAAAGGAGGAGTAAATTGAAATTCTGTGAATGGACATGTAAATTGTCCCGATAAAGTAATAAAAGTTGTATGGGTCATAAATGTTAATCACTCGGTTTTATCTTGGTTGATGCCTTTTTAACTCTCGGACTCAGAGAATTATCAGGCATCGCAACCACTTATCGTGGGGCTTAACGACGGGCTGTGGCTAAAATTACATTTCGGCTGGAGTCGTGACGGAACCAAAGGGGCCGCCAATCGGAGGCAAGCCTCAGGCTTCAACCGTGCAGCCACTTTGCAGAAGACCCCCAACCTTCGATACGCCTAGATGAATTACGCACATCTTCCGACAGATGGATGCATTTCGGCAACGTCACTCACCTGAGTGGAGGAGCAATTATTGGACGATGAAGGCCAGACCTCCCATGAGCTGGCTGACTTGAACAATTCCACCAGCAAATATGTTTGCAGGTCTCAATATCAAAGATGATTTGAAACGTGACCGCCGAGTGGGTACAGCATTCGATCGGGTTCTGGAATAAAAAGAAATGCGTTAATAACCGCAAATTTGATCGCGGCCAACGTAGAGTTCTCACCAGAGATCTGGAAGTTGAACGTATGTGCACGTTATAACATGTACATATTAGTTTCAAATCCTAGCTAAGCTCATCTGGAAGTGTATCCATCCTTCATCTCCGTACATTAATTTCAAAGATCAACATGTAACTAAAAGCATACTGATACCTTCAGATTATAAACGAAATGTTCATACCTGTATGTATAGCAATGTATGCAACTTTTGAGCATTTACTCATTTTTAATAACAGAAATAATTATTGCTGAGAATTTTACGACTTTTCAACAATTCCCTTCACATAATTGCTTTTTCTTTCACGTCTTTTATGACATTCTATTATCTTCTTTCTCATAACGCTGTTTTATGTGTTTCCCAACGTTTATGACATTGTAGTATTTTTCGTTCAGTAATTGCTGTTTTTACATCCCTCCACATCTCTCTTCATAAGTACTAGTTTCTGTGAGAAACCCTACTTGATAATGGTACATCCTTCCATAAGTGTTTTTGTATCTAGTATTTGTAATTCTCAATACCAACCAGTTTTCCTCAATCCCAACTATAATCGGCCAAAATTGATCTTTTTAGAAATCTATTTTAAATTATATTTGTCACTAAAGAAGAGGGTTGCATCTATAATTCTACGCAGATTTAGAAAATTCCTGAAGACGTCAACATTTCAAACGATCCTAGTTTTATTTTTTAGCGCTGGTATTACTACAATTCCACCACTTGAGGCCTTCTTGCTAAATGATAACTTGTCGACAATTACACTCCGAATGGTCTCGTCTTATTGCCGCCATGTTTAGAGTCACTCTGCAATAATTTCCTGCGATCCTGACCTGTGGGAGTGGTCACTTCATGACTTACAGGTGGGACGTCATCCGATACCGAACGGCACTAACCGGGGACGTAGACAGGATACAAGTTCACCTGATACTGCCGTCAGTTCACATCTTCTCGTAAACCAGTCAGGGCGTTCTTCTTACTCACATTTCCAGACCATGTTTTCTTCTGCAAGCACAACCTCAAATGAGCAGCGTGCTCTGTACTGAATGGCACAGAATGGCAAAGTGAAAGGAAATATTCTGTGTTAATCGTAGTTGATCGTCTATATATTTAGTCAACTGCACGCCTGTCTGAATTTAAAGTGGGAAATAATAAATAGGAGAAAAACATGTGAAGATATTCCATCAGTTTTGTAGAGGTGGAGAAACGATCTTGATATTGTCTTTTATTATTGCTTCAATCTAATTCACAATTTCATAGTTCCCTAAAAACCAATATCTGCCAGTTTTTAGAGACCTTAAACAAAATATTGAGAAACTGTGTATGATGAATTAGTAACATGAGTGTCTAAACCATTAGAGCTTGTAATTTACCAATTTGACTGTTTTGCAACTAAGGGAACCTACATTACTTTAAGTGTACAATGTAAGAGAAATACTAATAGAGAGTGATTTTCAAAGTCATAGCGATGATTTGCACATAATTACTAAGGATGTTTAGAATCATGTTTTGCTTTTTGGCTTTAACAAATTTTTCTTCACACGACAACAAACAAAAACACTTGGTGAGGGTTGTTGAGATAGGATCTCCTTCTAGAACGAGTGGTTAACAGTCGCCAAATGGCTGTAAAAGAGTGGAAACGAATGCAAACGCGGCGAAGTGGGTTGTAATTTCATCCAGGAACCCGAACGGCAGACTTTATCACCCATTGTTACAGCTCAAAGTAATAGCGATGAACGCCATAATAACCGTCATGGACCAGACTCGGTTTTAATAACCATAAAGATCGACTGAGCAAACGCGTTTACGAGTCATTATGCGCGGGCGTGCGTGCGTGCGTTCACATAACTAGCAGAGCTGCGGCTGCCGTAGGAAGGAAAGATCAAGGAGCCGGCGTATTTAAGGAATGAGTGTCCTGCGAGGTCCTGAAGGGAGAATAAATATTAGACGTCAGAGTGGTCAGGAGCATTCCGGTAGAACGGAATGACTTCTTTTGTCCTGGTCAGAGTCAGGTCTTCCACTGGTAATCGTCGGTAATGTTAATCCTTTTTTCTTGTTAGCTTATTGAATTGAAAAACTGAATTAAAACTCTTGCCAGACTCACTCAATATTTCGGACCTGTTTTGCCCAATTATTTTTACGGTAAAATACAAACAGATTCGAATTTACGACATTAAAATTATTTTAGTTGACGCTTTGCCTTCGGTATTAAAGACTGTCATTATCTTCTAAAATACTGAACTCTGGTTTTTGCATAAGATTTTTTGACGGCTTATTTTAGCAGTGGGAATTTAATTTTTGTTTAAATTATATCTACCACCGATTATCGCAATTTCGACAACAATACATGACTTAAGTATACATCTTCTGGCTTGCATTTAAAGTTTTTCATGTATCTTCCTCCTAAGCAAGTGGTAGATCATGATTGACCTTGAACTTTATGACACTAGATGATAGACCGGATTTCCAGCACTGTTTTGATCCGTTTAAAGAGCCAGCGGAAGTGGTTCTCACTGCGTGGTCAACAACCGTAGACATGATGCGGTCACCGGTCACGCTATGGCCCACACCACACCTCACGCGATTCATTTAAATATACTTCTTCTTCTTATAGGCGGTGTTCTGAGATACACTGGTACTTAGCTATAGAAGTTCTATCTAAATTACAAGTAGTTTGTGAAATGAGAGAGAAATCGATATGGAAGACATGTTCAAACACCTTTGTACTAAATTAACTATCTATGATTTACCTACAAGTGTACCAAGAAGTAACTCTGAGGAATGAAGTAACAAAACCTCCTAATCTTAACCCAATGTACTGTTTTACGTTAGAAGACTTTGTTACAAACTATGAAATTGTCGCACAAGAAAATACATAGAATTAGGTAGAAATAGTTTTTTTTATGCAGCGAGAGACTTCTTAACTCCAGCTGGTAGTATGAGATTATTGAGATTCACCCACTAAACATGAGCCATGTGGCTGGACATCTGGGTAAAGCCCACTTGATGATCTATGGAACCTGAAACAGAAAAATATTCAAATTAAGAAACGAAAGCCGGAAAGGCAAAATATGAGCCTGTGGCAACTATAGTTTAAGTGATGCCGTAAGACATTGAGACTAGAGTGGGAAAGGAAAGAACAGTTATAATAATCTTGTAACTTATCGTAAAATTCACTAAGGTAGACGAATAAGATACGTTATAAAGTATATCATAGCTGATTAGCATGAATATGTCATCTGTTAGGGATGATATGGACTTTTCTTATTTTGCCTTACTCATTGAATACTCTGATTGTCTGTCATGTCTCATTACTGTGTTGTAGATTTTTCACAGTTGTGCCCTAACTGAATTAGACCTCGGAGAACATTCAACGATTCACTACATGAACGTTAGCATATATTGTAACCTCACTCTTACTGATGAGTTACATTAGATTAAGTTTTTGTTAATTTGGTAAATTATTACTCAAATTAAAATTTATTTTATAATATCTCAGGGTCGTTTTGTATGGGTAAATCGGTGAGGCTGTAAATTACAATAAATAAGACTCTAGTTTGAAAAAGCTAATTTATTATATTCTTTTAATTTATATATGAATTTCAATATTACAAACAAGTGAATTTAATTACTTTTTACTGATTTCTAGAAACATGATTAAACTAATTTAATAACTAAAACTTATCTTTAATTTTTTCTTTGTCTGTTGCTCCTCGTGGTCTGCTTTCTTCTATTTGAATATAATTTAATTACGTATAGCACAACCGATATCATGACGGTTCTAACTTGGATATTGTATAACTTTTTTATATAGTTTACCGGTATTTTAAAATATGTTCGGTAAAAAATATTTAAACTAATTATTCGGGTTTGGGGTCAAGAGACCACCGGTGGTGACCTGTGCACTCTACATTGGACTGAATTGAAGTGAAAGAGTGATGGGCGAGTCTAGAGTCCTTTGTGTCTGTCCGTTAGAAACTATAATTTTGGGTTCGAGGCTAATGTTCTGTCCATGTGCTCTTGCTCTGGTTAGTGCTGCCTCTAGTGGTCCTTTTGTCAACTAATAATATCTTTTATTTATCTTGAACTCAACTGTCATGTAGACTCCCCTTGAAATTGGCTCGTCCCAGACGACGCAAAACTGAACAGGTCTGTTATCTGTCTCGACTGCAATGTTTGGAATTTTGTTTACTCATGTGTCTCGGAAGACTGCCATGGAATAAATCTGCCTACCCAATTCTCTATACTTGTTGGCTATTAATTTACAATGATTTCCGAATATTATTTGAATGTTCGGTATTTGTTTTAATTAAATGTATCTATTTCTTCATTAAACTAATTTATATTTTATTAAATTTAATTTATTTAATCGTCAATTAGGTGGACCTGTTGCAATATCCAATAATATCGCAATTATGCACTAATATCCTTCACAATGTTCAGAGTGACTTTTAATTTGAAATCTTTGTATTCATAATTTCCAGAACGTGTTGTCGTTTTTGACTGTGAAAAGGTATATAGGTGAATAGGTAGTAGGTTATAGTAAAATATTTCAAAACAATTCAGATAATACTTTAAGCTTTTACAGTAAACAGGAATTTCCTTGGAAGCAAAATTAAAACTTAGCTTTTTATTACAACAAGAGCAAACGTCATATTTTTCCTTTTACCAAATGACTTATCAATGAATAAAATCTCAAATCATTCTCGTGATTATCAAGAAAATGAAATGCACTGATTCTCGAACTTTAACTGATATTTTATATTTTCATAAATTGACGAATCTGGAAGTAAGTCTAAGGTATTAATTGACTGTGTTAAATAATTAATCAATATCGTGAAGTTCGTCGAGATACGTTTATGTTTTGGTCATGTTACCAATTAATTGTTGAGATGCCAAAAGCACGTTGCAGAAGTTTATAACATCAGTGCATCAAATAATCAGCATATGACGATAAGTGCATCAAGAATTTTTGAAAAGAGGCTAAATAGGATGAGGTAATGTTAGGTTAGTTTGCATCCTCATTATTACAACTAACTGATAAACTAATGATGCTCCACCTAAGAAATTTTGACCTGAAAGTAAAATTTTACTATTTTAAGCTTTTTCCATCCATGTCTAGAAGAAATGAAAGGTTATGCGCTGCTATCTGTACAAATAGACCAACCCGCCCAAGGAAGTCTTGACAGGTTCCGCCAGCCAACCTACTATATTCCTACTAACCCAGCCATCCGTAGTGGGCGTGTTGAGGTGATCACTAGCTCATCCTAGATTGAAATGAGCCTATAAACCACGGGAAGGTGGAAGAGAGGATATTCAGTTTGTGTTTTTCTTAACCTTTCGCCTTTAATTCAGAAAAATCTAATTTGTCTCCTGTTTTGTTATGTTTCAGACCAACGGCTTTAGAGTCAGTTTATGCTTTAGGAAGGAAAGAAGGGAATACAAATACCACCTTTTCATAAAAAGAAGAACATTTTGAAACTTTCTTCATGCATTTATACAAAATGAGCAAAACGCTGTCACACATCAAGCACATATATCTTACCAATTTGGAGAATAATTTTAGAAACATTTCTGCATCAGAGTACCTCAATGCCCAAACATCAAAATGTCACCAATTCACAACTGCCGAGCTCTATGAGATCATTAATGATCATAAACTGCCAATGATGTACTGCCCAGTTCCCGGTAAATAGTATAGACGTGCTGGTGTTCGTGAAGGCAAATGTGGTATATGATCCGGTCCAGACCCTAGATGGCTTGATGGCCCATATCTTCAGCTGTAATTCCGTTCATATCCACTGATTATGTTCATTTGTCAGACAGCAAACACCTCTGGTACTCCCACACTCCTCATCTCTCGTGGATCATCAATCATCTTTACACTCTGGCTCAGCTTGACCTCTCACATGTCCACCATAATCAGCTCCCCTTCCATGTACGGACTTCTATCCTTTGTTTTTTATCATCTGTGGTTTCAAATTTCCGTGCAGTCATTACTCATGACCAAGTTTACTAATTTTAGTATAACACTTTGTAAGTGAACACGACTACCACAATAACTTTATCAGTAAACTAAGGCATATGAGGTATTTCAACTAGGTTTCCGGTTTGTTTCCCATTTTCCTGGTGATTCTACACACTCTATCCCCCGAACCAACACATTTAAATTAACATTTGATGTACTTTATCGAAAAAGATTTTCATAATACTGTATAGTTAATAGAAGAACGTTATTGCACACTATTTCCCTGAAGACAGTAGTCGGAATAAACAAAGGAATGTTTTTTTTCCTTAAAAAACTTGAAGCATTCGAAATATCAAAATATGTTCTACCAATCATGAACAATCCAATACCAACAAATAACTCTCAAACAACAGTCAAATGAATTTGTTCTGAAATAAAGGAGATTGCTTTAAGAACACAATACTTATCAGCAACGTGTATTTCGTCACACAGATTAAATAAACAGAGGTTGCATTCAATAGTGCGCTGAATTTGTATCTAGTAGTTCTCCAGTTCACCATAGGTATGGCAGGGCCAGCACCTTGTCAGTTGCACCCTTAATTCCCCCCAAATCCTTAAGGTTAAATGCAGTAATTATTACTACATATTTATAAAGATGTAGGCCTACATTAGTTGTAACTTAATATATTCATAATGACAATGAGGTATTCGCTGCAGCAATAAGAAAGTAGTAACTTCTGTTTCTTTTTCTGTGACTACAATCAATATTTCTAAGCTCTAAGTTCCAAAGGCGACTCCTTGAGGGAGCTTTATCTAAACTTTGTTCGTAATCATTATAAACTCTGCATTGTTTTGGTCTAATATTATTAATAAATGGGCCTTCCTGAGAGTCAATCAATTTCAACATAAGGTAATGCACTCAATCTAGACCTTTTACACACTATATCAAGTTAATGCTTACAAATAATTATCAATAGGTTCTATTCATATCAAGAAAACAGACTAGTGACTAATTAATTTTTTATTTTAACTTAATTTAATTAATACACGTTATAACCGTCTAACTCGGCTGACACGGCTTTAAGATCTCAGATTTAATTACATCTAGAGACTAATTAGTCATTGCTACAGTCATTAACACTACAACAGCTGTTAGGTAACAAATGACCAGTCCAGTTACACTAAAGAATTTAATATAACCGTACTTCAACTGTCAACAGCTGTCGCTTGGTTTACCTTGGAAAACAACTTCTTGCACAATCCTGATCTAGTTAGAACTGGTCGAGAGAAACTTTGACAAACATACAAATCTTTACTATCCATTTTCATTTATAAATTAGTCCTTACCATCCAAAAATTCTAAACCATGTGACAACCCACTCAAACAAAAAGACTCATTACAGACCAATCACACATGTTAAAAAAACTAAATGTTCTGGATTATTAGGTGCTACTATTGCATCTCAAGAATTTATGACTATCATTTTGAAGTGATAGCACATTAGAAAAGTAAATAAAACGTACACGTTCGTAAGTTTGGTTAAGTTATGGCAGATGAGTGACTATATACCCAAGTAAATGGAATTATATCAGTATTTTACTATCCAACGGGAATTTTCTTCTTTGAAATCTTGAATGGTTTGAGGATATTTTGTTTGGGGATACTTGAAGTCGCTTGTATATACCAATGGGTCAGACCATTCAAGACTTCAAATAGCATAATCTATGTATGCTACAAATAGCATACTCTAGGTATGATACAAATAGCATACCCTAGGTATGCTACAAATAGCATTCTCACGCTGTTAATGACATTCAGCCGCAAGAGTATGTTAAATATATAGAAAACTTAATCAAAAGATTAGCGCTTGCCATATGGCTGCAAGTGGGCCTTTTTTGCAAGCGCCAGCCTAGTATTTCTCAAATAAGCGGAACGTACTTTAAGATTTATATATTATCAGCTGCAGCCATTACTTAACTACGGAGTGGTACTCTACGCTCACTTACCCCTCCCTTCGTGGTTCTCTTTAAACCATCACTTCAAAATAAAAGCTCAGCCCTCTTCCGTTATCCTGGATAACAAAGTTTAATAATCCAAAAAAAACCCTATAAATCTACTTTGGGGATGCAAAGTAGAGAAATCATGTCGGAGGTAGTAGAAATAACACTTCACAATGAAAATATATGTTTGATATGAATTATTAAAATACGAATAAATTAACGCCAATATTATTTTAATGGAAAAAATGGAAACATTGAGGGGCTGTATGTATCCCTTAGGAATTGAGAAATCTTTTCTTAGTCGGTCTCTATGATGCAAGAGCCAACTTCCGTCCGAATTTCATCAAAATCTGTTCAGTGGTTCTGGAGATGTCGTGATGAGTGAGTGCATCGTTTGGATTTAATATATTAAGACATCCTATATAGGTATGTTTATTGTTATTTACTGTTCTTTGTCATGACACAAAAATTAGGATATTATTTGTTACACTCGTACATTTTACATTTGATCTACTGCTGATGAGGATTAGGTACAATCAGTAAATAAATTTAAAAGAAGGCTTTGAGTAAGTCACCTTTTTCCTGTTCATTTAACAAAATATTCTTTCTATTCAATTTAACCAACAGATAAATGTTGAGGACGAGTCGTGGCCAACGTCCTTGTACAATATTTTCCTACATAGTCACCGCCTTCGTGAATCCGGCTCGAGTAGGAAGCCGTACTCCTGGCATAGTTCTCCTATACAAAACAGGCCCTTCACGGTGAATTTCTGAGCTGGATGGTCAGTGGGGCTTTGTGTTCACGTCGTCACGGTGGAGTTAAAAGGTTTTCCAGCTGAAAAGTAAATAGGGCAAGGTTATATATAAATACGGTTTGGAGATGCAAAAGGTCTGTGATCATTTGACTCTGAATGGCATATCTAGCAAATTTTAACAAAAGGTTTAGTTGTAAACTAATCCCAACAAAAAAGTGGTAGTCTGACCACAATAGAGATATTTGTAATGTCTTCATAAAGTTATGTTCTGATTTATGGTGGTGCTCCAGGTATTGTTAACTAAAACTGTGTCGACACTGGTGGCGCAGTGCTGTAACCCAGCTACTTAGGGAAAAAGTGTTGAGGAGATTATAGGCGATAGGTTCTATGCTCAGTCCTCTTTTAATACCAAAACGGCGTGCGATCAATGGTTGCCAACAATGTGAACACAGTTCAAGAGTTTGGGGTGTCCATGTTGGGTGGTAGTCAAGGTTCAGTTGAGCGTCAGGCTTGTCAGTTAGCTGAAAATCAGACTAATACTTTGTAGTTCAGGATTCCATATAAAGCTGTAGGTCCCTTAGTTGCCCTCACTATTGGGCTATTAATTAATAGCGCTTTCTGACGAAAAATCTACCTTAGTTAGGAATAATAACTACACTCATTTGCCCTTCATATATGCCCATATGTTCACGATCGGCGTCTTAATAATGAATAATGAACATGGAGTAACAGAGTTTTCTATTCACCAAACAGAGCTTAACAGGGAGTAACAGAACTGGTCTCCGACAAGGTAGGCCTACCTAACCTATAAAATGGCAAAAAAATCGGCAGACAACACTATAAAATAAACATCGATAACCGGTTCGCAATAAACACTTTCTGCACGTCCAAAACACGATTGTATCACTCCAAAGGAAACATTTATTGGACATTTTTTGTTTTGATTTTTATAGTTTGGTCTCCTACAGTTATGAATATACATGGAATTGGCTTAACCATTCTCTTAATATTTATGGTTTACAGACATTGTAAAATGGTTGTGGACTTGATATGGTTAATGTGATACGTTCACGACGTTTCGAATTGAGATATATGATCGTCGTCTAGTGAAAAGGAAACTTCAAACTACCAAAGGGATTTGGGTGTGTTTGAGTGACAGTTTTGTTTACAGCGTTTGTTTTATTTTTTATTGTAATCATGGTTGTAGGCAGGACGCTGGTCAATAAATATGACGTACCCCAAGATTTTAATTTTACTTTCTTCCATATGTGTTAGCATAGAGAAAGTACTGTGACCGCAAACAAACAATTTTTACAAGTTGGTATAAAAAACCATTTTAGGATCCTCTGAACCTAAAAAAGTGGTTTTTTTGGACAACAAATTTTGGTGTCTGTCCGTTTGTGGGTATGTGCAGAACGCTGAAGACCAAATGGACGGATAAATTTTTACGAAATTTGATATGTAGGTGTTGTGGGGGGGGGGGTAATGGTCCAATACCTCCAGACCATTTTTTCACTATTTTGAAGTGTTAGTTTTTTTTTATTTATATAGGCAAAAACATACCATAATGTAATTTTTTCAAAAACTGCTCTAACGATTTTGATTAAATGTTCAGTTAAGTTTCAAATTAAAATTAAAAATATTTTACTTACCACCCCACTAAGTTGGGACTGGAGGCCGAAGGCCGGAAGCAATAATTCAAGTTGTTGAAAGTTAATCTTAGAACTTAGGCTTAAGCGGCCGGTGTCATAACTAGAATCTACAGTTTCCGGTGACAACCGCGTCAAGGTACTATCTACAATATTTACAAGATGACCAGACGTTTCGCCCATACTGTGATGTGGCATCCTCAGTGGTGGAGTCACTCAGAGAAACCACTGAGGATGCCACATCACAGTATGGGCGAAACGTCTGGTCATCTTGTAAATATTGTAGATAGTACCTTGACGCGGTTGTCACCGGAAACTGTAGATTCTAGTTGTTGAAAGTTGTTTACATTAAATCTTGCTATGATTAATTGAACAGCTGTTTTTAAAGATTATTTTTTCCACACTTTTATTTAAATAAAATAAGTATTTCGTTTATACATATAGGCTATAGGCTTATAAATATAGGCTAATTAATTGAACAGCTGATTTTATTTAGGTGTGTTTTTACAAGCTTTAATTTCAAATTTTTAAACAATCTGACATAACAAAGAGAAGGGGAGAAAGTTTGTGCCAGTTACCTGGTACCATTTATTTTTTATAATTTGTATGTTTTCAAAATCAATGCGATGTAGGGTGAATTCAGGTAATTTCGTGATACTGGTAAACTCGTGATAGTTTTTCTGTGGCTTGTCACGGGTTTACCACGTAAGGTAGAGTTCCAACAGTTTACCACTAGACGCAGGGCAATTCACAGATCACAGATCAGTTTGAGACCACGTGGCGGATTGTAGCTATTCTAGTAATTGTTCTGCGAATTTTCAAAGTTTTTATCCTGGATTTTAAGCAGTTTTTCTCACATATATTGCAGGTAAGTCATTTTAATTATGTAGTTAATGCATTTATCAAGGTTATATGCTGAAACTAAGTATATAAATAGGTAAAACTTCATTGAATGTAGCAATGTAATTTTTGTTAGGTTATGTTTTTAACTCTAAGAAGCAGAGCTTAGCCCCGTCGCCTGATTTTTTACGATTTTGCATGTTTTATATCATCAACTGTCAGTTTGTGCCTCACGAGATAGCTAGATTAATATTAAATACTTATGCCTTGCTTACCTTTTTGCTTTGACCAGATATAGAAATAGTTCTAGCTTATGTTTCTTTTTGTTTTTCTTTTCAAATCTTAACTCCAAATGAACTATTCAAACCTATTAATTATAAATGGAAAACTGAAAATTTTGAATACATTTTGTACGCTTATTATTGTAACGTAAGGTTATATTTATGAATTACCTTATAAATGTTAGTTTATCAATAAACATTTTAAAAATTCAAAAAATATAATACGTATATTTCTTTCATAATGGCTCCTATAAAGAAGAAAGGTGTGGTGGCAGCCAATGATGATGATCAGACTAAGAGGGAGAAGCACTACTCGAGTTTTATCCTTTTCCTTTTATCCTTAGCTAAATATTTATTTAAAAGTTTGAGAAACTACTTACAAATCTATACAGGTAATAACGTGATAGTACAAGGCTACCAGTACCACGCGATTACCTTAGTGTTGACAATCCCGTGATATCACGGGTATATCTCAATGCTATCACGAGATTACCTGCACTATCACGAGATTACTTTAACCATACATTGTTATAAAAATTATATTTTATTTTAATTATAACTGTAATTATAGCTACATAACTTTACCTTAAGATACTCGAAAACATACTAAATACAATAGTAACAATCAAAACAAAAAATACTTAATTCATGTTTATCTTAGAATGGTTTTTACAATTTTATCACGAGATTACCTGAATTCACCCTATATTACTAAAATAGTTTTAAATTGGTGAATCAAAGGTTTTTTTTGTATGAATGGCCAAGTCACGTGATGAATTTATTCCAAGCACGTGTCCTAACCACTTATTGCTCTAAATCCCACCAGAAAAAAAATATAGTGTGGCTTTATTTTTGTTTGATTTTTTACCAAATACTCAGTAGAAACCAGAAACCACTCCTCGTCAACCAACAGATCGGGAGCAGATAACAAATGATCAACCTTTACATCCATTTGTTCTACTCACAGACAGGAAACCAGAAGCTGTCGCTCATTCCCAGAAGTCCACGGGGAGGGTGGCCAAACAGCTGATCGCCGATAGATAACAGCTGATCACCATAGTTACTTTTTGGGCGGCAACAATTAAGTGGCTTCAATAATACAGGTTGTCGAGCCGAAATGACTGTGGTAGTCTGAGGATCTATTACGTCACCGGCCAAGAAGTGTAGGTTGGCTCCTTCCTTCTTAGAGTGGGGGTAAGCAAATCAGTTTGTCACCGCCTGCTAGGGACTACTTATTCCAAAAATAGACTCCCAAGAAGGGAAAAATATTTTTTTTAAGTATAAAAAATAGGGTACATAAAAGAAACAAAAAAAATATTTTATAGGTGCATATATGTGTGTCTGTTAAAAGACAACTTGCGGTACTGAATTCATACGAATAAAAATATTTTACTCAGGTTTGTCTATTAGTTCGTTTTTACAATTAAATATGTAGCCTTTTTTGATTTATATATTTATTTACATACGTTGGTAAGTTAGTTACGATCAATCTACACGTGGTCATAGTATATTGGCTGGCTTGGTGGATCAGTTCTAAGGGCTTGTAACTACAAAGTGCAAATTCTAAGGTTCGAATCTCCAAGCTGAGCAGTCAGTTAGTACTTCACTCATAGAACAAAATCCACGCACATGCTGGCAGGCCCATCTAAACTAGCCAGTAAGAATAAAAATTCATTTATAAATAAATAAATCACGCTTTTTGTCTTTCGATGATTTGTTAATATTTACGAACCAACCAGTTTGTGTGTTTTATAAAAGACATATTTAATTTAAACGCTTGGATTTACTATCTAATTACTTCCTCAACTGATAACATAATCAGCTCCAATATGTTTGTGACAGTGACATTCTCACGGTTTTGTTATTGAGGAAGTGATGAAACACGTTCAGATGTAGACACATCTTAAAATGCGGCAATTCTGCACGTGTAACATATATTTTAGTTTTTGTTAAACTTATATTAAAAGTTAGATCAAATTTAGACTACTTGTACAAATGATCTGACTACAATAGTATTCTTAGTAAATTCTATAGTACATTTTAAAATGTTGTAGATTTACATCACACTTTACGATCTTCTCTACAATACCAAAGTGGCAAACCGTACGCAATCAAAACGAGAGACTAAATAAAAAAATTAAATATCAATATTTTATCCGGAAACGTTGAAGAACATTTGTCCTCTTTTTGTATACACTACTTGTTTGCACATCATACAACAAACATAACATTTGTTCATGTAAAGAAAGGAAGCCACGTCGACGTTTCCTATTTCCTCTTTTTTACATGAGGTTAGCTTCTCTCATTAAAAGTTAAAGTAAATTAAAGATTGTCTTATTTTACCAAGGGAAGTTAGGGCTAAGGATCCCTCTCTATCACTTTACTTGGGGACCAACGGCTTTACGTGACTTCCGAACCACGGGAGCGGCAGGGCAAAATCTATTAGTAGGTCACATTGGGAATCGAAACCGGACCGGCAGCGTGGCAAGCCAGCGCCTTAGCCTCATATCTACGGCCGCTTTAAAGAAACCAATATATATTTTTACTCTCTCTGCTAACCACATTATATATTTGCACGTGGACAACAACACAAGTAAAGTAACTATTGTAAAACCTCTATCCGTTCTTTCTTACTTACCGTTTTCTCACGCATGTAAACGGGTCATTTTGTATAGGCCTATTAGTATAGCTATTTTGATGATAGTTGAAAAATTACGAAGATTTGTAAAAAAATTACGAGTATGAATACGTTTTGGCTAAACAGGGCCTATACAGGTAAGGGTCTTTTCGGTTATACGTCAACAACTTCTTATAGGGGCAAAATACAATAATGTTTTTCTTTTCTTTACCTGAAAATACAATAATGTTTTTCTTTTCTTTACCTGAAAAGATATATTAAATGTGGTTGACCCGTACGTAGCCCAGTGACGCGGTCGAGTCTCAAAGACCGAGATTTTGTTTGTAGAAGTGACGACCGTGAAAGCCTCTCCATGAAATTATGGTTGACCTAACCTAACACGTAACGTAACCTAACCATACAAATCTAACCTAACTTACAAAACCTAACAAAAAACAAGAGCTATTTGAACAAAATGTTTAAAAATAATTTCAACTAACATAAGCTAATTAAAGTAACTAAAGTAAACACCTAAGAACAAAGGTCATAAACCTATGAAACTAACCAGACTCACCCTAAACTAACATAACATAAATAACGCACAGAGGAAAAAGAGCCACTGGTCGCTTCTTATTGCCAAAGTGAACCCAATGGCAGTTACTAGTTAATCATGTAACACTTTTTAAATCTGTAATGATAATTACTACGTTTATTCTTAAGGAATTGGAGGAGAATAAGGAGGAACTGACAACGGTGCTGGCCCTTCCATACGGCGAACTGGAGAACGAACTAATCGACATCCAAGATTCTATAACTCGACACAATTCATCGCATTATTGGATGCAACCTCTGTCTCTTTCTTCTCTACGCCTAACAAAAATTCATCTGATGTTAGATTTACTGTATTTGAAAGGTTTGTTTTTATATTTAATAGATTGTTTTGATCAATGTGGAAAATTATCGAAGATTTATAAATAACTTTAAAGATTTATAATTTTTTTCATCGAGTTGTACTATAACCAACAAGGATTTTTTTTGAAAGGGGGGTAATAAATAAATTATTCATAGTTGTAATGTAAAATATACGTGAATATAAGCCGATATCAATCATGTCAGCGGTGACAGCAAACTGATTCATCAGTACGAGACCTGACACACTCATTTGCTTCCTCTGTGAAAGACTAACTAACAGCTGTTTTGCTTTGTTTGCGCCTCATTAAACTTTCATTCTTATCTCTCTCACTTCGACAAAAAACCCACGTACACGATGTCATATAAATATTTACAATTTGCCTCTCATTGATATTCCTGGAAACGCTAACAGATATTTCTTTCTTCCCTATTTTGCTACACAATAATTCTGCCAAGAGAGTATATTTTCTTACTTCCTTGTAAGAAAATTGTGATTTAAAAGGATTTCCATAAATCTTTATGATTATCATCCTCGAATTTACAAAACTTGACAGAGAATAATTTGAGTTTTATGGTTATACAAAAGATGAATGGTTTCCACGTTTGACACGTAGACGAATAGGTTCTAAAATAATTATTGAGGGTGGCTAGATCAGTTAAGTGTCCTTTCTGCTTTTGATAAGTTCTCGTGTTAAACTACAAGAGCGATATCATCTGTAAATATGAATTTTTTGGATTGTTTGGTAGGAAATTGTAAGCAATGAATAAAATAGGAGCAAGAACAGAGCCTTGTGGCAGTCCATCATTCAGTGCCTAAAAGAACTTCTTCGTGACCCATGCAAACTTTTAATTACTAACCTGTTGCTGAGGGTGGGATATTATATTGTGTTAACTCACATCGAAATGCATTTAATCATCTATGATGGAAATAATGAATTTGAATTAAAAAATCGCAACAGTTGACGACACGGAATTTAAGTTTCAGGCCCTTCGTCCAGAATGTGTATTGGATTCCTTTCTTCCTCGTAAGGCATTGACTATGAATAGTGAAATGTATCCTTCCACCATGTGGACTATGTTGAGTCGCTTCCAACCGTCGGGTGTGGGAAGATGCAACTACTCACTGGCCACTGGGAATATAAGTGGGGAATGGCAAATGATAAGTTATGTGATCGCGGCGTTGTAATGAAAACTATAGATCATATAGTTAATGTTTTCCCATTGTTTTATTTTCAGGGGGAATAAGCGGTCTTCATTCAATCTTTAAAACAGGTGTTGAATGGTTACGACACCTGGATTTACATCTGCGACAGACGATCAATATTTTAACACAAGTCACAAGTACTTCGTACTTTAGATTTTATTAATTGGTCTGATTCAAATGTTGTTGTCTTTTTCCTTTTTTAGTAGCTTGCTTTGAAAGCCATGCGATATATTTTATACATGGTAGAAAATGACGAGCAATTTAACGGGTTTCTTTGTATGGGGCATGATGACACTTGAAATCTGTTTGAATAAAATATATTTTTTTACGAAAAATATAGTTTTTCGGATCTTTTCCGTTATACGTATACCACTATTTAAATATATTGAATAGTACATTTTAACCATTGTTTGGTATAAATAACGGAACACGGTATTCAATTTATTGATTTAAAACATGTTTTCCTCATTTTCAACCTTTAGAATCCCAATACATCGAGGCCGCCCATATACATCGCGCCGCGGCAGTTATGGTTAGGTTAGGTTATTATATTGTAGAATGAACCTGTAATTTGTAAAAACATTCTACAATAGGCTATGCTAACCTAACCTAACCATAACTGCCGCGGCGCGATGTATATGGAAATATTTTGGGATTGCTGACACATAACGGAAAAGATCCGACATTAAATAGTGGTATACGTATAACGGAAAAGATCCAGTTTTTCTACAAAATACAGATTAAATATTGTTCATTTTCTCAAGATGATGAGTGTATGTGTAGCGTACATTCTTGTCAACTCGTACCTAAGCCGCTTGGCTTGCAGTGATAAATCTCTTACTCTTTGCTTTCTAGACACAATTTTTTTACCCCCAGCGAAAGGACAAGACCACATGATTAGCCATTCTAACCACTCCCTCGCGGTGACAACCAGTCTACCCTTGTCTGATTGACCGGTGCTCGGGTTTCAGCTGACCCAACCGGTTACTGCTACACGAAAGGAGTAAATCGGCATGTTTCAAAATTACGTAATTACACACCTTGTCGTATCGAATTAAAATAATAACTTCAAGTTCAAATAAGGTGTTTTTATAGGCAACGTGATCGAGTCTGGAATGTATTTCAACAGGGCAGAGAACAACGTTCAGCGGCCGTCGTAGGGCGGCGCTTTCTGATCCAACAAGAAATAGGTAAGATATACGAAATGTTTGAAACCTCATTAAGTTTTAACATCTGAGGTTGCAACATTGCAAATGACACTAACCAATAACACATTCTTACGGTTAATTTGTAAAAAATTATTAAATATTGACTTCTTATTAATTTCCATAAAATTGGAATGGAATATTTACTTATTTAAATATCTATGGTATTTTATTAATGAGTCCTTTCCATAGTATGAATATTTTACAAACATTTTGATATCGTGCCTATTACTACTATAAATATACCAACGACTTCTTTAGGTTTAATATTATAGTTTTTGCTGTAGTTTCTTCATAAAATTATATTTTTCTTTATTAACGTCTTTGTTGTGAATGTTTAATGTCTATTCTACATTTTATGATCAATAATAAAGTCAGTAGTATTTTTTTAAACCTATTACAATAACCTATTTTACAATCTTAAAGACCTGTAGTTTCTTCAAATACTTAATATTTATTTTCTCTATATGCTTCTGCAATATGCATTTTCTATATATTTCTGCTTACCTATATGCATTTCCTTAGTGTGCTGTCTTTTATGTCCAAGCAATATATGAAGAATATTTATTTTCTATAATAAGAATATTTCCTCAGGATACAAAGTGGCGATTCAAAATTGTTTCTCGGTAACAGGACGAATAGTTTATTTCTCGTACACCGGTTACCTCTGAAGCTCTGATAGATCTTCCTGGGATCGCTTCCACATATGCTAAATCTATCATGTTTTAGCAATCTTTAATTCGGAATTAGTAAAATCTTGCAATATATGAAATTTGGTGTTAACTTTAGTACATACTGTTGATGTGAATATCCTAAGTATCTTATTAATTGAGAAAATAATCGTTACCTAGACGATAACTATTCCTTTTTGGTAGTAAAGACGGAAGGCAGGAAAAGGCTGTCAAGAATAACGGGACTTAGACGAAATTAATTTATTGGAAGCAATTGCGTTTTACTGGATTTTTGTGAAGAGGTCCTTTCTTTAATCATAGTTAATACTTTCGTTGTTTATTGATTATTTCGAAGTAACTAACAAAAGTTAATTTTGGATTTAGTCAACTCATCTTCAACAAATAATTATTCCATTTTTTATGTGCATAGTTGTTATTTACGATATGTCTATTTTAAAATTCGATACACACAAGCTATATTTGTTTCGTTGTTATTATTTTGTAAATTTGTGTTTATTTATGTAAGATGTTCGTTGTATGCTCAATACCATTGTTCGTGTATGGGAGGGCGGGTGGGTCAATGCAACTGTTCTTGTATGGGTGGGTGCGTGGTTCATTGCAACTGTTCTTTTATGGGCGGATGGGTGGGTCAATTCTTATTTCGTATGTTATACTTTCTCCCATATGCGTTAGAATAGAGAAAGTGTTGCGATAGTTCAAAATATTTTTTCACAAGTTGGTCTAAAAATCCATTTTTGAGTCCCGTGAACCCAAAAAAGTGGTTTTTTTCGAAAAATGTTGGTATGTCTGAGTGTATGTGCAGTTCACTGGAGAATTCGTCCAACGTTTGCAACTGAACTTTAAGCAAATGTTTTTAAATGATATCTATGTCTTTCTCTCTGCCCGGGCTTAGTATCTCTATTGTTTTATAAACTAAAACTAGATGCAGCCACAGCCGTATCTGAATTTCTGTTGAATTTTAGGGCATTTTGAACAAAATTAAGAGTTTCCCTTGTGATAAACTATAAAATTAAATAACACAGTACTGTATATAGCTTGCGGTGACCTTCGATAAAGATAGGAAATGAAGAAAAGTTGTGATTTCCGTCTGATGTGGTAAAGAAAAGCGCTGTATAATAATCTCACAATACCATTTAAATACATCGCTAAAAATTGAATTTTACTTTACTAAATGTAATCGTTAATTTATTATTATTTTTAAGTACACTGCAAGCATCTTCCTCTTGGAAATCAACCATAGATAAATGACAAGTTTTTTCGAATAAATATTAATGACTTCTGAATATCCAAGACCTTCCTCACCAGAGAATAATGATCTAATTGCTACTATCATTATTTATTCCCTGATTGGAACAGTCTCATAGGCGAAGCCAACAGCTACTATTATTCCTGTAGAATTAAAAAGGAAAAATTTGAAGATGACCAAATTTCCCAAACAAAAACATTAGGAACAATCTTCACATCCATGGATCAAGTAGTAGAAGAATGTTCTTCCATCTATCAAGAACACTGTCTGCTCATATGAGTCTTTGAAGTCGGTCGACCTGTTTAGTTCTTGTTTTGTCTTCACAGGTAGTATCAGCTGTCTCCCTGAATCTCTCTACACCCCTCTCTCAGACTGCACGTTCCTCAATTGATCATTTAACAAATAATGCTAAAAGTGAGTGAAATTTTCATATAATACTTTTAAAGAAGTATTTTTTTTTTTTTTTGAGTGTTCTAACTTTAGAATTGAACATATATTTTAGACTTTTACATCATTTTGTGAAAGCAGCCTACTTGAAAATTAATATTAGTCCAACTTCAGCAGTTTTCTTGAATTGATCTAATTATGGTTTTAACTAAGCTAAATTGTTGGGATCTACTTCTCATTCCATACTTTATTTAATGAATGACCGGAGTCGTAGTGGACATTCTAATGCGCTCTTGGTGACATTTGAATTTAGTTCTGACGCTCAGTGTTGCAAAGAGTACAGCTTATGACTTACGAACACGAAATAATAACTTGTTGATGTATATTCCGCTTGAAAATACATTTATAATTAGATCAAACTATTATAAAATAGAACAATATATAAATAATGGGATAAGAACGATCTACCAACAATAGGAAACAATAATGTAAATCCAACGATTATAATATTTTGTTCGCACTAAAATTCACAATATCACACAAGTAGGTTATAAAACAGCTAAATTCAAAGAACTAAAACGTGACATCAATGCAACACGTAAAGCTATTGCAATGATTGCTGTGGTTCTTATGATTGCAACGTCACGCCATTGGTTCCTATTAGCATTCTTAAACTACTCGTAGTTCCAGCATTTTCTGTAAGAGCGCTCTGAAAACAAGTCGGATGTGACCTCACATGAAATACTTTCACGTCTGTTTCATTTTGTTGTGTTTTTCCAAACATCTAAGTTATGCGTACTTGAGTTATGCGGGGGGTATGGGTTATGTATTTATGCTTTAAAGGGAAGATGTTTAGATCGATTACATCGCATTGGATTGAACCAAATTAAAAAGCTCTGTTTAAAAAATGGCAGAGCATTTCCAACTCATTTTGTACTCTATCAAAAGTTCCATCCCTGAAATATTTAATCACTTCTTGTATTGACGTAGGCCCTACAGCGAATTAAAATTCATGTTGTTTCCTATATCCTCATCTCCATTCTTTATGGCATTTATTTCAGATAAGAATACTGATTTTCAGTACAATAAAGTTTCAAAGTGATTTTTAATTTAAAAAAGGGAAACTGGTACGTCGAATTCGAAACATTTTCAGCATGAGTACAAGACAAAAGACAAAAATGGAGTCTCAAGAATTTTTCCAAAAAATAAGTGTACGAAACAGCTGTGGTGTGGAAACAATAACTTGAACTGTCCCATAAATACTGCCGAGTTGGTATTACAGTCTGAGGACCAAATGATTCTTCTCAAGTATATGACGAAACAGTAATTATGGATTGTTTCGAAATTTAACCAAGCTTCGAAAATATGACTTGTATTCGTATATTACAAAATATGTACCAAAACTGTAAATATCCAGAATATTATACCAAGATAAAGTTTGTAATATCCAGTACATACCACCAGAGTAATATTATTGAAGAGAATCTGGAAACAAGAAGAATAGTTTCAGGTAATTGATGAAAGAGCTTTTGAAGACAAGGTGAACTTCTTAACCTACAATATTAAGATTTAATTTGTAGACAAGAGTAATTTGGTGGAATCCTTCTAAACAGAAATCTTTTTCCTAAAAGTTGGCCAACTTTATAAAATGTTATCAATTTCGGAATAAAAATGTATAAGCACTGACTGTATATTATCACGAGGACTGTCCGCTAATACAGGTTCATTGAAGCCGGTCGTTATGTTCTGTAAAATTAGTTCTTGTTCTGTCTTCGCAGGTAGCACCAGCTATCTCCCTCAATCTCTCTACACCCCTCTCTCAGTCTCTCTTCAGGACACGCTGAAGTGACTAACTAATAGCTGAGCTAATAGTACGAACCAAGCAAGCTGAGGAAAGCAGCGACGATGGACGATGTGCACGAACACTTCAAGCCACCCCAGCTCTGCTAATCATGTGCTTAGTTACAGTTTTCAACTCGAAACTGCAGTTGCATTACTTCCCGAGTTACTGGAAGGATGCTAAAGTAGTCCTGATCCTCAAGTCTGGCAAAATCCAACTTGTTCCTTCAGAACTTCAGACGTAATGTCTCCTTCATACTATTTCGAAGATTATTGAGATACCTCTTCTGACCGGGCTATTCCCGTTCCTGGACGGCTTTACCCACCCGGGGCAGTTTGGGTTTCGGCGTGGTCACACAACGATGCAGCAACTAGTGCGAATTGTAAACGTCTTGAGAGATAACCATAGCTTCAACCTGTGCTCTGTTGCAGTTCTACTCAACGTCAGTAAGATGTTTGACAAGGTTTGGCTCGAAGGCCTGCTCTTCAAACTCAACGGATCCCTTCTGCTAGTGGCATCTATCCACCAGCTGAAGTCGTACGTCCCTGGTAATGGCAATACGTTCACGTTCTGGACATGAGTTGATGACATGTTGTCATCTCTGAGGCTGAGGAGTCTGGCGTGCCATACGATAGTGCACTAGGCCCAGTCATGTACTTGGTCTACACTAATGAACTGCCGCTTGTACTCAGGTTATCGCTGTCTTTGTATGCTGACAATGCCTTACTGTGTGTCGCAGTGCACAGCCTGCTCAGGCAGCAACTGTGCTGTAGAGGTCGATGAGCTCTGACCATGCCTCGAAAATTGCAGGAGGATTGCCTTAAACATTGTTAGTAATGCCATATGTTTGAGAAAGAAACGGAGGGTGCCTCGGGCTGAGCCAGCGGTGTTCACTCTAAACGGCCAATCTATAACCTGGAAGCGCACTATCAAAAATGTTGGCGTAGCTCTTGATTTCAGGTTTAGGTTCAATGAGCACACTACAAGTTTACTGAGGCAAAGCAGCTAGTGGTATGCTCTTCCCCCCATTTACTGGAAATAGAAGCCGTCTGTTAGTACATTTTGATGTGCTCTTTGCAGTCAGACAAATAGGAAAAATCTCAAGACTGTTAAGAATAAGTCTCTAGGTACATATCATGACAGCTCTTGTTTGTCAAGAATATAACGATATAGTGAAGAATATAACAAGAATATAGAAAGAATATAACAAGAATATAGTGGATACTACGGGCTTCGAGAGTCAACCCGCAACGTCACAGAAGCTCGCCATAGTGTACATAGTGAGAAAGGGTGGGTCTAAGGAGTTCTAACCATTGCTGTACCTAATCCTGGACGACGAACCTCCGTATATCATTCACACGGGTCCTTAGCATAGCCTGAGCACGGCCTGTGCAATAGATTAATTCATGATTTTTTCTGTTGCAGGATGAGAACCAGGATCGTTAATATAACTACCAGCTGTGTACTAATGCTTTGTTTCAGGTATTACCATTGATTTTATATACAAATAGATTTACCATCCAATGTTAAATATTGAGTCTCAAAATATCAGCTGTTTTTGTGGTCCATTGTGGAGCGCTAGTGTAGTCCAATGTAAATGTAATGCAGTTTAAAACAGCTGTGGTTGCGGGCCACACAAACTAACAAAATTACTGCCACAAATATTCCTATTAGATGGTTTATCTATTTTAGGTTTGTATAATCAATGGTATTACTCCTAAGACAGTGGGCGAACCCCGGAAGCTTGACAGGCCTTGTGAGCATGGCCTGGGTCTGGAATTCTGCAATTAAAAAGTAGAGTGTCAGGTGGTTTTTGGTAGGTAAAAATCCCACAAACCAGTTGGAGCTGGTGTCTTAAAAAATTTCCCCTCTGAGAAAAATAAAAGGCGTAAGAGTCTTCCAAACGGCTATTTAATTTTTTTTCTCTTGCAGATCCCATCCTACCGTAGACAGGACCTGAAGTCAAAAACCCTAGGGACATCGGTAGCACAGTGAACTCTCTTACAGCGAGGTGAGCGGTGTCCGTCGGCAATGTTATCCTATCCTACTGGAGACCTAGTAGTGGCATGGTGTGTATGGCCTCAGGGATTACGATGACATAACAGACCCCCTAACTGCAAAGTGGGCGGCAACTGTCTGCAATGCTGTCCCACCCTACTGAACACCTAGTGGGGCCTCGAGTCTATGGTCCCAGGGGCCTCGGTGGCACTGCAGATCCCTTGACTGCGAAGTGGGTGGCGACCGTCGGCAATGCATCCCATCCTACTAGAGACCTAGACGCTGCCTTGAGTCGATTATCACAGGGACATCAGTGGCATTGCAAACCCCCTGACTGTGAGTTGAGCGACGTTCGTCGGCAATGCAGTCCCATCTTACTGGAGACAGAAGAAGGGTCCTGGAGTCGATGATCCCAGAGACCTCGGTGACACTGCAGAACCTTTAGCAATGACGGTCAGCAATGCAGTCCCATCCTACTGGAGATAGTAGACGAGGCCTAATGTCGATTACCCTAGGAACCGCGATGGCACTGCAGACCGCCTGACTGCGAGGTGAGCGGCGACCGTCGGTAATGCAGTCCCATCCTGGAGACCTAGACGGGGGCTTGGAGTCGATGACCCCAGGGACCTCGGTGGCATTGCAGACCCCCTGACTGCGAGGTGAGTGGTGACCGTCAGCAATGCAGTCCCATCCTACTGGAGACCTAGACGGGGGCTTGGAGTCGATGACCCCAGGGACCTCGGTGGCACTGCAGACCCCCTGACTGCGAGGTGAGCGGCGACCGTCGGCAATGCAGTCCCAGACTGCCCGCTTGGCCTTGACGGAACGGGTTTGGCTGCCCGTCGCTCGCCACAGGCCAGCCGCTAAATGAAATTTACAAATTACCCGCTAAACGAAACAAATAATCCGCCGACTTGGTATTTTCATTTAGTTCAGGGTTATTATCGACGTGTAATCCCAAACCAGATTACTAATTGTGCACGAAACGTGAACCCTGGTCACGAATTTTTGTTGGTTTCAATACTTTCTATAGCCGACTAATTGGAATTTCGTATCAATCAAACACACATCTAATCATAATACAGCTCTAGGAGGTTTGGGCTAATGGTACAACGGAAAATCTTATTTGCAATCCCTGGGATCTTTTCACACATGAAGCTACAGGAAGAATACCAAGAATGAAGATAATTTTGGAATCATTAATAAATGTAGCATTTATGATCCAACTGGATTAGAATTTTTGAAATTCAGATGAGAAAGCAAACCCTTCTATCAACTAACCCATCTGTTGTATTGTAATTATTTTAGCTAGTATCGTTTTTATTTTTATTTTCTATACAATTTAGAAGGGGAAGGTTGAGAATTAGTGTGTAAACAACTCTGAGTCGTTATGTAATTAAATTTCTAACAAACTCCCATTATGACGATATTTTATTCTGTATTCTTATTCTATTTCTTAGTATGTTGTATTTGCACTGTCACATCATAACTCACCACATTTATAGTAATATCATTTATATTAAAGACAGTTAATTTCCTATTAGTTTCGTATTCAACACTTTTGTCTCAATTTTATAAATGGTACAACATATTATAAATATAAATTGTTAAATTAGTTGGTGGTGTTTTCCCTTTATTTCTACCATAAAAAAATAACTCTTAAAATCTGAGTAATGTAACAAAACTATTTAAAGATTTTATAAATCAGTTATTTATTTAATAATTTACAGAATGCTTGCATTTGAATATATATTAACGCTACAGTACAAATACTAGGTTATTTATCAGTCAGCACAAAAGTAGAGACAAATTTATTAATTGAAGGTAAGATAAAGTAAGTTTGTTTTTAATAATTTCATTTTAGAGTAAGCTATATTTTAGGAATATGTTTTACAATTTCATCATACTAACATTGATTTTAATGACAAAGAACTTATTTTAAAGATTGTAAACATTTCCGTATTTTAACACAATTTCAACTACATTAATACCGCTTCTCTCCAAGCACGGAAAGCGCTTCAAACCCAGACACACTGACAGATTTGGGGCATTAGCCAAATTAAAAAATTATATTAAAACATTTTAAATAGTTGCAAATGCTTTTTAAATTTTTTAAATTTTAGTCTATTAATTTTACTTAATTGATAATAAGTCCAAGCACGAAGTCATTTTGAAAGGTCTTACTATATTTAATACTTAACTAATATCATATTGTTAAGTCATAACTACACCATATTTGGGCTTGTTTTAAATGAATATATGATTAGAATTCAAAACGAGAGTACATGATTATATGCAATTTATGTCTTTTATATGACACTAATAGTTCGTATAATTCATTAACTCCTGAGCTACAAAACAGTACTTTCAACACTGTGTTTCATATTTTGTAATTTTTCATTTTTACAATGTGTCAACGAAATTAATAGCAAAACTTAGCAATATCAATAATACAAATTGGTAATATTAGCCCATGGTCTAAAAAATGTAGGTAGAATTTATTACTCTAATCCATTTTGATGTAACGATACATTTCTATAACGATTGCAGATTGGTGAGCAAGTCATGTAAACTTCTTTAGTTGGATTGCTCTACAAAAAAAGGCAGATTTGAACTTCAATCTGCGAGTAGAGGAAAATATCAAAATATTTTAAAATTGGCTTTCAGCCTGAATAACTGTTGCCCTGTGATAACAACTACAGTTGACCACAAAAGGGAGCCTGGTTTCAAGGGAAAGACTATATTTTTCTTTTTCAGATATTTACAAAAAAAACAAATTATAAACTTTTAAAAAGCACTATTTCTTTTAAACAATACAAAAAATGATTACAGAAAAGTAATTGCAACAGCTAAATAAAGAGAGGTAACAGAGAAAGGCGAGTATTAAAAAATGTTTCATAAACAGCTCGAAATATGATAATCAATAGGAATAGTCAGAAAAACGTGTAAAGGTAATCTTTTGGGAACGAGTTACAGTGATTCTTCGAGCATAGCTAAGAAGTCTCTAATTTTAACTAAAAAAGGTATTGTCCCTCACTGAATGAACCAATTTCCTCAAGAGGGAAAAGCCCAACGTCGTCCATGAGGGTTTTACCAATGAGGAAGAAAGTGGCCGAAACATTTAGGAGCTCTCAGCCAAAATTGTAGATTGCAGTCCTAAAGTCTAGTCCCCACTTACAAACATGTTGCCGGAAACAGTGTTTGAAAACTGTTTCCAGTGTGTATGTGTTGTTTCCCAGCTGTTTGCGAACAGTTGGGCAACATTTGAGCGTGTTTCTGGGACCGATAAACAGTGTTTTCTGTTTTCCGAACCAAATGGAAAACACGCAAACACGTTTCCGTCTAAAGGACAAAATTAGATCGGAGATGAAGCTTGAACGAGTCATCGGTGCTTCCAGCCGTTTAGCAAGCAAGTGTGCAGTACCGGTCGTTGTCTTTGTCTTCAACTATTCTAGTGTAAAGATGTCTACTACCTTATTATTAATACTGCCTTATTGAAGGGCTGAAGACGTATTATAGATTAACTAGCCGACCCGTGCCAAGCATTCGCACTGTATTCTCTTTAAATCCCTCTTAATTAAAGTGCACACAGTATAGTTAGTAACGCATAGTTAGAGTGCAATTTAACCTAATGTAAATATGGATTAAAAAAGAAATAAAATAAATGTTTAAATTACTTGCAGAATGATATAATAGGTCGTTTTTCCAAAAAACTATTGGAAAATGAGAGATTTGTATATTTTCATCAAGTAGTGGGTAAAAAAAGCTTTAAAATGACACCTCATTTATGAAAATTGGTGAAGAATTAAGGAAGTTATGGCGTACCGACAAAAAAAAGTAGGCCTACTTTAGAAATTATAATATATATAGATATTTTTCCACTTGGTCTATGGCATAGTGTCGTGGGAAACTCACGTAAGTTATGAGTTCTTGGAGATTGTTAGTCTCCACAAAATAATTTTCGGATAATAAACAAATATCTACGGATAATCTTCCAGAAAAATCTTCCAATTACTAAGTCTCTTACCTTTTACTAACTTTACATGTTATAATGAATAACTTTATTAATTTCTAAGTGCCGTTTGAATTGGAATGAGACATTCAAGAATATTAAAGTGGGAGACACAATAAAATAACTTATGGCCGTTTACCCTTGTAACTATAGGATATAACGGGCATAGGTATTTTTCATCTGTACAATAGACTGCCTAATTCTGTAATAATCATATTCGCTAAAGGAATTTAAGTAAACTCGTCTGAAAGGCTTCTTAGCTTCTCGCGAATTTATAGTGACAACGTTTTCTGAATACCTGGAAGACCTCACAATTATTACCAAGCTGACACCGTAACTGGAGGTTGGGTTAGTTGGTGGAATGATGCACAAAAACATTGAATGTTTTAATGAATTTTGTTATGTACTTAGAAACATTTGTCTTTATTTTATTTTTTAATTTGTTTTTGTATACAGTGTACAAGGGTTGTTGGACATAACTTCCTTTACAACGTTATACCATTTTCAACTAAAACCACATCAAAATACGACATAAAAAACGTGTAAGATGTGGACGTGATTGCGTTGAAACAAATACCACCAAGATAAGATACCCTAAATAGTGTGCGCAAGCTTCCTTAGTTTGGTTCTACTAGTTGTACATTCAACAACAATTTCCTGTCAATCCATTTTTGTGTAGACTGACGTATTGAAATAATCCAACTTTAAACATATTAAAATGAAACGGTCTCCTGATAACTCGTTGCGTTGCTTTAAGAAAAGGTTTCCTGATTACTCGTTGCGTTGCTTTAAGAAAAGAATTATCCTGTTACGCAGTATCTTCTAAAAAATTAATAGGAAACGAACCAATTTTCACTCTTTACTCATGTAGAGAAAATTAAACATAAAATACTAAATACAAAATAGTTTTAGCTGTCAGAAGATAGGCAACAACTCAACATTTTTATATGCATTTCCTACATTTTGGTATAAGTGATGGGTGCTGTATTCTAACCGATAAATGTTCCATTAGTTTCACTCCCGTCTTCGATATGTACAATTTAGTTTAGTCTAAAGTATAGTTTAGCATAGAGTTGAGTGATTGAGCAGTGTTTTAGACCTTACCTTGTGTGAAAAATCTCCAGCTTAAAAATACTGGAGATGAGGCGTCTGTCTAGTGCTACTTGCCTTCTGACTATTTGGGCTTATAAGTACGGTAGTTATCATAATACAAAATCATGAAAAAAAGTTTCTATTCACATCAAAACACGTTCTCACCCTCATCTAATTTAATACAAAATTGATCAAAGCTAACTTATTGTTTTATTAGACTTTAAGGAATATTTATTTAGTTTGCACGTTAAGTAGCGATGAAAGCTGTAGAAGTTCGTACTTCTGTTGCTAAGCTTTCCACTTTATATAAATGAGACCTAAAAAAACTCTATTCAAATTATTGATTATTGAGACGTAAGCAAACTTCTTTGGTTTTGCAATATTCGTGTGTTTATCTATAAATCACAGCGTTGTATCACCTGGACACTGCACGACTTTCCTCTGCAGGAGATATTCACAAATGTCATTAGCATAACCTACAAAAAGGATGGGACTTAAAATTGTCCCCTGAGGATAGTCGTTGCACAGGATGATCAATATTGATGATTTGTTTCATAGGTGAACTAATTTAATTTTTTGGATGAGGTAGAGACTAATGCACCCATAGGGAATACTTTGGATGCCATAGACCTTCGGTTTATCTTATGGAAATTAAATACACACCTTATAAAGTTTGAGATTTTTTGTTCTGAAATTTAGAATAGTAATGTGCCCAAAGTTTAGGGTCATTTCTCATGTAACCCCAATAGTTCATTAAACACACGTAAGATTAACTAACAATTCTTTCATGTTCTTAAGCCTATTTTGAAATGGTCAACAATAAAGCGTTCCACATCTTGCAGAAGGCTGATAAGATCGCATTCATAATATCACAAATGAAACCAAATTGTGGGCATTCAAGCCATTAGCACTTTACAACAAAGAGGACAATTAATTATTAGTCCTATTTGTTAACTGTTGAACTTGATAACTTGGCCTCAAGTGTCAAACTCTTCACTAACACTCTCCTTACAAATGAGTGTTGTATGACTAGCCTTATCTGCACTAAAAACCAAAGCCACTAAAGAAAATGTCATAAAACATATATAAGAGCGATTAAGTATATTTATATGTATTCAATAAGGATATTTAAGAGTTTAATTAACTATTCTCTCATATGTGTAGTTACCTAACAATAATATAACATCAGATTACAACTAATGTACATATTTTTATAAATGTCATAATTATAATCGATAACATACAGTCATGACACTTCCATTAGTTCCATTGCAGCAATGTGGAGCTGGCGCGACACTAGCGCTCCAAGTAGCCGGCCCGCATAACTTCGCTGCATTTCCCGTTGTATTGCATTGTATCTTGAAAAGAAGTGGAATAGTAACAACAGAAAAACTGCCATCACAGATTTTATTCACCAGTCATTTGACATTTACTAATCACAGCTGTGGATGTAAACAGTGCTGCTGGCTGGCCGCTAGGATCGCCAATATCTAACGGAGTGTCACGACTGTATGTTATTAGACTGTGTTATTACTATGTTTATAAATGTGGTTACAAAATAACAATTTTGTATATACATTGTTATTTTGTAATGACACTAAACCACAAGTTAAACAAAAAACTCTACCACAGAATAATGTACAAAGGAAATATCGCTTAGAGCAGCAATAAAATGGACAATAACTGAAGCAAGATAGCACACGAACTTGTCCGACAAAGATTGAAGACCAAGACAACGGGAAAAGAACTATTTGTCTGCAGGGCACTTACAAGTTAAATTATTTTATTTACAGGATATTTATTTATTTTTCTTAGTCTATCTAAGCCAGAGGCATTTTCACTTGTGAGTACTGACGTTGTTAAGGGACAACGGTCCAAACCCCTCAAGCAAATTTCAAGTGGACCTCCTAGGATTTGATCCCGTGAACGAATTTAAATTTTTAATGGTGAATATAATATAGGTTTTAACTAAACACTCAGCTCAGGTAATACAGCACAAATGGCCACAGAGTACAGAGATGATTATACACTCTGCGACATGGCCTTCATTTAACACACGGTGTATAACTAATTTACGTTGAATGAAGATCTCAATCGTCAGATCTTATCTTACAGGGGAATGCCCAGCTGAATGTCTGAGGGTGTAATTACGGCTGTTTCGTCATATAACACATGTACTCTTAGCTGGATGTCGTACAAGAGGTCACTTATCTAAACGCTTGTCTTATGATGAGGTTATCTAGGTCCAAGGGTCACGACCACGGAGATAAAAATGTTTGCTTCGAACACTGTTTAGGTCACAGTTACAATTTATAAAATTTCGAAATGACAAATCAAGTTGAAATAAGCGGTTAGACATTACCTTTTCTTATATGCTCGACAACTGTTTAGAAAAATACTTGTGAACACACCAGCAAATTTCGTTTTCCAACTCTGGTACCAAGTGCCTTCATCCATCACATATCTACCTCTAGAATCCCCCTCCCAGAAGGCTATTCAATTGGATACCTAGGCTAGTCGTATCCAATTCCCTGGCCAGACTTTTCATCAAGTCGGAGATCATGTATCCCATTACTTGCTAGCGGTAACTCTGGCTACCACCAGCACAAGTTCAGGGTGTTGATATTCCAACTTGAGTCCACTATACGTTTTGAAATTAAACAAGAATACTGAGTCGATAGTTCGTCTAAGTAACTTCATTTGTTTACTTAGATGAACATGTTTTCTTAATTTGTTATTTAATTAAGCCACAGACAACTAAGTATACAACAAGTATATAAATTAGCTATGCTAAAGCACAGAGAAAACAGAAACAGAGGTCGCTTTTTAAGGCCACGGCGAAAGCCTCAGTGGCAGTTAGTAATAGATGACAACTAACAAATGTACATATTTATAAATCTGTAGTGATAATTACTACTTAATTTTCCGTATCTAGTTTGACATCAAATTTCATCAGCCTTCAGAGGCTAAACTTATCTGATTCAAAAACGCAGTTGACAAGTATATTTCCTTAATATTACCAATTTCTAAAACGTAACTGTCTTTTAAAATACGAAGCAAGGCATAAGAGGTGAACCAGCTGTCACTGTATACTTGGTAGATTTTATTTTTAAATCATCTCAGTAAGCAATGCATAAAGTCGCCAATCAACCCTGATTGTTCCTTGAACTGTCGAATTACCAATATATAATTGAAAATAATGGGTAATTCTACGTTGTCAAGCCAAAACTAAAATGTACAGTCCCTATTTATGAAGCTTGTAACTTTCATGACTGATCGATCATTGGAAGAGATTACCAGCTCGTCTACAGAGCATGACTTCACCACCTCAATTTTGTTTATGCTTATTATTAGCATCGCCAATGAAGATGTCAAAGTGTTGTTTAGGACAGAGAGCATCTTCTGGTGGAGGGGAAAATACTTCATCGGGATATCAGGATTTTCCGGGAACTAATAATAAGCAATAAGGGTTTTCCATCTTTTGAGATCCCACACTTTAATACTCCTTATTATTTTCTTGTAAGCTTATAAATAAGAGTTACGTGAAAAATTCTCATCTACATATCATGATTCTAATTAGCATCTTATGAAGGCTCTGTGTTGTCTCCTGAATTATTTGTTTGCTGAGCCGTTACTAACGACTACCCCATTAGTGTCTTCAAAATTTTGCACAGTTGCCAAATTCTGAAATCTCCGTCCCAATATATATGTTACTGCGATGAGTTGGTCAATTTAATCAGCTCACTCACAAAAGTCTTCGACATTCATGATATCACTGCGAAGACGTTTCGACCTCAGAATTTGCGAGATGTTGCTCGTTCACTATTTAATAAATGTAAAAGTATTATGTAAATATCTCATTAGTACAAAACATGGTGCGTATGCACCTTCTAGACGCCTCTGAAACTAGGATTTGTTGTCAAAAACATGATAAAAAATATGTTATTATTGGGGAGGTTGTTTTGAACTACAGAGAACTAGTTTCTTAAAGAAATATCTGCAATCTCGTATTGTAACAGTAAAAGATAATAAAACATGTCAGCCAAAACATAAATGTTTACATACCTAACACCAAATCATATACATAATAAATAAACATTCTTAAGTTAAAATCGGGTGCCTACCGACCATCACTACGGCGAAGTTGTGTACATGCAAAGTCGTGTTTTGTGGAAGTTACTTCATTTACTAGCATCGTAGTAATAGCTTTACGCGATAATAGTTTTCCGAATATAATAGTTTTACGCGATATCCCGTGAAATGATAGACCAAGAGTTTTCGAATTCGTGTTCAGTATGGGGAAACAAAATATTAAAATTATGGGATAATTACACTAAATAACGGAGATGTATAGGGAAATAAGATTAGCTATAAAACAATTTTTAAATTTTTGAACTGAAAAACAAACTATACGCGAAATAGTAAAAAAACTATGCTCTCAGAAAGTACAGACCTAAATATATTCACTAGTGATAAAAGTGTAAAGCCTTGCGACGCGTCTAGAAACTGCAAAATATCCAAAATACAGCATTGAAAAGCAAGATGATCATGTCAAGGAAATATAACTACCTTTTGGGTGGCTAGAGGCTTTGCTGCTCAATGATAACAATAATGGTACCCTCGGTCATAAGAGTATTGTAGTGTTATAGAAAAACTGTAAAATTATTATTATTAAACCGCAGAAACTTGATCTTAAAATATATACAATACTTGCAGAATTATTCTTAAAGGAGTCATAGTAAAAATCTCTTATAAGTTTTATATTTGTATTAGGAATTACCTACTTACCTAAAATGCAACACAAAAGTCAGCAAGCGAATCAACCTGAAACTTTATTTTTTGCTAAATTTTAATTCGGTTGGTTTTTTTGCATATTACTAAAACCACAATTCGATTCACCATTATTCTGTCTGGTTCATCTATATTTATAAAAGAGGATGTTTGTATATTTGAAGTTTATGCGCTGCCAAACCATCCAACCGATCGCCATGAAACTTTAGGATGTTGTCCTGTATACTCCCGAGATGGTTTCTGTAAAATTAGATGCAGATGCAGGGTCCCGCCCCACGGGCTCCTAAAGATCCAATGTTATTCAAATGGAGAATCTGAATTGTTTACAAAAAACATATGACTGTGTGGTTTAATGTAGTTTCACATGCCATAAGCAGATTGAAGTTCTCACAACAACAGTACTGTATATGTTTAGATTTATTGTAGTTCTACATTTCACCTTGAGAGTGTAGCACACACTACTTTTACTTGATCAGGTGATCTGTATTTGGTGTTATTAACCTTTTTTCCTCGGTAATTAAAACATGTGGTGAAACGTGAAAATAAAAAATAAATAATTATTTGTTTTGCAGTTTACTTTTTATGACATGCCTCCTAAAAAATCTAATATTGGTAGAAGAAGCAAAAATGCTCGAATTCTTTCACCTATTAGGTTATAAATCAAACTCAATATTATGACCGGCCAAGCGGGCGGGTACAGCTAGTAACTAATATTACCTTGATAAAAATACAGTCAACATAGCGACAAAATACAAATTCGTGGGCATTTACATGTATCAAGAATGGTCAATATTTTTAAATTAACTAAATAGTAACATAATCTGCATAAGTCAGTAATTAAAAACTAATTAAGAGATAAAAATAACAGTATTGTAAATACTTTCTTTAGATGCAGTATTACTTTCGTTCATATGTGTTAGCATAGATAGAGAAACTATGTATTGTGGTCACCCAAGATAATTTTTTTACAAGTTGGTCTAAAAATCAATTTTAGGGCCCCTGAACCCAAAAAAGTGTTTTTCCGAAAGTAATTTGTGATGTATGTCCGTCTGTGCACTTCGCTGAAAAACCAAACGGATGGATCAATTTTTATGAAATTTGGTATGTAGATGTATTTAGGCAATATCTCCAGAACATTTTTTCACTTTTTTGAAATTTTAGTTTTTTTATGTTCATGGGCAAAAAACATAAAAAAATGGAATATGCTCAAAAACGGCTTTATTTTAATAACATTTTCAGGAATTATGCGAATTACAATTTAAAATATTTTAGTAAAAATCACATGTCTCTAACTTGACTAGTTTTTGAGTTATGGCAAAAAACATATTTGGGAATGAAACTGGTAATTTTCGAAGTTTTGATATTTAATATGGGGGAAAGTTTGTGCAAATTTTTTGGATCTGCTTATTTTTTACGGAGAAAAGTAAACAAAATGTTGATAAAAATGTGTTAGCACAATGTTAGGACAATCTAATCATGTGTAACGATATATTTTGGACATCAATACAATGTTACCACTGGGGAAGAAAGAGCTTTATTCCCCTCAAGCGAATAAACGTTGCAATTAATACAACATATTTTTTACTGCCGCTACAGGTATAAGAAGCTAAATACTCGTATATGTTTTTTCCTCTATGTGCAATTCTACGTACATTGTACTGTGTTCAGCCGTCTAGCTCCTAACGATACGCATCGAAATCTGACCCCGGCATTCTTATTGAATGTCAACAAAAAGTATTGAGTTAAGACATTCTTTCTAACGCACGATTGTCAAAAATAAATGTCACAATAGCATAAAACACGTATGTTTAAAGTAATGAATATGCACTATTGTACGTAGTCAGCGTGGTACATTTGTAGAGATAGTGTCTCAATACTGAAACGTGCCGTGCCAAGTTACAGAACATTAACGGTTTTGTTACATTGTAAATTATTTTAATTTGAAACGAAGAGATACTCTAACATAGTACTTGCATTGTGTTGATAATAACCTTTGGCTTTCAAAGCCGTCGTGCTATTCTCTATTGTATTTCTCCAAACACATAAAATAGGCTAATTTCGCAAGTACAATTAAAAATGTTAGGTGGAAAGTAATTTTTACCAGTACGATAAACGGAAATAATGTTTATTAAGTATAGCGTGGGTACTCAAGTTTGGTGAGGTTATTTTTTGTTTGGTAGGTTGTTTATTGAGTACAGAATATAAATGTACTTTCTGTAGTCTGTACTCACTGGTTGGATATTGTTGTTTGGTTTTATTAGATAAACTAAAACTAACCTAACCTTACAAAACGTAACCTTGCTGAAGCTGGCACATTTTCGGACTCCTTACGGTGTAAGTGATCAGGAAGAAATACAGCATAATTGAGATCCCGCAATTTAATTTTTATTAACAAATATTTTCCCCAGCGTCTTCCTTAAAAAAAATGGTGTAGTCCTTCCAAATTTAGCTAATTTTATGAGGGGTTGGGGGAGCTTTTATGAATAATTGACTGTAATTCAAATTACAAACATTGTTTTACAGGTTTCCTCTGGTTCAAATAAACTAAAATCTTCTGACAGTAGCTAAAATTATATTTAAGCCTATTTATTAAAAAAAAACACAATCAAAAACACGTCCGACTGAATGAATTTGTATTTTAGAAAGAAAATCACACAACAATTAATTGACAAACATGCAATCATTTGGCAGAACTGAGGTCTTCCTACACTCTCCGACACTTATTATGTTAGAAGGGTGTTGGTAGAAGTGGTATCTGAATACAATCAGTGTTACTACACTCTGCGTTAATTTTGTACTGTACGTGAAAAAATACAAAGCTTACCTGAGAGATTGAACCTGTTTGGTAAAACTATTTTTTTTAAATCAACTATACTTTAATAAGTGTTACTGTATTTTTAAGATTGTGAATTATATTGATAAATGTCCTTCATTTAATTGGTTCTTTTTAAGACCAAAATTTAACGCAGGACTTCTTGTAATTACCAAAGACATCTTGACATTCCTGTACTGGAATAAACAGGACATTTTCTGGGTCTGGAGTCAAGAATGAAGTTTTATTGAAGCCTACCTCATCCATGTGTTTACATACTATAATAAAACATGTTACTGCCTTATGGTTGAGGGGGGCCTCAATCAAGGCAATTGGCGAGCCTTCTATAGCTTCATCCTTTGCTTGCACAATGTTCTTCTATATATAGTAGGGCTACACGTGTAGGCTACATAAACAAAATAATATTAGGCCTAGTTGTCATCCAAATTGGCTGTTAAATGAAATTGTAACTCTGTTTTTAATTTCTTTCACATGCTTTAGCATAGAGAAGTACTGTGATCGTAAAAATAATCTTTTTACAAGTTGGTCTAAAAATCAATTTTAGCGTCCCCTGAACCAATAGTGCTTTTCTCGAAAACAATTTTTTTGTTGGGATCTGTTCATGTTTTCACTTTTGTTTATATTTTGATGGACAAAAAACATACAAAAATTGCTCTAACCATTTTGATTAAATTTTCAGGAAAGATGTGAACTACAATTTAAAATATTTTATTAAAACCGCATATCTCTAACTTGACTAGGTTTTTAGTTATGGCTAAAAAACATATTTGGGAATCAAACTGGTAATTATCAAAGTATTGATTTTTTAGTGTTTAATATGGGGGAAAGTTTGTGCCAATTCTTTGGAACCATTTATTTTAACCTCTTACAGCTAATCCCAAGATCTACAGGAAGGCATTAATTAGCATGCACAATTTGTGCACTCTAATTAATTAACTGCAGATGCAAAATGATCAAACCTTGCCAATGTGACTTAAAATAAAATTAATGTTCACAAAACTATGAAATGTACTTTTAGAACCTTCAATTTCGGTTTTCAAAATTAATTAGTTTATGTAATTTCCCAAAAATTATTTTGATTCAAAATCATAATAAAATCTTTTATTTACACTGTGACAAAACACATAAAATAAATCCTGAAGTTGTAGCCCAACTGGGCAATACTCACTTTCATATTTTAAAATCCATTTTTGATATTGATTAGATAAGGAAGAGAAAGTTATGAGGGTTAGGACCTGTAAATATGACATTCCAGGTTAAAAATATTCATTGTTTATAAATGTTATTTAACTATGTAAACTTGGCTGTTTTTTTAAATTAATAATTTTAGGGTCTTGCTGTAGGGTATTCAAAAAGTCAACCATTTATTTACTATCTTTAATAGCTTTAATAAATAACACAAAAATAACTTCAGTATAATTTTCAGGTCAGAATTAACCTTAGTTGCCCTCTGGGTATTCATGAACAAACTTAAAGTGCAACATTGAATAAATGCAAGTATATCTCAACACCCCCAACAATTTCTTAAAACACCTTAGCTTAGACATAGCTTTGTATATATTGTGAATCCATAACCCCTTTTATCACATGAATTTTTTAAGGAGATGATTTATTGAAGTCTGTAGTGGTAGTCCCCATATTGGATTCATTCCTATATGACAAACATTAAATGCGGTACAGTACTGTGACTAAAATTTTATAGGAAAATTATAATTTTTACATCGTTTGAAAGAGTATGAAATTTATAAGAGAAATTAAACTTTTTATAAAACTTTGTTCATTTGCATTTCAAACAAAACAAAAATTCAATATTTTTTATTTCATTACAAACAATTTTTTTAACTAGAAAGTGCACCTCTATAAGATAACTACACTCTTCTTAACTATGTAAAATCTTCTCCCAAAAATTGTACGTAGAGAGAGAGATGCAGATAGACAGAGAGAGGGATTAAGAGACAAGAGTGCTGGTACTACTTGTGAAGACATAACAACAACTAACTTCACAGACAGGAAAATTTTTTTACGGAACTCACATTAGTTTTATAAAAAAGTGCTAGAATAAGTTTACCTGTGAGGACGAGTCTAAAGTTTTAAAGTTTTTGTGTGTTGTATATTATGTTTTATTAGAACATTGTACACTGGACACAAACCCGTGCGTATTTAGCCTTACAGAAGTAGCCTAAAATACATCAAGAAATAAGTTGCCCCCTCCCCACCTTAACTTTTTTGTTATTTTAGATGTGTGAAATCTGTTTCCGGAAATCTTACTAGATACAAAGGGCTACACTAATAATGGTAGTTTCCGAATTTTTTTCCCTCAGAGGAAAGAGGGTAAACATTTTCAAATCCACATATTAGGTTATAATTGAATATTGTTAATTTTGTGATTTCAGACAATCATTAAATCATAGAGCTGTTCCACAATTAATATTAGGCCCGGCCTCCCCTTGCGATTTTAAGCTGTACAATTGGTTAGTAACAAAATTAACCGACTATTTTAAATGCAGATGTATCACATGTGATGGTTTTGCGACTGAAATTTAAAACACGCAACATTGTTCTATATTCCCTGTGACACAACTGTTGCGGAAAGTAGTCGCAAGTGGAGGTCAGGCCTAACTCTTATGGGATTAAATCCAATATAGAAACCAAATCTGCAAACTCATATTCCTGTAATTTAATGTGAAACAAAAATATTCTTAAAAATAAGGTTATAGATAGTATATTAATGTTGCTTGAGTTAATTGCATTAATAAAAAGTATAATTTTAATAGAACCACCTGAGTGTGTGCTACATATATACAAAAAATATTTTTAAAAATCTAATGGCAAGAAAACATCATCAACTTCCTATAAGCCCCTCATACATTGCCTAAAATTAATGAGAAGCCTACTGGCTACTGCCAACCATTGAATGCGATATAACCCCATGAGAGGAATAAATATGTTGAGTACCAACCACCATCTTGTAAATTATAATTCAAATAACAATTAGGCACTATGCACTTCCTACTAACTAAAAAAATGAATGAAAATTTCCTGTTTAAAGTAGTTAAAAATCAGATTACCTATCAGAAGAGATAACATCATTGTTCGGAAAACAAATTTTTATACAGAAAAATCACAAACCTTTATTTCTTTAGTGTTATTTTCACCAAAAAATGTATATAATGTGGTATGTTTTTTATCCTTAACACTAACATAGTTCAGCCTTTGTCATAAAATAATTATTTTTATTCATAAAAACACTTTTAATGGTCCTAACCTATTCATAGGTGAACACATTCTTCACAAGAACTGAAGAATCACATTAAATTCTGAGCCCTGGCCTGCTGACCTTTCACATTCTCAAATTCTATTCAGGACTACAACTTTTAGAAATATTTAATTTATTTAACATTTAAATCATTTTTTTGTTTGTTTGATTTTTCAACGCGGAACACAAATTTGAAAACTGGTCTATGACTGTCCTCTGTATGACAAAAAAAATACTAGCCATTGGATAAGTTGATGATACAGGCAGTTAATAACCACATAAGACAAATTGTTTTAGGCGGAGGGACATTGCAAAAATAAATGTAAAATAAACTTCCAATGGTTAGTTGAATACCCGCTAAACACAATAAGCCATGAAAGTCATATTTAGAGAGATAATTGTCATAGGCCAGTTTTCAAATTAGTTTTTTAAATAAAAATGTCAAATAATCTTTAAATTGTAAACATGAAAGTATATAAGTTGAATAGAATCTGCACGTATACTTATTAAAAACTAAAAACAAAGACTTGATTTCAGCCATTATAAATGTCAGAGAGGGACCATAAAAAACACTACCAGTTTGTAAAGCACTGTAAAATTTATTATAAAGTAATTTACAAAACAATGCACATATCACCTCATGAATGATATACAAATTGAATAACTGGATATAAAGGAATGTACTGTACGGTTGCACTGTGATGAGCAAATACATTTTATTGGCCCCATTCGGGAATGTTTATTTTATATAGCTCTTAAACTAACTATGCTTAGAAGTTATTTGCACGATATTGCCAAGATTGAAGTCTATTTAAAGGCACTTATGGCTAATATATTATTTACAAAATACAATATTCACTATAAAATACCTATAGTAAAGAAAGTGAATATAAATTTGACATATAACCTGATATGATGATTGGCTGAATACATTTTATTTACAAATCATTTATATTTACAGCCTTCGCTCTCATTTTTACTCTCCAAGTTTTAAGTGGGCTTCAAATATCAGGCAAGACATAGAGAGGAGCTCTAATTACATTAATAAATTTAAGCAAATAATATCAGTATAGGATAGTAACATATTCAAAACCAGTACAATTTTAAATGACAAACAACCATTGATGGAAAACCGTATCAAAATAAAACTTTTGGTAATGAGTCCAAGTTCTTCATCAAAACCGAACTAGATTTGTTTCATTACTTACAAAAATAAATTGGTGGGAAGTATTTAATTAACATGAAAAACGCAAAATTAACACATACCATAACAAAATAAAGTTACATACAATAAAAAACAGTGCCAAATTAGTTAAATATGATCTTGAACAGCTAAAAAAGCATTATACTGCGACATAAATGGACAAAGATTCCTGCAAGAAAGGTTTGCTAACAGTTATTTCTGTTAAAGAACATGGAATCAGAAATCATAAAACATCAAAACTGAGCTAGTTTGTCTTTTCAATGGAATGGAAAATATAGAAAGAGTAACTTGATAAGCTTAGTTACCACTGGCTTATAGCCTAAATGCAATAGAATATTGTATAATATGCTGTATTTATGTCTTTCTACGGTGGAATGTTAACGTGTGATTTCAGTTACCAGTAATCCAACAGAAATTGACTTAAGATTACCATAAAAATAAGGGCTTTAACGATCCTCTTAAAATATTTATACGAGCGCAATGAGAAATGTTCATGAGAACTTAAGTTACATACAGTGACAATGCATCTTACAATAGTTTATGTTTTTATAGATATATCAATAAAATATTAGGAAGACCTGCTTTTTATCAGAAATTCAAAACTAATCAATCTTGTTGACAGATATAAAATGTTTCATGAGGGAACAAACATTTTTAAAAGTAATCCTAATATATTAATTGCAACGATAATATTAATAACAAACTAAAATACAATAAACTATGATCACATTTTTAATAAGTCTAGTTATAAAATATACAAATCTCTCTCACTCTCATCATTCTCTGAAAAATACATACATTGACAAGTGGTTCAACCAACACCACAAAGAACTAAATTTTGGTTTGCAATATTGGTCATGGTTGAGCGATAATTACAAAAGAAATTTAAAGGACAAAACAGGCTTAAGTAAAATTTATATTTCGAAACACAGAAGCAAAGCTACTGCTTGGCATTAAAATAAACTTGTCTTTTTTAATGGTAATAAATATAAAAAATAAAACTATACAATTTACCACAGAGTGAAAGACGGCTTTCAGTCTATAATACACATTCTTTTCTAACCTAAATGGGAACTTAAGTTCCGTTGTGCAATATTTAATTTTTAAATCGCTTCAAAAAACTTTAGAAACATTAAGTTAATTTTAGGAAATGTTCATTAACACAAAAAACATGCTTAAAATAATTTAACAATTTACAAAGAAAGATCTACAGTAGTAGGCCTATTAAACATAAAATGTAAACTTCTACAGTGACTGGTTTCATTGGCTTTACTGATTTAACTCTTTCTGTGTTCTACTAAGTGGACATGTAATCAATGTTCCAATGCCAAAAATCTTTTTTTTATTCATATATTATTTTGTGATAATGTGAAATTAATTTAATTTAAAAACTGAACCACCACTAAGCTCCACAAAAACACATAATGTACAACAAAATAATCAATCACTATGATTAACAATTTTATTTAAAGTTTTTGAAGCTGTAGGGCTGATTTTGGCACTTGAAATGTGAAAATTCCATACTGTTGTAAAAACCTAGTATTAAAGTAATATTTCACCATGGAAAATCGTGATGAAAATTGTGGTAATATTATTTAACCCGTTTAAATTTAGTTTACTACGAAATATTTAAATTGCGATTAAAGCCTTGTTGGAATTTTATTTCTGGTCTTCCCTTGTCACTAGCAGACTATGTAAATATATTATATTTTACATTATATTAATTATAATTGTAAATAAATAAAAATTGTTAATGTGTGACAATAACATCGGTAATCTCTGAGGGCTTTCCACAAAAATGACAACATTTTTTACACTTGACTTAATTATCTTTGATGTTGTGTATTAAACTCTAATTATGCACATTGACAACACAAATGTCATGCTTTATTGAAACAGTCATTTATGCATTAAATCAATCAACTTGACATAGCTCTAACTTACATCTACATTGTATGCTTTTACCCATTAATTAAATAAAATTAAATTCCATTAAATATGCTTTTAAACGTTTGTCAGAGAAAAAGTTAGGGGACGCAAATTTTGGTTACTACTGTATGCAGTTTCTAAATTTCATTAGGTAGAAACTGTACTATTAAGCTTATGTTAGGCAATGATACTCTTTAAGCTACATTTAACTCAACTTATATTATCAGATTGTTAAAGAGTGTACTTATAATCAGGCATTTTTTGTTTGAAAAAATAAGTATGCCTCTTAAATTATGTAATGCATCAAGTGTTTGCATCTTGGTAAATGGAGGTGGTATGTTAAATAACATTAGTCAGTTATTAGATCCATGTAACCCAATGTACTAAAACGCACACTGATAATTTTTCTTTTGAATAGGCCTACTTACTTATAAATACTTTCAACAGGCTTTTAACTTGTGGCCTAAGAGTTTATTTAGAGACTTGCGGAATACATTCTGCTAACATCACCCAAATTTTGCCGAAGCACTTTTATTTGAAATAAAAACAAACTGACAAATACAGTTTGAAAGAACATAAAAAGCTCAAAAGCTACCAAGTGTATTTATAATTAACATACAAAACCTAATAAATATTACCACTCAATAGAGTTGCCACCATTACAATAAGGTGTTTTAATTGACGTCAAACTATGAACACAGACTGTGTTTGTTTACATATCTCAGGTTAATTTGTAGAGCTAAATTAACCCTACTTTAGAAAATTGTAAAGGCACATAATTTATCAATTGTAGATAACAACTCTAAACAGTTTCTTTACCATCTAATTTTTTTGCCAAGTCTGATATGAGCTCTTTGAAAATTAGTGGATCAATATTTTTCCCAAGCTGATATAATACAAACCAGTCTCCGATTTGACATTTCCTGGCAATTGTTTCTATTTGCTCTTGTGGCGACAATCGTGAGCGAGCACGAAGTAGGTAGAGACGAACTTGTGGGCCCATTACAACTGCTGCACGGTAAATCAGTGACACTCCGGATATTAAGGTTAAAATAATAAACCAAAACCACAAGAACACATAGATCTTCTCATTGACTATATTCAGAGGAAGGACACACAATCCATCAAACTTCTGGACAGTTCCTGAAGGACCATATTTGTGGAAAGTACATTTTGTAACTTTAGGAAACACTCTGGACATGGGATCTTCTCTTTCTTCCTGATCCATTTCAGTAAACTTTACTACATCTGATCCATATGTACTGAACTCACCATCCAAGAAGAAATCCATGAAATAGATTTGTGCAATGACATTAATAAAGTTAAGCACCTCACAAATGAAAAATCTGACAGCATAGAAGTTTTGAGTATGTAGATTAGTAGCAAAATAATCTACAAGAAGCTTTTTGCGGTCTGTTTTGCATTCTTCACTAACGACAGGGCAATTCAGATCTAACACCAACATCTTAATTCTTCCACCCTCCCAAGTTTTCCAAAGGTAACGCGGGACGTAGAAGAGCATAGCTTGAAAGAACAAAACAAAACATACCCATTGGTAGTACTTATGATACTTGACTTCATTTTCTCCGTCGACGTGGCTGGCAACACCAGGTTGTACTATGTCTTTTCCAATTGTTCCGGCTAGACGATCTGGAATGGTGAAGGTAGAATAAATCCAGCAGTAAGTGTCCATAACATTAGGGGGGATCTCATCAACTATGCAGTCGATAGGATCGCCGATATATTGGCGTGAAGTTACTAACAGTGAAAACGCTACGAGTATGATAACTGTTGCTTTGTAATGCAGTCGAAACACATTATTATCAATACAAACCGAGTCTATTTTCAAAAGCCCCTTGACGGAGCCAAAAACGTCAAACATGGCTGATTTTCAATTCACTTCACACAAAAACACAAACACACTACTACACCAAACACACCTCTTGCGTGCTTCACTGACTGGAATGGTGAAATGGAGGATTCTTCTTCCACTTCCAGTATCTCAGCTGCGCAAACGAGACGCGCAGACACGATTAGAGGAGGGGATTTTCCCCTCTCTAGCCTCGAAACAGGCTCCTCTCACTGCTGCCTCCCCTCCTGGCCATTTGGATCTACAACAATCACTGACAGTTTCTCAATATCGTCTCTCCCCCTCTACAAAGATATTGTCGGCTCTCTCCACTCCATCTACTCTATACTTACCAGTGAGGGGGTGGATTCAGTTGTAGTTTTTCTCTCCATTCTCATCACATTTTCTTATTATTAAAATCCCTATACCCTCTAAGACAGATTGATAATAAACTAGGTCAAGTTCTACAAAGTTACTAGATACGATGTACTTCAGTTATTAATACAAGAACAATTTAAATATGCCTGGTTTATTTCAATAAGTATATTATTGTAAATATTTTTTTTAGTAAAAAATTTTATTAATAATAAAATAAATATGGTCTTGCAACAATACAGGCTATAACCAATTAATTACATTGTACAGTACAACAATGTATTCAATTTAAATAATTAAGTTCAGTATTCTTAGTATTATATCATGTATAATATTTCACATATGGGGTTCTATTACTTAAAAATAATTGGTATTATGAAAAATACCCAATATGTTTTTCTAATGATTGTTGTTTGTTGAAGTTGATTACAATAAAACCAAATGGTTCAATCATTTTTTAATAATTGGATTCAAGCTTTTGGGATGCATTTTTTTTTTCAATTGTTATTTATAACTAAACTTATAGACAGGCCTTTTAAGGGGAGCCTTGGTCCTATTTCATCAATGAAATATAGGATCTAAAAAACCTGCTTGGAAAGGTAGGTTATTTTATTATTATAGGATCTTAGGTTTCTTAAGTAACTGCTTGCCTTCGGATCCTTACAAAAAAAGTTAGTACGAAAATAAATAACTTTTTTTGTACACTTATTAAAAAAAAATTAAATATTTATATTTAACATTACATACAATATTACATAAGATCATAAGTTTGGGATATTTTATTTATAAGGTTAAAATGTTGTTACCATACAGCATTACGTTTTTAGTCCTCTAAAACTCGTACTCGACGTGTCTCTAAAAAATCTAAAAAGGGGTTTAACCTTGCGCAATAGTTACATTGTTTTGTTATAAATTTAAATAAATCAAACAATTTTCAAATTTTGTTAGTTTGAATTAGTATTATGAAATGTGTGAAGGTCAGAACTGCAAAAGATGGATGACGGGTTATTTCTTATCTTATCTTCTTCCAAGTGCAGGTTGGTAAAACAAGGCGATCTACCTTACCCTCACCGCGACTTTTTCTTCTATACACATTAGAACTGCATCTAGGGATGGCAAATATTTTCAACGTATCGATATATCGAACTATTGATACAACAATAATATCGAAAGAAAATATCGATATATCGGGTAACCGATATATCGAACTGTAAATGATTCATTTGCTTAAAGTTATGCACTAACGCTTATGTTATAACCAAAAATACACTCATTTTTTGCTGTCACTATTTAGAATAGTTGACTGAATGTAAAAATTAAATACGTTTATCTACACGAAACAATTTGTGGTCTGTGGGGTTGAATGAAAAAAAATCAAAGTAAGAACAATTATACCTTCGATTAATATGTCAATTATAAAAGAATAATATACAGTGCAACCTTGATATAACGAATCTCATGGGGAAAGAGAAAAATTCGTTATATCAAGGATTTCGATATATTGAGGTTCGATATAACGAGGGGATTTTAGGCAGACTTCGATATATAGAGGTTTTTCTCAACAGCTGCTACAAGTTACGATAACCAAAAATTCCTTAATTCTACTGCATACTGACAGGAAACGAACTGTCTAGACTCAATCTATTTTTGGATGTACAGTCCTTTCTCATCATAAAGGCTCACACGGACACTCTGGTATAGTGTGTATTGGAGGCGTTAAGTTGAAAGGCGCTGAAAGTTAAAGCATTCATTTGCCACCACAAAATGTTTTGTTGCAAAGAATATTGTTTGAATTTAAATACTCTGCCATTATTACTGTACAGTATCTGCAATTTTAAAAGCTGCGTGGTAAAAAAATAAACTCATTGCATATAAGGAATAAACATTTATTTCTTAATTACAAATACAGTACGTACTGTAAAAAAAGTTTCTTTCTTGACACAAAAAATAACTTTGAATAAAATATATAAAAGAACTGAACTTTTTAGAGTGTGATATTTTAGCTCACTAACAAAATCAGAAAACTAAACATTACTTTTAAAATATTCCGAAATGGTTGTTTGTCTACCTGTGAATGATACTTTATCAAGTGCATCATCCAATATAGAGATCGATTGAATTACCGGTTCACTCATAACCGTCTTCTTTTGGAGAAATTTCCGCAGTACGTCCACAGCACATCGCGCATCACGAAGGGTGGGGTCTGGGTCCACTGCCTCTGCCTCGCTGTCTTCGTCTACGACATCCTCGCCGCTGTCACCTGCATCTTCTTCCATAGGGGCGTTTTGAGAAACGGATGAGACAATGTCTGTGTCACTCAATTCACCGCTTGTAGCCAGGTCGTTATCAAAATCTACAAAATCTTCAAAAGTTATTCCTTCGATGTTTAGGGCTTCTATTACTGTGTTCCATCGTTCAGGGTTTTCACTTCCAGGGATAGGCTCAACAACTCTGCAGTCTTCTTCAACATTTTCCTCCTGTACAAAGCCACTTTTTTTGAAGCAATTCTTGATCGTCTGTTCTGTTACGTTGTTCCAAGCTTTAGAAGCCATCCACATTGCATCCAGAATACTGATTTTTGTAGGGCTCTGGTTTTCAATATCATTGAGAAACCGGCGCACAACTTCCTTTCGATAAAAGACTTTAAAGTTGTTAATTATGCCCTGATCTTAGGGCTGAAGTTTAGATGTAGTGTTAGGTGGTAAAAATTCAATCTTTATGTTTTTAAGCTTCGAGATGTCTCCATGGGCCGAGCAATTGTCAATAAACAGTAGAATTTTCTTCTTCTTTTTTTTCATTTCTTTGTCCAGGTCAGATAACCATTTGGAAAATATTTCTGATTTCATCCAAGCTTTTTGATTTGAGGTGTAATCCATGGGCTAACTTTGAATACCTTTGAAACAACGCGGATTTTTGGCCTTTCCAATCATTAATGGTTTGAGTTTGACAGATCCAGTTTGATTCGCTCCAAGAAGTATTGTCAGTCTTTGTTTGCTGTTTTTACCGCCATGGCATTCGTCTCCTTTTAATGTCAAAGTCTTATCTGGTAAACACTGAAAAAAAGTCCGGTTTCATCCGCATTGAAAATTTCATCTGGTCGGTATCCCTCTGTTAAACCAGGCAGTTTATCAGCCCACTCTGTGCACACCTGACTGTCTACACTCGCGCTTTCACCTGTCACTCTTTTGAACACAATTTCATTTCTTCTTTTAAAGTTCTGGAGCCAGCCATTGCTAGCTCGGAAGTTTGGTTTGTCCAGTTGTTTAGCAAATTCAGTTGCCTTTTCCTGAAGAACTGGCCCACTTATGGGCAAGTTCTTGTTGCGGCATTGTTTGAGCCACTGCAAAACACAATTTTCAACGTCGCTGAATTCAGGAACTTTAAGTCTCTTAGATGAGGTTGCAGTATTTTCGTATTTTTCCCTATTCTTCACGATCGTTGACAACGTGTTTGCCGGTATACCAAACTCTTTAGCAATGTCACTCTTTTTCTTATTCCCGGCATTTACTGCTTCTAAAAGTTTAACTTTTTCTGCGTACGACAGAGTTTTACGCTCACGTTTCGCCATCGCACAAATAAACAAAACTTAAAACACATACAAATCACACTGACGGATTTTATCATTGACTGTAAAATAAAGCGCGATCACAATCTTCAAATGCCAAAACAACACTGATCTACTGTACAGTATAAACAGGTAAACAAAGGACGGAGGAGAGGGGGTTTCAGGTTGAAACGTGAAAAGTGACAAAATACGAAAAAATATTCTGTATCTGAACTTCGATATACAGAGGTTTTTCGTTAAAAACTTCGATATATAGAGGTGATTTGTCAGGTTTAGATGCCACCATAATTCGTTATATCGAGGTTTGTACCGCAATTACTTCGATATATAGAGGTAAAATTAACATTGTAGAGATAGGAAAATTCAAGGGGAATTGAAAAAATTCGAAATATCAAGGAATTCGATATATCGAGGTTCGATATATCGAGGTTGCACTGTAATAACATTGTTATTTTTCCTTTTCACATTTAAAAATGCCTATAGGCTTCTTATAAATAGTAAACGTCCACCCACTGGTCTACAATAAACTACGTTTTAGCGTGTTAACCTTGCGTAAAAAAATAAATAAAGTTACTTTATTATTTCAATGCATGTTTTTACACATAATTTAAAAGTAATTTTCCGAATCGTAATGATTTTGAGGAGATTTCTAAATATTTTCATAACGTCAATATTTAATGATATGATACATCGGACCAAAATATCGATACTAAAATATTGATATATCGAAACACATTTATCGATATTTCCGATGTATCGATATATCGTTGCCATCCCTATCTGCATCGTTCCCACCGATTACATAGGCACAGGCACAGAGTATGATGATAAACTCATTATACTCTGTGACGTAAGATTTTGTCTGGTGTGTTCGGTGATCGTTCCCTCAAGCGGAACGACGAAGATGCAGTTCCGAAGACGCTAACTATGTATACTGAACATGAACTAATGTTACCGAAGGGGAACACTGTCTCGGGACTCATATGAATCAGGTAAATGGAATAGAATTCAAAGTAAAATTCATAAGAAAAACCAAATTTGTATTGTTTGTTATCTCTTTGATCATTACATATAAATGTCCAATCATTAACCCATTTCAGCTATCCATGTCTCCCCTGAGTTAAAATTTAGTTCAACTACAATAACAGCTTCCTCGTTTATTTGAAACACTTCTTGACCTACTTCCATTGTTTCTTCACACAAATTAATATAAAAATTCCTGAAAATATTCTTTTCAAGTATTAGAAACAGTTCATTTTTTATAAACTAGCATTATTTATATTCATATCTTTGACTCTAAAAACCCTTTGTTGGTATCATTTTTGAAACAAATCTTACTGTTCTGTGAAAGTCCTTTACATTGTTTTTTGTCTGGTCTTTTTCTTCTTTTATTATTTTATAGCTAATTAATTTTCTTTTCTCCCTTCACCCTTCATAACACACGAGTTGTTTCCAACTGATTTTTGTGTGTTTCTCTGTAGCGTCTAGTGTTTGTTCGTTCAAGACACTTGTTTTATCTTTTTCCTTTCAGTTACAATCTTTTTGGAATTCTTAGTTAAACCAAAGGTTTCTGGTTTTTGGGACATGTAGATCCAGCCGATTCTGTATTTTTTTCTTAAATGTCTCCTACGTACTCTCTACTTGTTTGATAATTTCTTCTTCCGGATCATTGGACAACAAGGAACTAAACATATTAGAGACTTCTACTCTAAATTGTTTTATTTTTGTTGTTGTTGGAAAGATATAGGCCTAATTTTACTAAGCTTATGTTTTTCTCTTTTTTTCGATTTTTATTTTCTGCCTTACTTTTGTCACCACTAGATGGTGGTCCAATCACCACTCTGCTCCTCTCAAATTTTTCACGTATAACATTGAAGATTTGTGTCTCTAGTCCACAAGCACACGGTCCATTTTATTTGTCTTCTTCAGTCTTGTGCCCTCCAAGTCTACTTGTGTATATCTTTCCTTACAAAGCTCGTAGGCCTACTAGCAAGAACCATATTATGGGCATTTGCAAAGCCCTATAGTCTTGTTCCTTTGTCGTTTTAATCTATGTGGAAGCTTTCCTTGCCAGCTACACCTCTCCATTTGTCTTTGGCATTAGCATGTCCTAAGAGAATTTTCATATCATTAGAATATTATTAATTACGTCTTCTACTTGTGCGTAGAAATGATCTTTCTCGTCATTCTTCTCCGTAGGTGTATGAAAGGTAACTAATGATATATTCTTGAACCAACCCTTCAATCTAATGGTACTTCATTAACTATCTCTCTAATGGGATCTAATTTTATCACTGACTCTAATAAATGACCTTGCCAGAAAATGGCCATTTTATTTTTGTACAGCGCCTAGATAAAACTATACTGCCAAATAGCATACGGATTCAGCTACGGTGGCATTAGGACTCTTAAGGCTGAAAAGCATAAGGACTTAACAATAGACCTTACGACTGATTGTCTATAGTTAGAATAACAAATTCAATCCTAATACAAAAATCTAAATGTCTAGTTTTGACCTTGTCATGTGTGACTGTGGTCACCAATCTATATAGTTCAAAATAATATTCAAGCTTTACTGATAGGTTAAATAATTAGATGTGACATTATTAGTTCCATATTAGTTCAAACATTTCAATGTTTATCATCTATAAAAAATATGTTTTCTAATGAGCTGAGTGTAAAAATAAGTTGTATAATAATATAAATTTTTTTTATAAATTGTATCATGTAACTTTGAGTAAAGTTCATAGGAATATAAATGAGCATATTTTACAGTAGACGAGTAAAATTACACGACTATTTTTTTTTTGCAAAGAGCTGAAAAATATAACGACCCTGCCAGGATTCGAACCTGGAATCTTCTGATCCGTAGTCAGACGCGTTATCCGTTGCGCCACAGGGCCAGTTATATCTACGAGATAATTTTTTATATTATAAACTGAAATAATTATGGGAAGATGAATTATATAGTAAAATAGGATGACACCCCAATAAATACAAATGAAATTATAAGATTTATTTATCTATTAGGTACAATTCTAAATTATATTAAATAAAATAAAAAATATTTTTACACTAGCCTGACAAATAATTTAATATAAATAAACATACCAATTAATTATAATGGTTCATTTTGTATACTGAAAACTATCCTTTTATGTAGACAATGTCCAGTAAACTAAATATAGGGTCTGTTTCAGAAGAGGACCCCCACGCTTGGTTAGGTTAGGTTAGGTTAGGTTATGTTAGGTTAGGTTAGGTTAGGTTAGGTTAGGTTAGGTTATAGTAAATTTTTCAAGCGTGGGGGTCCTCTTCTGAAACAGACCCTAAATATACACTAAGAATGATGAAACACTATTACGAGAAATAAAAAGGTTACTAGTAAAAACAATGATGTGAAACATTACTTTTATTACAAACCTTCTTGGCAGATATCTAGTGTTCTTGGCATATTGGTTTCCTGCATAATCTGTATCCTGCAATCTGTCGATCTGTTACTAAAGGTACCATGCCTTCATCATAATCTGCATCCTGCAATATGTCGATCTGTTACTAAAGGTACCATGTCTTCATCATAATCTGTATCCTGCAATCTGTCGATCTGTTACTAAAGGCACCATGTCTTCATCATAATCTGCATCCTGCAATCTGTCGATCAGCTGACTAAAATACAAAAATCTAAATGTCTAGTTTTGACCTTGTCATGTGTGACTGTGGTCACCAATCTATATAGTTCAAAATAATATTCAAGCTTTACTGATAGGTTAAATAATTAGATGTGACATTATTAGTTCCATATTAGTTCAAACATTTCAATGTTTATCATCTATAAAAAATATGTTTTCTAATGAGCTGAGTGTAAAAATAAGTTGTATAATAATATAAATTTTTTTTATAAATTGTATCATGTAACTTTGAGTAAAGTTCATAGGAATATAAATGAGCATATTTTACAGTAGACGAGTAAAATTACACGACTATTTTTTTTTTTTTTTTTTTTTTTAAAGAGCTGAAAAATAAATCGACCCTGCCAGGATTCGAACCTGGAATCTTCTGATCCGTAGTCAGACGCGTTATCCGTTGCGCCACAGGGCCAGTTATATATGAGATATAATTTTTTATATTATAAACTGAAATAATTACGGGAAGATGAATTATATAGTAAAATAGTTAATTGATAAATAGTAATGACACCTCAATAATTAAATACAAATGAAATTATAAGATTTATTTATCTATTAGGTACAATTATAAATTATATTAAATAAAATAAAAAATATTTTTATACTAGCCTATACGGTATGACAAATAATATAATATAAATAAATATACCAATTAATTATAATGGTTCATTTTGTATACTGAAAACTATCCTTTTATGTAGACAATGTCCAGTAAACTAAATATAGGGTCTGTTTCAGAAGAGGACCCCCACGCTTGGTTAGGTTAGGTTAGGTTAGGTTATGTTAGGTTAGGTTAGGTTAGGTTAGGTTAGGTTAGGTTATAGTAAATTTTTCAAGCGTGGGGGTCCTCTTCTGAAACAGACCCTAAATATACACTAAGAATGATGAAACACTATTACGAGAAATAAAAAGGTTACTAGTAAAAACAATGATGTGAAACATTACTTTTATTACAAACCTTCTTGGCAGATATCTAGTGTTCTTGGCATATTGGTTTCCTGCATAATCTGCATCCTGCAATCTGTCGATCTGTTACTAAAGGTACCATGTCTTCATCATAATCTGCACCCTGCAAAATGTCGATCTGCTACTAAAGGTACCATGTCTTCATCATAATCTGTATCCTGCAATCTGTCGATCTGTTACTAAAGGTACCATGTCTTCATCATAATCTGCACCCTGCAATCTGTCGATCTGCTACTAAAGGTACCATGATTTCATCATAATCTGTATCCTGCAATCTGTCGATCTGCTACTAAAGGTACCATGATTTCATCATAATCTGTATCCTGCAATCTGTCGATCTGCTACTAAAGGTACCATGTCTTCATCATAATCTGTATCCTGCAATATGTCGATCTGCTACTAAAGGTACCATGTCTTCATCATAATCTGCATCCTGCAATATGTCGATCTGTTACTAAAGGTACCATGATTTCATCATAATCTGTATCCTGCAATATGTCGATCTGTTACTAAAGGTACCGTGTCTTCATCATAATCTGTATCCTGCAATCTGTGGATCTGCTACTAAAGGCACCATGTCTTCATCATAATCTGCATCCTGCAATATGTCGATCTGTTACTAAAGGTACCATGATTTCATCATAATCTGTATCCTGCAATATGTCGATCTGTTACTAAAGGTACCGTGTCTTCATCATAATCTGTATCCTGCAATCTGTCGATCTGTTACTAAAGGTACCATGACTTCATCATAATCTGCATCCTGCAATATGTCGATCTGTTACTAAAGGCACCATGTCTTCATCATAATCTGCATCCTGCAATCTGTCGATCTGTTACTAAAGGCACCATGTCTTCATCATAATCTGCATCCTGCAATATGTCGATCTGTTACTAAAGGTACCATGATTTCATCATAATCTGTATCCTGCAATATGTCGATCTGTTACTAAAGGTACCGTGTCTTCATCATAATCTGTATCCTGCAATCTGTCGATCTGCTACTAAAGGCACCATGTCTTCATCATAATCTGCATCCTGCAATCTGTCGATCTGCTACTAAAGGTACCATGCCTTCATCATAATCTGCATCCTGCAAACCAAACCCAACATAACCTAATCAGACCAAACATAACCTAACCAAAACTAATAAAACTTAACCTATCAATAAAAAACCTAGCCCTATCATAACAGAACGTAACCTTACTGAAATCGGCACATTTCCGGTGCTGGTTAGGTTGTAAAAACCTTGTGATATTCCTGATAATGAAAAATGACGCATAATTTGAGTACCCACGTTAATTTGAAGTAATAATAACAACAATTATTTAATAACTTGCAGAAGTTTCATGCCAGTATTTAACGGACGCCTTGACGTTTCTAAATTGACTTAAAACTTTAGGTAGGCCTACTCATCGCCTAAAATCTCCACATCACCATTGCTCCAGAGAAGGATTGTGTGGCATTTTACATAATTTTGCGAAAAACTCTTGATTTTCGCTTCGACTTGGTATTCTTCAGAAGAATTCTCCATAATTTACAGTAACATAACGCTGTATATGAATTGATAAAATAGTATACAGTAAATAGAACAAACAAGTGATGGTAACAAATCAAAGTCTATACAGTATCTAAATCTAGTTAAACAAACTTAACATCCTTTACGAAATGATGGCAGTGTGTTGTACTCCAACAACTCTAAACTGTTGTACTCCATCAACACTGAACATTTATGCATTTTTCACATGATATTCCAACGCAAGCATTGCTTGAACATTTCGCAGTTCTACAGCCCAGCATCACCAAAATTGAATAAAATTATTTATTTCATTTTCACAATGTAATTCATTTAATGTAAGACTGTACAATGCTCGCTTTTCTCACTGCAATAACTACGATTGTTATATTGATTACGTTTCTCGTGCGTTTTACTAATCCTATACCATGTTGAGGCGGAAAGGACAAGACGTTTTGTAAACTAACCTTTCTCTCGATTCACACGTTTCTTGACTTGGATCGAAGTGCATTTCAGTGTAAAACATTTATGTTGTGGATAAGGTTAACATGTCCATTTCCGGGAACATTCTGTCGGATGCAGATTTGCCATTTGTGATGGATTTCTTTGCAGTTTGAATCTCGAAAATGAGTCAGTGCACATCCATCCACAGAAGAACAATTTAGAATAGAATACTGCTTCTAAAATAGCTTTGCCTATTACAGTATTATTTAGGGTGGTAATCCTAGTCGTTCCTGAAGTAGATAATCTCGAAAAAGATAGTTTTACTAATTCGCTTGGGTTTAAGACCTTACATGGTAATATTGTATATAGTTAAACAAATTTTATATTTTCAAGTTCTACTAAAGTATGAAAGTTTATAGGTAAATTAATTTTTTTCTATAGTAAGCTAAACTGACTAAGTTGAGCTTAGCCACTCGCTCAAGAGTTTTATACTGTTTTAAGCCCCCTACAAAACTTGCAATAATCATTATTAAAAAGTCAAGATTATAAAGAATTGTCACTAAAATAGTACACATGATCATCACTGGATCACAGACACCAAAGTATAAAAACACAAATAGGCTTTTCAGTGAAAAATGCTATATCCGAAATTCTTAGACCAATAGTCTCGCTGAAGCACTGTGTACAAAATAACAACAACTACCAGCTTTACGAGCTAACAAAATTTATAAATTAAGCTCTACGCGCGCTTTCACTCTATCTATATCAGAGAATGTCTACGCTATCCATAAGATGATTTTTTTCTGGACATCGTCAACTGCTGCATCTGTATTCTGTGTAAGCCTGGTTCCAATTACAAACGACAGTAAATAGTCAAGGTGACCTCAAGTCAGTGACCTTAAAGGAGTTAAACAAGCGCGCTTGTCATTAAAATGCCTGGCGATCCTCATAAAGAGACCCACTTTGGATACAATCAACTTGGAGTCTATATGAACGCCAAGATCTTTCACAGCACGATTCTCCATTCACAATTCTTGATTCTATCACCAACAATTCCATGTTAGAAGAGTGATGGATTACTTTTTATTCAGAGGTCAGTTACATGTGGTTCTCTTTTGCTCAACTTTCAGCCAAAACATAAATGACTGAAACATCAAACGATCACTCGTATCAGTGATTTGCAGATATATTTTTAAATTGTTAGCATAGTTTGACTTTATAGTTCAGTATAGGTGTTGTTATTAACAAATAATTATAGGGACAAAGGTTTCAAATTAGATCCTTGTGGTATTCTGAAAATGGCAACTTTCCTTGAATACACGCCAACTCATTCGAAGTTCTATATCCTAACCAAACGTTTAATTTTATCCACTAAATAAAGTTTGGAGAAAATGCGGATAAAATGAGTTAAAAAAAGAGATATATATATATAAATAGTGAGAAAGCCTGTCAAAAGCATCACCCTGTGCTCGACGCTCAACTGCTTTTCTAATATATGTTAGAAAAGAAGATTGTTACAGATGAACAGCTGCCATAAAACCTTGCTAATGACGTTATAACAAGAGGCAGACTCTATTATACAAACATCTGTGTACTTACACCATTCTTAAATATCTTGGCTAGTTCTCAGAACAAATACTGGCATGAAATTAGACAGAATTGGGGTTCCTTTTTGGCCATCTTGTAGTGCCTCAGAGCTACGATATCTTGCCCCTCGTATGTATTGTGTTTGCTGCGTGGCTGCCACTACAGTTATGTCCATTGGATGGCGATTCTGTAGCAGTTTTGGTGCTTTCTTAGGGATTTGGATAACAATATGTGATGCACTAGTAATTTTGCTAACGTAGAGTTAGCATCGTCAGTTTCATAATTTCACTGTTCTAACTTGAACCAACCAATTATTGACTGGAGGGGAGGCGTAAGCTATCTTCAGTGTTCAAAGGGAGGCGCCAGTGCTACAAGGTTGAGAACCGCTGGTTTAGATAATAATATGTGATGCACTAGTAAGACAGATGATAGTTTAGATAACAATATGTGATGCACTAGTAAGACAGATGATAGTTTAGATAACAATATGTGATGCACTAGTAAGACAGATGATAGTTTAGATAACAATATGTGATGCACTAGTAAGACAGATGATAGTTTAGATAACAATATGTGATGCACTAGTAAGACAGATGATAGTTTAGATAACAATATGTGATGCACTAGTAAGACAGATGATAGTTTAGATAACAATATGTGATGCACTAGTAAGACAGATGATAATTTAGATAACAATATGTGATGCACTAGTAAGACAGATGATAGTTTAGATAACAATATGTGATGCACTAGTAAGACAGATGATAGTTTAGATAACAATATGTGATGCACTAGTAAGACAGATGATAGTTTAGATAACAATATGTGATGCACTAGTAAGACAGATGATAGTTTAGATAAAGATCGATGTTTTGGCTATCGTAATTCCCTCACGATAATATTCCAGATCTCAATCTACCTTAAGCCGACTTGTTTAACTTAACTCCCTGTTTCTGTAGCTACGGTTAAAAATATTATACTGACAAATTATGTGAATCCTTCACTGGAAACTTTAGCCTCCAGGAAACAGTTAGCTTTCAAATACGCTTGATTGACTTTTGATCTGGAGAACCTTATCACAGTATACAGAAGTTTTACTTTACGAGGATATTTAAGGTGATTGACCAAAGAGTCGGTTCAGAGGAATCGAACTCAGAAATTTGGCTGGTGAAGTCACATTTAGTCATCATACATATTAGTTTTAGTTTTTCGTGATTGTCTACAATTCGAAAAAACCAATACACAGAGCTTCTGTGTACACAGAGAAACATAAATAGAGATAGAAAACATCATAGTGGCAGAAAGAAATAGAATTTAACTAATGTACAGCTTATAAAATCTATAGTAGTAATTACTATTAAGTTTTATTACTAAGAGGAGAATAAGAGTAAGGGGAAGGACTGACATCGGTGCTGCCCCAAAGAGCATGTTAAACAAATAGAATAGGCATCGACAAGCAGTACCATAGGAGCAGTTGATGCTGAGTCGGCCATTTTGATGGTGGCCAGATCTCCCAAATGTCTCGCCGAGTGAGGCAGACACATTAAAGTAAGCGCTTTGTTTCCATCAATAATTAAGCCATTTAGAAACCAAATAAAATTTTGAAAATAAGCATGTATTTAGTTCACGGGCTTTCATGCGCAATCTAATAAAATGATTTTATTTTTAATAAATAGCAAACCAATTTCAAAATTTAAATTACATGAAAAAGTTACCGGTATTATATGACTTTCTTTTTTATTTTTCGGTCTGAGAATTTTCACCAGCGAGAAAGCTATCAGTTATTAATTGAGGTTTCATATTATCTAAAGAATTTGATTGTAGGACAACTATTTTTCTTTTTATGATGTGGTACATTGGTAGATGTAAAACCATCGCGCGTGAATTTCGTATAATCGCCTAACAATTCTTTATTAGCTCTTAATTATTTGACCTGATACATTTACAAAAATTTTCAATGTAACATATATATATTAAAATATATGTAAGCTATGAATATCTATTATACGCAGACTACGAGCTCGACGCTCCGTACTGGGGCGGTAAGTGAAGCGGGGTGCCATTTTGGTGGTGGTCGGCTTCACCGCAGGAGGGTATTTGCCCACTCTATTCGTATTACTCTATGGACGTGCCCCACGTGACAGGACTCAATTATTCCTCGTAAAGTACATTCACGCCCGGCCACTCATGTGCTAGAACCGTTCAGTTGTTTAATCGTTTCGCGGAAAGCTAACAGTACAATTTTAAGCTATAATGATGCAATGCGAGTTTAGTTGCGTGCGGCCCATACATACCTGATGGAACGCAGTTTCCAGAGTGTGGGAACGTGGTAGACCGACCGGATCCGGATACCAGTCAGATTACTTGAATTCGACTGCCAATTATCGATAAATCGACTGTCGGGCTTCCGCTGGAATGTTAACGTCGTTTAATTCTCGCTACTACTTATTTAAGACTAGCGTCTTTCAACCAATTTGCTCTAGCTACTCATCTCCCCTCCCACTCCTCTTTCGATCGAACCTAGATCGACCGACGTTATTTATTTTACACTGGATCCTGAGATTGGTTCCACGCCTTCTACAGGCTCATTAATGTTAATATACATTTGTACTTTTACCACGTTGTAAGCACCAACAATTTCTATATTTGATGTTTACAAGTTCCGTTTATATTATTTTTATTTCTTTTTTACTAAATATATTTGGTTTCCAGCTGTTCTGACTATCTACGAACGTTACTGATTTTGCCTATCTTGTAATTAAATTGCTTAGCTTTTTGATGTTCAGAAAAATTATATTCTAAGTCAATGGTGAAAGGTTTTACATTTCAAAATCCCCTCCCCCTCTCCCCCGTGGTGAATACAAAAACTATTTTAAGAAACCCTCAAGCTACACGGAACCTAAAACTGGATTTTTTGGAAAACAAAATTTAAATCACCAATTTAATTAGGTGTTAGGTTTGTAAACATTCAATTCATATACCATTACTTTTCTTTATATCATTTGCAACTTTGGCGGTTTAGACCATATGCTGTTTTTTTTCCTATTTGTAACCTTGTGATGTAGATATTTCTTGTCTTAAGTCCTAAACCACAAACTCTAACGGAAGATTATTGACTTGCACCAGTTTACAGTGCATACTGTTACGTGCCTTGCCAAATTAGGAGAGCGCCACTTCTGTTTCTGTGAGGTGGGGTGCGGCAGCCACTTACGATTGCACGGCCAATCCAGTAACACCTAGATAGTGCGCGAATGGCAGTTAATTTGCCTCTAGTTGAGACTAGATTAGACCGTGGTGTCTACATGGATCTAGATCACGCTTCCAGAACCTTCTAGATTGCAGCGGTGTCTTATACAAAGACAGCTCTCGGTCGACTAGTCTGAATGTAAGTGGCAGTGTGAGTCTTCAGCCTGGAGTGGAAGTAACAAAGATAATACACTAACGGTGGCAGATAACGAACGTAAACTAGTGTGATAGATACTAGTTAATTTATATTTGTAAATAGCTCGTAGTGTATAATTTAGGTAGTTAGTGCATGTAAAAATTTACAGTTAGTTACCACAGAGTATTTTCAACTTATTATTTAGGACCTTGTTGGATCGTAAAACATGAAGTTGAAAAACACCGGGTTGTGGTCCTGTCTCCAAGCCCACTGCGCCTAGACTCCATGGCCCTTTGCGCCCCGAGACTGGCGACAGTGTCACAAGAGACCAGTCCCCCTTATGAAGGACATGATCTCCCGAATGTAGCCCTTCTAATATCCTCTGGTTCCAGAAAAGCGGCACCCAGAGTCCTATATCTAAGAGATGAGAACTCCACAATGACAAAAGATGTGTATGGAGCTCTCCTCATCCTCCTCACAGAGCCTGCATGTGGAGTCCTCTGTTAGGCCCATAATCTTCATATGTCTGTTAAGAAGATTGTGTCCGGTCAGCATTCCCGTAGCCGTCCTCACCTTGGCCCGGTTACAGCTCAGCAGATCTCTGCTGTACCTGCGATCCGGTCCTTGCATAAGAGCACGAGACTGCCTGAGCCCGGACTCGGTCCTCCATGTACCATCGTGTTCCTCAGAGGTCCACCTGTCAATTCTTCTTTTTACCTTTTGAAAAGGAATACCAAGAGCCGGCTCCGGCCCCAGCAGAGGGCACTTTGCCCCTCTCCTAGCCAGTGCATCGGCTCTCTCATTCCCATCAATACCAGCATGCCCAGGGACCCATATGAGTCTCACCTTTCTACGCTGGCAAAGAGTCTCCAGGATCCCCTGGCACTCCCATACCAGCTTAGAGCTGGTACGTGGTGCCATGATCGCCTTTATCACCGCCTCGCTGTCCGAGCAGATTGAGACTACTCCTCCGAAGCCACCTAGACGCATTTCTTCTTGTGTCGCTGTCATGATAGCCATCACCTCCGCCTGGAAGACGGTAGCATGGGCCTCTAGAGGTACAGACAGAACTTTCCGTGCCCCCCTCCCGTAGACCCCAGCACCCGCGCCTTCTTCTGTAAGTGAGCCGTCTGTATACCAGACGCTTCCTTTAACTTGTGCGGGCTCGGTACTCCATATCCACTCATCTCTGCTTGGAAGGAAGGCCCTGACCTGCCTGTCAATTCTGTACCTAGGTACCATTAAGTCTGTTCCCATCGAAATCAATGGGTCCAGACCAATGTCTCCAGATAGTACTGTATATCCCCATGGAGTCCTGGTTGGCCAGGCAACCAGCCACCAGTCGTCCTTATTCTAAAGGTGAAAAACATAAGTTAATAATCTTTCTAAGTATATATTACTACTCATATTATATACTTTGTTACTGGTTCAAGAATGTATGTAAATTTACCTTAAATTAATGTTTAAAGGTGCAAAATCAGGACCTGCCTTGAAACACAGACATACACAACCTAAGGTAAAGAGTGGACTATTTTTTTTTTCTTTTCATTTTTGCTAAATAAATTACTGACGTCTTTAGAAGGTTACTGTATAAGCTTAAACATTTCTCAGGTTAAGGAGTTAACAACAGAGGTTTAACAATGCCAATTGTACCATAAACCGAATTCCACAAGAGTGGTCAGACATTCGATTTTCCGGATCCTGACACCAATGATTTTGTGTTAGATGCGCACATGTTATTTTGCACAGAAGGGTAAAATCATGGCGGTTAAGCGATAGTGTTTAGCGGTGAACGTGTTCATAGTTTTTAGAATCACTTCAATAATGTAAAGTTATATGACAACTCAAATTACCTAAAAACTGAATAGATTAACCGACATCATCAGCAACTTGGTATAAAATAGACTATGAATACATGATTATGCAAAAAATTCTATAGCTACACCTAAACCAAGATTACTCATCCGAAATTGCCAATAATTCCATACTTGGAGAGATCACGACTGTTTTCCCAACCAGTATTACTTGATTCGCTTTCCAACGCCAATGACCGTTAATATGTTGTTGCAAGTGAACAGAAGAACTCATCTGAGGCATAAAGCTATTGGCTGCGTCGCTTGCTGTCCTTAGATTCTTCCTTTTGTTCTCCGCCATTGTCTTCTGATGTTGAGTCCAAAAAGAAGGCTGCGCTCTTTGTTTTGTGAATGAGATGTGGCCATTCAAACCTGGGTTCAACGCGTCCTTAACCTTCGAGTGACTGCATTGTTGCACGAACTTCACACGAAGGATGCGGTGTGATAATCCTGAGAAGCAGAGGAGTTTTTGAAGAAAATTATTTTTAAATTATGGAAGAAAAATAAAGAATGGTTGGATTTATAGACTTTGAGTTTGAATAAGTTGTCAATACCATTATCAGCTACTGTATATGATTCGTTTCTCATGTAGATAAAGTAATGCGCTTTTTTCATGTCTCATAATTTTATAATTATTCTAGCAACATATCAGTCTTGTCTCTTATATCCCTTTCTTCCTAGATTATTTTAAGACTTTTTACAGACTCTTTAGTAATTCACTCTCTAAAGTTACAAATTAATCTATAAACAGAGGTGTAATACATTTTGTATTAGAAGTGCACATTTTATTTGCACACAAGAGTAAAGTCGGGTTGTTTTTTTAACGGTGAACGTGTTTGCAGTTTTTGCAATCGCTTCAATAATGTAAATAACAGAGATTGATCATGTTAATGCTGAAGAATACCTTCAACCCCCTGTAAAGACACGGTGGCACTCGAGGTGCGACATGGACTACTTGTGTTAATCCCAGCGACCCAAAGGGCCATAAAACTGGCACTCGAGGTGCGACATGCCACCTCAGGTAGCCCGGCGAAGGGTTGCGGGGTTGTAGACGCACTCTCTCTCTGTGTCCATAAATAAATAAATATATATATACAAAATAGGACCTACGTTACTAGGATAATCACACCATTTCAATAACTAGTGTAATTAAATACAGACTTTCACACTTAAAAGGAATCAATATTTTCCGGAAATACAATTATTTTTATTTCAATAAAAAGTAGTAGAACTATAATTTTTTCTGGACACTCCGATCTGCTTTACATAGCTAAATAGATTATTATTAGCTAACCTAACCTAACCTAACCTTTTTTTTAACAATCTAACAACCAAATTTTTAAACTATTTGACGCCGTTAAACATTCTTATTGTAATAAATATCTTTGTTTAAGTTAAACTATAAATTGTCATTGAGCGATGATTAATTATTGATCCGTTCTGTTATTACATTTTTCTTTTTTAATTTAATGGCTATCTTGTTCTTATATTTTCTTGTGAATTGAACCTACTCGGACATATGACATTAAAGTTATCATTAGTTTTCGCCAGCACAAAATGGAACGTACATTTTGAGTTCCCAAAATCAAAATCGGGTGACAATTTAATCAGTTTATCTTTCTCACATATTGATTATGCTAACAAATTTTCATTAGGTTTGAGGAACAAAATCGACTTATCTTAATGACAAAAATGCAACATTTTGTGTATTAGGCATCACACGGCTTCGCAACGCTTTAACAAATTAACAATAATCAGGGAATATTCAACAAATTCAAACAAGACTTTCAAGAGGTTTTTTAAATGAGAAGATAATTCTGAAACTAAGTAAGGGTCGCTACTTTTTAGTGTGTTGTTGTTCTTGTATATAAATTGCTTTAAATACAGTTTGAATCGAGAATAAAAAGAAAACCGGCTTAAGAAATTCGTTACCATTTGAGTATGACAATTCGTTACTGTAATTTATGTCAAAGAATCTACTCAAATAAAATAATCGATTAGCCGATTCTAAAAAAATAGCTAATTTTTTCAACTCGATTCGCATCACTTATTAGTGTGTTTAATGGTGGTTAAGGGGTGCGTATATCATACGTTGAGTTATTGGGTTAAACAGTAGGGTGGGTGGGTTACAATACTGGATATAAACGGTCTACTAACACCCACCAATGACTTGTAGAAGACAGCTATCCGCTACGCTACTGTGGCAGATGGAACGACAAATTAGGACTACTGACTGTTACAAGCGCACGAGCTGAGTGGAGAGTTAGGTAGTAATCCCGGGTAATGATTCAGGGAGTTGTAATGTAACGACTTAATGATGTAATGACTAATGAACTGACTGGCTGGCCGGTCACCGTCATCAAACATTCCTCGTGTACAAGTCCTGCTGGATCCGAGTCATTGTGGAAGGCTTCTAACCAAAGTGTTCGTCGGTGTAAATGTTGCTAGCAGTACTCAGGAAGCCAGTACGTCCTAACAGGTTTTTTCATCCAATAAATATCGACAGTCTAAAACAACTGTGTATAGTAACAAATAGACTGCCCAAACCAATGCTTTTGCTGTAGACTTACGAACGTGCTGCTATCTAACGGTGATTCGTTTCAAATAAGTGCTCGGACAACTATCTGGCGTACTATTAAACTTAATTTAACGAATATCCCGATTTAGCATTAGGATGCTTCACTAAGTTCTTTGTTCACTAAGTTTAAGTACATTACCGTGTAGCTCTGACTCGCGGTGGTGCCAAGACTGAACTGCGTTTTCCACGCGACAAAATTAATACTCGTAGTCATTCCTATGGTTGATTTCATCGTCACGTTATTGGCTGTAGTAATACCAAACTCGTCGTAGTTCCAGCATTTGTTGTAAGAGCGCTCTGAAGTCAAGCTTCACGAGACCATATGAGTGGACAGTCTTTTAGTTTCGTCAATCATTATTTTGACAACGATTGTAGAGATATGGGCGAATATGAAGGTCCAGTGAGTTTTGTAAGGTCGACTGTTTCTTTAATTTACTAAACCTATCAATGATAAATTATAATTACCGATTTATTTTAATACATTTAATTCTTTTCCTTGTATTAGGTAATCCAAATACCTACTGTCCTAGAGATAAATGCTGTTAAGCTTGTCCGTGGAAAGTCTTGCCATTTTCAGAGCTAAGAGAAATTGAAAACCAAGACGCGCGAGATAGTTTGGTAGAATAGCTTATAGTTGTAGATAAACACAGTTTGAATTTTTCTTCTTACACCACTCTAAAAACAAAATCAATAGTTTCTTTACTGGAATTAAAGATACATATACGAGGATGTGTTTGTTGTAAAGCCAAGAAATATTCTGTTGGACTCTGCCTTGCCTGAAAATGATTGCCACATAGCAATATAGCCACTGAGAAGAAGCTGGAGCTGGAATAACAACTTTTGTTGATGAAGAAAGTTTATCTCAATAAAAAGAATCAGTTGGAAGATCAGGGATAATAACACAAGGGAATAATAACACAGAATCTGAGAATGGCAACGAAATCATGAATTTGTGACGAACTCATAACACGAAAAGTTCTAATGTATAAAGTAGCAATTTCATTGTGTATTTTAAAATTTAGCATTAGTTCGAATTCATGTAATTTCATTATTTCAACAAAAATAAAACAAACTAACAAAAAACATACAACAAATAAAAAAAATTAAAAAAAAGAATAAACAAATATTACAAACTGAAGAAACCACAACAAGAATGAGTTGAGCCAAGAATGTCCACCATGAGCAGATCACTTTGGCCACTGTCCAAAACAAAGTGGTCAAAACACGTTGTGGCCGTTTTGGCTTCATTCCGTATGCTTCTTTCATTCGGTAAGTATAAACAGACATATGGGCAGTATAAAAGTTTAAATGTAAACTTTTGACATTCAGTTCTGTCTCCTTAAATTATAACCTACGTAATTTCTTTATGATTGAAACGATGCTGATCTATCATAACATAAACAATTAGGGTTTGATAATATACAATGATGTATATGAGAATTAGACAATAGACAAGTTCTTTATTCATGTACTTAGAGTAACAGAATTGGCGTCAGTAAAAAGAAATGTTATTACAATATAATAGGTAGTCATTGCAATAGTACATGAAATAAGAATGAGAATATAAAAGTAAATCTTAGTCTTGATGTTGTCTCCAGTTAATAAATTCTTCAATTGAGTAAAAAGTCCTTTGGAGAAGCCATTCTTGAAGTTTCTTCTTAAAGCATTTGTTCTCACTGATGATTTTTAGGTCGTTTGGAAGCAGGTTATAAAGCTTTGGCCCCATGAAGCTTGGTTTTTTTCTCGTACAGTGTAAGATGATGAGTTGGGAGGGTGTAGTCCATGTTCTGCCTGGTGTTATATGTGTTTGTATGTCCCAGCTTTGGTATGTTCTTCGAGACTGAGCAGCAGATTACTTCACACACATACAAGGATACTACTGTCAGGATTTTCAAGTCTTTAAAAGCTGTACGGCACGTGTTCTACACTGGTGTCTAGACTAGCTAGTATTCTTACTGCTTTCTTTTGCAGGACTAGTACTCGTTGAATGTTTCTGTTAGATGAATTTCTCCATATCACCAGCCCATATCTTAAGTGAGATTCAACAAGTGAGTAACAGGCAATTTTTGCTGTCATCAGGTCACTCATGCTCTTTATCGTTTTTAAAACAAACAGGCTACTATTAAGCTTGCTACATAGTTAATCTAAATGTGGAGCCCATGTCAGTTTGTCATCAATTATGATCCCTAGGTAATTAGCTTCATTCTGTACTTCAATATCTGGAAGGCTAGAGAGTCTCGTGTGCTTGCTCTTCCAAAATTCAGCTGCTGGGTTTTTTGTTCGTTTAGCATCAGGTTGTTCTGAAAACAGTATTGCTTGGTCATATTGAGGGCAATAAAGGAAGCTATTTCGAGTTCTGTTGTTTTTTTGCCATTAGCAGAGCTGTATCATCAGCATACATCATAACCTGACTGTGTTCTTGAAGATAGTTTGGTAGGTCATTTGTTAGAAGGATGAACAACACTGGTCCGAGGACTGAGCCTTGGGGCACACCTCTATGTGTCGGAAGGGGGAGTGATCTGATTTTTGATGTGGTGTTGTTAGTTGTACTCGTATGTGTCAGTTCGACTATTTTTGATCTGCCTTGAAGGTAGCTTGACATCAACTTTCCAGAGTTTCCTCTTATTCCCATTTTTTCCATCTTTTCTAACAAAATATCATGCTTCAAGCAGTCAAATGCTTTGCTGAAATCCAAGAAAAGCACACTGACGGTTGTTCCTTCTTCTGTTTCGTCTAGTCTAAGCTCTGTGAGGTTAATTATTGCAGAACATGTTGATCTGCCCTTGATGAAGCCATGTTGTTGGGTTGTAAGAACGTTGTTAATTGAGAGGTGGTCCAGGAGTCTGATAAGAGCTATTTTTTCAAAAACTTTAGATATTGTAGAGAGGAGGGATATTGGTCGATAGTTATCTATTGCAGTGTTCGGGTGCTTTTTAAGCTTAGGAAAGATTTTTGCTAGTTTTAGAGCTTTTGGAAAGATTTCCTGGGAGAAAGATTCATTTATAATGTATGTAAGTGGAGGTGCAAGTTCTTGTTTGCAGTGTTTAAGAAGGATGGAGGATACTTCATCAACTCCACAAGATGGTTTGGATTTTAGGGAGGATATGGTGATTATTACTTCAGTGACTGTTGTTGGCACAAGAACAAGGTGGGGTATGTGGTCTTGTTCAGTCAGAGTCTTGTTCGTTTTAACTTTGTTCTTTGTCTTTTTTCCTGCCCAGCATCTATAAGGGTTTTCTCAGCTACTGAAGCAAAGTGTTCATTTAAATGTTTTGTTACTAAGAATGAGTCCTCAACCAGTTTATTGTTGATTAGCAGTTGGAGGTTTTTGTGATCTGTAGAAGTCTTACATCCTTCATAATTGATCACCTCCCAGAGAGCTCTCTGCTTGTTTTCACAATTTTCTATGTAGTTTGATTTGGCCTTTTTCTATTTTCTTTCAGTTTTAGGTCGTACTCTTTCTTCCTGGCAGCTGTTTCTGCTTTGTTCTCCTCCGTATTTTGAAGCAGCTCTATTTCTAGTGCTGCCAAAAAATTATTTTTTAGGTTTTGTGTTTCTTGGTTCATTACTGGCCCAAAATTTCTTTTCCTTTTTGACCTTACATTTTTAGGGGACATGCTGTGTTTAATGCTATATTTAATGTGGAATTAAAGTTGTTGTATGTCTGATCTACATCAGTTTTGTTCTAGATGGCATTCCAGACCTCATTTGACAGTATGAATTTCATTTGGTTCAAGCTTTCCTGTGTAAATTGTCTACGTGAAGAAGATGGCAACTTACTATTGTGGGGTAGTAAGTTGATTGTACTGATTTGTGCTTTGTGGTCTGATAGGCCTGTAGTGATAACTTCTACATTAATGTCTTTATAAAAAATGACATTATAGAGTTTACGTTGGTGCAGACTATATCAATGGATGTTGCTGAGGTTGGGGTGACTCTGGTTGGAGGTAGCTCTAATCTTTCAATATTGTAACTGGCCAGCATATTTTCTAGTTTTTTCCTGTTTTGGTGCTCTGTCAGGGAATCTACATTAATATCACCCACAATGATTGTGGAGATTTTCCAGGTAGGTAGGTATTTCATAAAGGGTTCTTGAGATTATGGTATTAAGAATATCTCTTGTTTTTTATTAAGGTCGAACTGGAGAAAGAGGATAGATTTGTAAATTGCCATTAGAATGAGAGAAAGGAAACGCAGACAGGGGTAGACTACGTGGTAGAAATTCTCAACCAGCGCTGAGTATCGGCAGCCGCGTTAATCTAGTTTCGTCTGCTACATGAAGTCTATTTTATTATTCTCTTTTCCCTTCTTATAGACGTGTTTTCATTGGTATTTTAGCCACTTCCTCTGTGACAAGACATCCTCTATTTCTACAGCAAAGCGTCCTCACTACCACTCGTTCGTCAGAGAGGCTACAGCGATGTTGAACGCTTTTCGATCTGTAGAGGCCAACACATCCCAATACCATCCTAAAAGGAAGTCCTGGAGTGGGCAGGTCTCACACTGTCCACTGGCAGTCTCCGCACAGGCCGGTCCGGCCCACACGCAAGCCGCCCGTTTACTGCAAATTGCGAGCGGACCACTCGCTGGTTCCTGGCATTATTTATGGTTCCTTTAACGAAATGGCCTTCGCGGCCGGAGTGTGCAAAGCTTCTGTGCTGATCTACTGGGCTTCCTCTAGTCTGATCTCTGAGATGGTAAGGATCCCCAGTATCGTAGCACACACCACAACCGTATCGTTGCTTAATGTAGCCAATGAGATGTACCTCAATAATATCTGGCGGTTTACAATGAAAAAATAATAAAAGTATCCGATAAAATGACTAAGGAAAATTTGTATCTTCAAGGCGAACGCAAACGGTTTTTGAATACAGTACAGAATTCTACTATCTCTTTCCACTTTCTTCTGTCATTCCACAGTTGTTCTCAGAATGTATCTTCATAATTCAGTACTTTGAAATTAATCCGTCTATCCATGTCTTCTTTGGTTTTCATTTCGTCCTCCTTCCTTCTTCTTGGGCCTCCAATTTTCACCTTCTTGTCCTACTCACTCTTTTCACTTGTCAAACCATCATGACTTCCTACTTCCTTTCTAATATTCACATTACTTACTTTAACTAAGAGATATGTCAAGGAATATAAAATAATTTAAATATTTGAATCAATTAATTCCCCAATTAGAGTGTAATTCTAACTCAAACAATTAAGAAAACGCCAAATTCTTGCTCTTATTATCACGCATTTCGTCAAGAGTTTTCTACGGTAAAACTTCAGTTGTCCGAATCAATAGGGACAAGACCCAATTCGGGTAGTTGGATTTTAGTCAACAAACAGTCCATTTTATTTAATTACTGTACGTACGTTGAAATGGGATGAGAAAACAATTCTGCAAGTTGTTTGCTTTTAGTTTTCAATAACAAAATTTAAAACTTAAAATTTTAAGGTTTCTTTTATGTCATTATGTAAGCAATTCGGAAAAATCGTTATTTCGGATGGTTGAAATTCGGATAATTTGAGTTCTAGTGTTCTTAGGAGGCGTATAAAGCGATATGGATATAGAGTAAATATGTAAGCCATCTAAGTACAGTACTAGTGCAGGTGAGTTTTAAGTGTTGTATAGCTACCCACATGTAAGTGGGTAAGTGGGGTGTCAATATGTGTACATAAGATAAGTTTCAAGCTAAGTGACGCTTAGTCGGCATCAAGATAAATGTACATAGGGCGTGTGTCAAGAGATGGTATGAAGAATAGTCTACATAGGAGAAACCAAATTCGTCTATGGAAGTTATCCGAAAGATTCAGTCATAGCGTGCGTGTTACCGTATGTGACTTGGTCACGTAGGATGGATGAGTTTAAAAAATCGGTATTCTTGAGAAATCGTAGCCTGGAATGGAAAACTCTACCAGCATATAAAATACAAATATTTTTCAGTTTGGCCTGTGTTTGGTTATGTGGGAGATTCATTATGTCATAGCATATACAAACATTTTACAACAAACAATCAGACCATAATATTCTAAAGGCAGTACATTGTCGGTATTATCATTATTCTCTTTAACTTCAGAAGGGAGTAGATGGTGATCATCAAGAGACCCTTTACGTCCTTGAATTAGATGCCTTCGTGCTTTTCCCAACAATTGAGTGAGACCACGTTCAAATTTGCTCAGTTTTGCCTATGACTGTATTGTAATTTAACATAAACTATGGGGCTGGTTTTGAAAATCTTGTAATTACTTCAATTTTATTTCCATATTACACTTTAGGCATTACTATATTTTACTTCTATTATTTAATATGTTCTCTCACATTTTTAGTTTAAGGAAACGAGTAATAGGCCTACTATTGTGTAGTATATATTTTTACCTTCTTATATATGAGACGCCGACACAACGTTGTTGGTATTTTAAGGCGAATATGAATGGTTATATGAGTGTAGGATGAGTGTGGATGAGTGTAGTCTGGTTACTAACTGAGTTCAACTGTTCCTCAGAAAGGGCAATTTATTAATAGACCAACAGCCAGGGCAACTAAGGGACCTACAGCTTTACGTGGAATCCGAACCACGTAGTGATGGTCTGATTTTCAGCTAATTGACAAGTCTGATAGTCAGTTATCTCCCCCACACAACATCCGCACAATGATTACCACCCAACATGGGCACCCCAGACTTCTCTAGTAGTGTCTGTTATATAAATGTAAACAACGTAAGGCATGACAATAATCCTTAGTATTCTTGTATAACCCTTAAATAAGGGTGGGTTGGTACCACAGAGTAAACAAAAACAGGTGTCGCTTTCTCATGGCCACAGCGAACGCCTCAAAGACAGTTATAAACAGATTTCAACTAATGAACATCTTTAGTAATAGTTACTACGTTTATCCTCTAGGATTTGGAAGGAATAAGGGAGGGACTGACAAGGTGCTGGCCCTGCATCCCCATGCCAAACTGCTCGACACTAACACACTTCTTGGATACGACCTCTGTTTATTTAGTCTCTATGTTGGTGGCCAATTTTTAACCCTGGCTATCATAAAAAGTGAAACTAATCCAAAATATTAAAATTGAAGAGGACGGTTTTTCATGTACAAATCAGTAAGATAGCTCTGATTTTCATATAATAATCTCTCAATCAATCAATTTGCTATCGAGATTTACAAACAATTAGCTATAAAGAGCTTAATTTTTTTGTGTTGGTTGGTTGGCATATTCAAAACCTACAGATCGTTTTTTCCTAACAGAGACAAGCTGGACCACACCTCGGATTGAGTTTGTCTTTTTCCCACTTTGTCCGAAGTGTGTGAAAAACAGGTCTGGTCTAATTTTTCCTTTCGTAAACGGTAAAACTGTGCAACAATTTTAAGTGGTTCAATTTGTCTTACGCCCACTCTGTCCAAGTCATCGTAGCGTGTGTAGAGAGCGTGCATGGTTCGCCAAAAGTGTATGCGGAATGCCGATAGTCTAAGATCAGGGTGGACCAAAAGAACGTGTGTAATTTTGAAATAGCTGTAATATTGTGCCTAATACGGTACAATATAAGTAGGCCATATATGAATATATACAGTATGTCTCTGGACTCTCTGATAAGCTCTCTAGTTATTGTTTCCGGTTCATTTAGGATCACTAATATCATATTTAAAGTGTCCGAAACACCTCGGTTATCCTTGCAGACGCCATTTTGTTTTTGTTTACTTTTAAATTTATATCTCAAAAACAAAAAGGTGTATTGTACTGACATTTTGTATGGTCCTTGTATGGTCCATTTTCAGAAAAATAGTGGGGTTTATTGTATCAGAGATTTCTAAATTACGTCAATTTAAACTTTTACATTCTAATTAACTCATAATCCAATTATTATATTAAAAGTTACAAAGAATAATATTGTTTACGAAATTCAATTATAAATCCAACGATATAAAGTTTATAAAAATCAGACGAAAAATAACGAAGGCAAGATAATTTATGTGACAGTATGTACAATGCAATATGCCAGTACATGTGTAACACACATGTAACAGATGATATAAAGTAATTTGTGAGCTGACGAGTACATCAATAAAGTTTATGTAAACATCTGATATAAGACTATCATCAGTATTGTGCATATTGTTACATAAATTATCTTTTCTTATTTATTTTTCATCCCATTCTTAAAAACGTTATATCATTCGATTTGTAATTAAATTTCCTAAACAATATTATTCTTTGTAATCTAATATAATTTTCGGTTTATGAGTTATTTAGATTTAAAATTTAAAATAGCCGCCATTTTGAAATTTTTGATACAGAAAAACCCATTATTTTCCTCATAATTGATGTTTACGTTACAAAAGACCATACAAATTTTAATCTTACTACACTGTTTTTTAATATAAATTTAAAAGTAAAAAAAAATGACGTCTGCAAGGATAACCGAATTGTTTCGGACACTTAAATATGATATTTGCGATCCTAAATGAACCAGTAACAATAACCAAAAAAGCTTATCAGAAAGTTCAGAGACACCCTGAATATGGTTAGTTTAGTAATATATTTTGCATAAATAATTTGAACACCTCAATTTAGTAAAATCATGTAGCATGAAAAATACAAATAACACAAAAGTCATATTAATTATGTAGACTATAAACAAGGATATAATCCATGTACTCTACTGCATATGGGCATACTTTTTAATACTGTATTTCATACATAGATACGTTAAAGTAATAATGATAAGATAAATGTACTACTTTTTCGATAAAAACACTTTAAAAACCACAAAAACATTAAGATACTGGAGAAGTAGGCGAGTTATTGAATTTTTACTCTTTTGTTTTAATTGCCCAAATCAAATTTGCATATCCTTAAAATTTTAATTATTGTAAGTAATAAATTGTGAGGTCTGATAACTAGCCCGGATAGCTCAGTCGGTAGAGCATTAGGCTTTTAACCTAAGGGTCCAGGGTTCGAGTCCCTGTTCGGGCGCTGTTGTTTTTGCCAAACCATTCAAGTTCGAACGCGGTATTCTCCTCACGAAAATAAATACAAAACGAGCTTGATTCGGAAAAGATTTTTATTTATTATTTTATGATTTAATTTGTTACACAAAATAAATATTGTTAACAAATTATTGTGTCAAGAGTAATTAAAAATAATATGTTCAATATAAAATATTTTAAACAAAACTATGGTGAACACAATAAAAACAATAAATTTGAGAAAATCGATCAAATATAAACCTATAATATTCGCCAGTAGAATAAAAAAATTTAAAAAAGTTATGTGGTACCAAGTATTTATACAAAATTTGAATTTTTAAAAATATTCAACAGTAAATTTGATGTGTTCTTTAAGTGAGATTTGATATAAAACATTATTTTTTATTCATAGAGTCTTAACTTCTTACTTCCTTAACATAATTAATCGTCATAAAGTAAATATCGGAACAATGGAATAACTTACTTTAGAATTTAATGTAAATAAACTGTTTTATTTACATTAAATGTACTAGAGATTACTAAAATTCATTTAAAAAAGCCTATAAGTCCATATGGTATATCCATTAACAGCCGAGTGGGCCAAATACGGCCCCTGAATGTCCCCAACTCCTACGAGTAAAAGACAATCAGGTGTTTAAAAATTTAAAAAGGCCACCAATACATTGGAGTGATGGTACTGACTATAATTTACAAAACATGAAAATGAACTCAAACAGATAAGATAAAATTTCATCCGATATCCATCGTACCATTATTTTCTGAATAGAAAAAAAAAAAACAATTATCAGTGAGTAGCAACGTTTACGAAACTTCTCAATGCTAAATTGATCAAATACGTTCCATTAGACTTCAAAGTACATACATACTTACTAGAGCACGTAATCTGTGTCGTCACGAGACGTAATGACGTAGACGCTCTGTCGGCCACCCAAGCCGCTGAAATCCGACCCAAGTGGACACGGCGCGCCTGTTCCCACACTCCGGCACATATGCTAAATGTTCACTCTAAATTGTTGATGCTTCAAGAATTCTAAGTGTTTTTGTTCAGTCGAACAAACCATAATTTTTCGTAAGCCTGATCCAAGAGTGTTTATTATTTACAGCCCTCCTGTTAATGCCATTCAGACAACTGGGCAGACCACCCACCACTCCACAGATCATCAATTTCTGGATACAGCGATTTTAAACTTTTTAAAAAGATACACACTCACTGTTTATTTAAAAAAATGACTATAGAGTTACTTCCATTCTGTTTTTTTATTTTTATTTATCCAAACCAAAGATAATTTTATTGCATATTTTTACTCTTTTAACAAAAGCTGCTGTATTTTACTAGTGGATTATTTTGCTGTTTGCAAATGAAACAGGAAAAAAGTATTAAAGGTTAGGCTGAGTTTAGTTACATGCATTATTTTTATTATTCTTTCGAACTATTTGCACATTTTAAAATCGAAGTAGATTTCTGTTTTTAAAAATATATTTGCTACCAAATTAATTGATCTTTAGGAAGATCTTACAGTTACAGTCAATTCTGGTAAAATTATAACGTTTGCTATACAAGTGAAACGTTATCATTTTTAATTACAAACATATTGCTTTTTAGAAAAACTAGGATTAAATCGTTTATAATTACTGTAAACATAAAGTTCTGGAGGAGCTTTTTATAATGAGAATCCAGAATCTACATGGAAAGTAAGAAGTGGAGGAGGGGAGAGTGTTAGGAGAAGTAAATAAATACTTGTAACCCAGAAAACCAACTTTGTGCTAAAAATCAGTTATTTACGTCTTTAATAATAAAATTTTTAGTTTCAATAGTCAAGTTAACTAATCGAAATGTCAGTGTATATGAGAAAAATCAAATTAACACTGAAATCAGAAAGGTAAAGGTAAACGCTACGCTCTCGAAGAGAATAAATAAAGTAGAAGATAAAATATATTATTTTGCTACAAAAAGTACGTCCGAAAACTATGTAACACTACATATAAGAGAGAAACAGAGTTTGCGGCGTACAATAGAGCGTTTTGAATGGGAGTCAAGTTAGAACATTGTGGCGTCGAGTAGTTAATTTTCCAGTTCGCCATGCGGATGGTAGGGCCAGCACCGTTGTCAGCCTCTCTTTTATTGCCCTCCAAATCTTCGAGGATAAACGTTTAATTATACATACCTAAAAAGATGTAGATTACTTGTAATCCAACTGCAACGGCCATTTATGCGTTCGCTGGATTCATAAAGAGTGCGACCTCTGTATATTTCTCTGTGGTAACGCTCAAGTTTCCGTCTGTAGAACTGTAAGTGTAGGGCCAGAACAGGATCTAGAGCAGAGAGCTGATTACAAAGTGTTGATAACAAAGTAAACAGAAGAAGGATTACGGCAACTTGATAAGACGGGAGCGCATATTCTCATGTTATAACCCACAGAGAGAAGAGAAGATAGAGGTCGCTTTCTCATGGCCGCAGCAAACGCCTCGTAGCAGTTATAAGTAGATTTAGATTATGACATTTACAACTGATGTACACCTTTATACATCTCCAAAAATAATAAGTACATTAACCCTTGAGGATTTGGGGGTAGTACAGATGGGACTGCCGAGGTGCTGGCATAGTAAAGTGACCTGTTTCTTTCTTCTCTGTGTGTAGCCTTCACAAATGACAAAAAATTATATTTTAGCAAGTAACGTATCTCTGGCTGGTACTGCAGTTCGGGGACAAATTATAAAATAGTCGAAGAAGAAAAAACGTAATAAATACATCAGCTGATAATGCTAGACCTAAAACTGATTGATTGGTTATTTTTTGGAATTTACACAGTTTCATGTCAGCAAGAAACACAGGCCATAGCTACAATAATGAACTGCCTTCGCTAGTAGAGTAATGACAGCTCTACTGCTCTACTAAATGAAATACAGTAAATAAATTTTAATGCTCAACTTCATTCGTCAATTCTCGTATGCCCCATGCCTGTGTACGTGGAAACATTTACTATAGAAACACGAGGACTGTCCGCTCAAAAGAGTCTCGTGAAGCCGGATTGCATTTTTGATTAAGTTAGTTCTTGTTCTGTCTTTACAGGTAGCGCCAGTGATCTCTTTCTTTCTCTTCATCCCTCCCTCTGTCGCTCATTAGAACACACTGAAGTAATAAATAGTACGCAAAACAGTCGTTCGAGAGCTTGTTTGAAACCAATCACCGTTAGAAAGCAGCTCAGGCGTGCGTTTACAGCAACTGCATTGCTTTGGTCTGTTTGTTTATATTGTTACTGATGAAATTTTATCTAAATCTAGGCGTACTGACCATCAATTCAGTTTTGGATTCGAACCTTGGACACAGAGTCCGAACACTACCATGCCGCCCATCCTTTCCTAGTTACAATAATTTCCACTCATAGATGGTTAATTTTTATACTTACATGACTTTAGAAAGCTTCTATTTGAGTGGACATAAACAAGTTTTATATTATTTACTAATAAAAGAGCCAGAATGTAGGCCTATGCATGTTCTGCCTCTCAGCTACATGATTCTTACTGTATAGCGCTGCTAGAATGTTCTTATGCACCGTTCCATCCTACAGTATCGTTAACTACGGTTTCTAACGCTGTATTAATAAAATAATTATCTGACTTTATATCAACAAAATAACAACACCTTTCTTTGTGGATGACGGATACTTTATTTTAAAAAGTAGTTGAAACGAAAATATAAAAAATTGAAAAAAATATTAAAAAGTTGTTCTAAATTTAAATCGTGTGTAAACACTTTTATTAAAGGACTACCAAAGAAGCGATGTCTGCTTGAGTTGAGAAAATTTAACTTCGAACATCGCTTGGCCTAAGGGTTGGGAAATGGATCGTCCTGGCTGGAAGTTACCGGAATTTCCGATCACTCCCTTCGGTAAGTGAGTAGTCAAGTAGCTTAGAGTGGAAGACCACTGATAGTAAACATCTCCTGCTACTCGCCCTATTTCACAGTTCTCAACACGTTAGTTGGCCAGCTGATGAGTCTATTACAGTATGGCCGAAGCAGAGAAAGTCAGCGCCGGTGGAGGAATGCGAGATTTCAATCAAGCCGCTTATTGACGGTGTAGTCCGGTGCGGCCGGTGGTGTGGGTGAATTCTTTGTTCGAGTGCGAGACGGGTTCCCCCTCCCCTTCCTGCTGGGGGTTACCGTGTTACCCGCGACCGAGGCCGACTGGAAGTCGCCGGGGCTCTACAGTCCACTCGGAAAACATCTGTTAACCTCACCCAGTTGGTTATCCAATTAATTTTTGTCAGCTGCACACAGCACGTCTGTCTTATGTAATAATATAGTTCTGATACATGATGATCTGTGTTTTTAAGTCGCATACATTCTGTGCTGTAAAGTATCATAAACACATCTTTGGCTTCCGTGCCTCACATGTACTTAACTGTACTTCACTAAATCACTCTAAATTCATCCCAAATCCTAATTTTTATAGCTACTAGATTATTTGGGATCTCCATTGACAAAATCCCCTGAACTTGGGTTGCTTTTGATGGGGTGAATCATTGCAACCCCAGCAGTGAATCATTGCTATTGATTGGGTAATAACACTGAAGATCATTAAAAACTACAACTAAAGATCTACTGGCTAGTTCCAAAACACTGTGGATGAGTGACAACGTAGCCTACTGGGCTGCAGGTTTTCCTAATCTACATCTCAGTAAACGTATGTCCAAAGGGCATACGTCAACTGTATAAAATATAAATTTTCACAAAAATGATATCCAGTCTAATTGATTTGGATACTTAAAACTGAAATGGATAAGAGCATTTAATTCAGCATAACTTTCTATCTCCAGTTCCAACCTATTTGGAGTAGATACTGAAAAAAAGACAAAGGTGAGATTTGTTTACGCGGTTTTTAGTATTATTTAAACACAAAAACAAAATCGGCCCCAAAACAGACCCTTGTACATATAAGTTACATTAGTAATTGTTCCGCAGGCAGCCCAGATTATCAACCAATTTATTTTCAACACTGTACGTACAACCAGATAGCCACTCATAAACTCGTCCTCTGATTCCCATTTCATGTAATTTATTCAACAAAAGTGAGTGGTCAAAAGAAAGGCATTACTTCGATTTACAAAAAGGCCTAGTATAAATTGTTTCTTATCAACTATACATTAATAAAACAGTAAATTGCATTTTGGGTACTTTTATGTTTTTGGAAGCCAAACTGATTTGGATTCAAAAGATCGTTTTAGTTAAGAAATGATATTAGTCTAACTGCCATAATCTTCTCAAACACTTCGAGAAATAAGAAAGAGTTGCCTACAATTTCACATATTTTATAGAGGGGTTTAACAATAATATGTTTCAAGAATTATGGAAACGAGCCAGAACTAAAAGAAAAGTTAGTCATATGAGCCAATGGATGTGCAAGGAAATCAGAGCAGACCTTCTATAGCTTTAATGATGCTACATTATCTTTTCCTGTAGACTAGTTTTCAAAGGTCTTATTGCATCATTTATCTCCTCGACATTAATCGAATACAAATAAAATTGATGTATCTACGACAAAAGTTGGAGAAAACACCTAATGAAGTAAAAGGTATTAATTTCAATTTCTCTCCGACACTCATGAAAATACAATTGAAAATGTTGGCTATCTCTAAGGCGCCCTTGACAATATTACCACTTGAATCAACAATACTGTCAATTAAACCATTTTTTGTCATCTCACATCTAGTATTTCCGCCTTCTTTGAAACAACTCTACGATGAAAAGAATGCATATTATAAACACCCTTCACTATTTCGATTGATTAATCTATCTGATCAATAGTAACGAAATAAAAAGTCACTTACAAGGTCATTCATGTGCAACACACTAAAGTAGGAAAGGTCTCCTAAGAAACAGTAGTGCTGAGAACATCTTTATGGAAGATGTTGTATCTTATACAACTAGTACACTGCAATATAATACTGTTTGGGATAAATAAGTAGTTGAATACATCACTATTATTAATAATAAGTTTGTTTATTACATTTGCTTCTTAATTTACAGTCAAAATTTATTCCAAGGCAAGGTTTCGTCGAATTTAAAATAAAATTCTGCAGATAAGTGATTATAAAATATCAAAGTACTGTAAGTAAATTATGATAGAATTACCAATATTCTACGTGATCAGCTACGTAGTTGTAACTGAAGTTATTCTACGTGATCAGCTATGTAGTTGTAACTGAAGTTATTCTACGTGATCAGCTATGTAGTTGTAACTGAAGTTATTCTACGTGATCAGCTATGTAGTTGTAACTGAAGTTATTCTACGTGATCAGCTATGTAGTTGTAACTGAAGTTATTCTACGTGATCAGCTATGTAGTTGTAACTGAAGTTATTCTACGTGATCAGCTATGTAGTTGTAACTGAAGTTATTCTACGTGATCAGCTATGTAGTTGTAACTGAAGTTATTCTACGTGATCAGCTATGTAGTTGTAACTGAAGTTATTCTACGTGATCAGCTATGTAGTTTTAACTGAAGTTATTCTACGTGATCAGCTATGTAGTTGTAACTGAAGTTATTCTACGTGATCAGCTATGTAGTTGTAACTGAAGTTATTCTACGTGATCAGCTATGTAGTTGTAACTGAAGTTATTCTACGTGATCAGCTATGTAGTTGTAACTGAAGTTATTCTACGTGATCAGCTATGTAGTTGTAACTGAAGTTATTCTACGTGAACAGCTATGTAGTTGTAACTGAAGTTATTCTACGTGATCAGCTATGTAGTTGTAACTGAAGTTATTCTACGTGATCAGCTATGTAGTTGTAACTGAAGTTATTCTACGTGATCAGCTATGTAGTTGTAACTGAAGTTATTCTACGTGATCAGCTATGTAGTTGTAACTGAAGTTATTCTACGTGATCAGCTATGTAGTTGTAACTGAAGTTATTCTACGTGATCAGCTATGTAGTTGTAACTGAAGTTATTCTACGTGAACAGCTATGTAGTTGTAACTGAAGTTATTCTACGTGATCAGCTATGTAGTTGTAACTGAAGTTATTCTACGTGATCAGCTATGTAGTTGTAACTGAAGTTATTCTACGTGAACAGCTACGTAGTTGTAACTGAAGTTATTCTACGTGAACAGCTATGTAGTTGTAACTGAAGTTATTCTACGTGATCAGCTATGTAGTTGTAACTGAAGTTATTCTACGTGATCAGCTACGTAGTTGTAACTGAAGTTATTCTACATGATCAGCTATGTAGTTGTAACTGAAGTTATTCTACGTGATCAGCTACGTAGTTGTAACTGAAGGTATTCTACGTGATCAGCTATGTAGTTGTAACTGAAGTTATTCTACGTGATCAGCTATGTAGTTGTAACTGAAGTTATTCTACGTGATCAGCTATGTAGTTGTAACTAAAGTTATTCTACGTGATCAGCTATGTAGTTGTAACTAAAGTTATTCTACGTGATCAGCTATGTAGTTGTAACTGAAGTTATTCTACGTGATCAGCTACGTAGTTGTAACTGAAGGTATTCTACGTGATCAGCTACGTAGTTGTAACTGAAGTTATTCTACGTGATCAGCTATGTAGTTGTAACTGAAGTTATTCTACGTGATCAGCTATGTAGTTGTAACTGAAGGTATTCTACGTGATCAGCTACGTAGTTGTAACTGAAGGTATTCTACGTGATCAGCTATGTAGTTGTAACTGAAGGTATTCTACGTGATCAGCTACGTAGTTGTAACTGAAGTTATTCTACGTGATCAGCTACGTAGTTGTAACTGAAGTTATTCTACGTGATCAGCTATGTAGTTGTAACTAAAGTTATTCTACGTGATCAGCTACGTAGTTGTAACTGAAGGTATTCTACGTGATCAGCTATGTAGTTGTAACTGAAGTTATTCTACGTGATCAGCTATGTAGTTGTAACTGAAGGTATTCTACGTGATCAGCTACGTAGTTGTAACTGAAGTTATTCTACGTGATCAGCTATGTAGTTGTAACTGAAGTTATTCTACGTGATCAGCTATGTAGTTGTAACTAAAGTTATTCTACGTGATCAGCTAAGTAGTTGTAACTGAAGTTATTCTACATGAACAGCTATGTAGTTGTAACTGAAGGTATTCTACGTGATCAGCTATGTAGTTGTAACTAAATTTATTCTACGTGATCAGCTATGTAGTTGTAACTGAAGTTATTCTACGTGATCAGCTATGTAGTTGTAACTGAAGGTATTCTACGTGATCAGCTATGTAGTTGTAACTGAAGGTATTCTACGTGATCAGCTATGTAGTTGTAACTGAAGTTATTCTACGTGATCAGCTACGTAGTTGTAACTGAAGTTATTCTACGTGATCAGCTATGTAGTTGTAACTGAAGTTATTCTACGTGATCAGCTATGTAGTTGTAACTAAAGTTATTCTACGTGATCAGCTAAGTAGTTGTAACTGAAGTTATTCTACATGAACAGCTATGTAGTTGTAACTGAAGTTATTCTACGTGATCAGCTATGTAGTTGTAACTGAAGTTATTCTACGTGATCAGCTATGTAGTTGTAACTGAAGTTATTCTACGTGATCAGCTATGTAGTTGTAACTAAAGTTATTCTACGTGATCAGCTAAGTAGTTGTAACTAAAGTTATTCTACATGAACAGCTATGTAGTTGTAACTGAAGTTATTCTACGTGATCAGCTATGTAGTTGTAACTGAAGTTATTCTTTAATTTACATAACTGGTTAGGAATAAGTAAGAATGGAAGTTTGGCTAATTCGTCCTGAAGAGCGCAATATGGGCAAATTTAGTAAACACTGATTTGGCTTTAAGAACTCTGAAGCGAAAAACCAATTTTTTTCACTCCTTGAAGTACCGAACTTCCAACTTACTATTTTACATTTTTGAAATATTTGTATATCGGAATTGAAGTAAATATTAAAATAAACATCAATAAATACCACTTAACTCAGAAAAACAAACAGGTCACGTGCCAATAAAATTAGTTTAGAAAAAGTTTATTAATACTGTATCTCGAAAGATAATTCTCTCTTCTAAAGTAAAAATTTACGAATCAAAAACCACTAAACAGGTTTTAGAATTAGGGTTTTATTAGTTCAAGATAATCTTAAAAGCATTTTACAATCAAAACAAGTTTCTGTGCCAAATTGAATTGAGACATAAAATATTGACCTTCATTGCCTGAAATAGACAGTATTTTACAGTGTGGATTCTCGTTCTAATCTTTGGATAACTTGCAGGTGTGCTACGGTATATATATGGGTATTACATGTATGGTGTCGAGCTTAGATATAATTCTAGGACTCATGAAAATACACTGTTTTATAATGATAGATCAAGCAGAAAATATTCTCGAAGAAGAGATCGTAAGTCCAGTAAAGAATAACATAACTTGACACGATCCGAATAAGGCGTAAACATCTATCATTCTTTGATAGAGAAGAAGAATATTCACATCAATACAAAACAAAGACAGTCACACTATAGCTGAGAGGACCGTGGGAAGAAAAATAGTTTAACCGCCGTGTCATGCCGGAACAACTGATCGAAGTAGACTAGACCAGACCCTCCTCTCTTGCACGAGTTTTAGAGCCTTTTTTAATGTCAATTGATGAGATGTCTTTTCCGTAAAAAAAAGGGGGTTGAAGGTTCTTCTTCGAGGCTGGGAAGATGGTTTATAATCAAAGACACACATTCATGGCATACCGATTATTCTTTAAAAACTTACTTTTAGGTACTTACTGAATTGAGGAAACAAAAAATTGAGGTACAATTGAGGTACATTTTGTGCTAAACATCTGTAGGTAAAGTGCGTTTACAGTGCTGAGGGAAACTGTTGGGTTGGTAAATATTATTATTTTGTATACCAGGCCCCACAGATCCTGCCTCTGACCAATGACTCCGGACACATAAAATTTCAAGTGTCCAAAACAGCCCTGAGGTCCAAAAACATGCAACACCAAGTCATGGGCTAAACTAACATCCCCAATCCTTGAGGTCCACAGTTACACCTGATACAACAGGCTGTGAACCTGCTACCCAGAATGATACACCTTCTCTGTAATTGTTGTGTTGGTTATATGTGATTTACTTTAGGCCTGCGGCTCTCTACCAGCTGGTCACTGCCCTCTATCGGCTGAGTTACGAGTTACTTCCGCGGTGCTCAAGGCGCCAAGTAGACAGGACAGGTCGTTCTTTGAATCAATAATTGGGTTAATCACAGTACAAACAATCTGGAACAGTTCTCACACTGTTGATCAGTTGTACAGTATTTTGTGATTTACTTTAGGCCAGCTGCTCTCTACCAACTGGTCACGTTCTCTATCGAGTAAATTACGAGTTACTTCCGTAGTGCTCAAGGCGCCAAGACGGCTAGTCGTTCGTTGGCTCTGTAATTGAAATTCACAAAACTAAATAATTTAAATCGTATTAATGTTTATCAAGGAAATGTTCTGTTATTTGTTTTCTTATATACTGAGAACATTTCCTCAATTTTAATATAATGGGGCAATTTATTAAAAATTCTAATGCACACACGATATCCTTCTCAAACATAGTTGTGGACTGTCCCAAAATGGAAAACATGTTCATAGATCTAGTTTGGTAGATGTGAAATGTGCCATTTGTAATAAAGTTATGAGAATGTTGCCTTACAAAGATGCATGCATCTTATATACCAGCCAATTTCAAAATTCTTAACTCTCCAAAATGTAACATGCAGGACTAGAATCTTCTCCCTGATATAATTCTTAAACACAATTTCTGGATAATACAATATTTGTTAAAATGTATCACACTTGAAGGGCCCCAGATAGAATGCTGTATCGTAAATCAATTCTGAATGTGAAATATATACAGTACGTAGGACCTCTAAACTGCATAATTTATCCAGCCATGTATGAGTAAAACACATTTTTCGGAGCCTCTTGTAAACATGATCGGCATGGTCATTCTAGTCGAGATTTAGATCTATATGAACACTAAGGAACTTGACTTGATGGATGATTTTTGTATGGCCTCATCATTTCCTAATGTAAATTTACCATGGTTATGAGACTTTCTAGACTGACCCAGATGAAAGCCAATGAAGTTAGTCTTACTGATGTTCATTTTGAGCCTATTTGCAGAAAACAGTCCATTAAGGATGCAACGTTGATTATTGGCAGTAGAAAGAACAGCATTGGAAGACTTATCAGGAACAAGAAGAGATCAATCATCAGCAAACATAATAATTTTGAAATCAGGTGAGATTTTTGAAAGATCATTAATATATATCAGAAATAGAGCAGGACCAAGAATAGAACCCCGGGGTACTCCAGACACAATGCGTCTATAAGAAGAAAGTATGGTTTGACTGCCTAACTGGATCTGAACAGTTTGACTCCGATCTGAGATATAGGATTGAAACAGTTTCAGTGCATGACCACGTACACAATATTTTTCAAGTTTTTGAAGAAGGATGTTATGACTTAGAGAGTTAAACGCCTTGCTTAAGTCACTGAAATTACCTAGGGAGTGATGACCGTTATCTAAAGAGTAAGTGAGGTCATTGATAAAACTAAAAATTGCTGAAGTTGTAGATTTCCTTAAGGAAGCCATGCTATTGGGTAAATATTATATTATTACCCTCTAAGAAAGTTACAAGCTCTTGGCATAAAATAAACTCAAATAATTTAGAGAATGAAGATAAGACTGAAATGAGCCTGTATCTCTCTGGTAGATGTCTATCTCCACACTTGAAAAAAGAAATAATTTTACTTGGCGAGTGGTTTTGGAAATATTCCCCAGACAATACTTGACGTGTTACACAGATGAGTAAAATCGCAACCAAATGAGCAAAAACACCTCTTCAACAATGGACAAGGGATCTCATCCACGCCAGCCGAGTTGATGCTATTTAACTGCTTCACATCTTTCTCAACATGACACCGTCGCAGTTTTTCACCCATGTGTTATTTACAATTAGTCCTATCTTTAAATTGGACTTTGTTGATTTGATATTGTTATGTTTACTATTTCCCAAATTGTTTTCGAGCGACTTTGAGAGTGTAGAATTTTGTTATCATGAAAAGACATTTTCCTGTTATTTAGTTTTTGTCTTAATATCACAGTAATCACAGGGTTAATCACATTACATACAAACTGGGACAGTTCTCACACTGTAGATCAGATGAGTTGTACAATATTGTGTATTTTACTTTAGGCCTGCAGCTATCTATCAGCTGGTCACTGCCCTCTATCGGCTGAGTTAACGAGTTACTTCCGCGGTGCTCAAGGCGCCGGAAAGGCAAGTAGTTCAATGGCTCAGTAATTGTGTTAAACACAGTACAAACAATCTGGGACAGTTCACTGTTGATAAGATTTGCAATATTATGATATATAATTGATATTTGGAACTTGCGCAACTTTGCTTTTTATTCCTTAGCGTAAGCAATTGTGAACATTTCAGTTTTACTTGAAGTAAGAAAATAGTAACAATAAAAACATTACGAATTTGTCAATGGATGTCATTAGGCCTACATTTTGGTCTTCAGATCCAGCCATTAAGTAGTAATGATAAATATTATCTGCTTCATGACTTATCCAGTAGTAAATTAGTGATGATGATGATGATGACGACGATCATACTAATAGGAAAGTCCTTTAATGTCTACCTTGCCTCTAAGTAGGTGGATTACAGTATTGAGTTTTTGTTATTATTGTTGTGGACCAAGCTAATTTGGGAAATCTCTCTCTCTCTCTCTCTCGCTCTCTCTCTCTCTCCCTCCCCCCTCTCTCCTCCCCCCTCTCTCTCTCTCTCTGGTGGGGTATGGCAAGGCGCTTTCGGTTGCCTGGCCAATCCGTAGCCTCTAGACGACATGAGAATGTTCTAATATGGCATTAAGTTGGTTTCTGAATTATATTTGAATTTTTAGCATGAGGTCTGGCAGGTTCCAGATCACATTTCCGGAATCTTTTGGATTGCAGTGGCGACTTGAAAAAATACGACCTTAGGCCGAGTCTACAGTCTGTAGTTGAAATTTCCTCGTGACATCATAGTGATAAACGCTGAACAGCGATAGTCTACGAAGAGTTACATATATTGAACCAACATGTTAGGTGACAATAATAATTGTAAATAAGAATGGTTTATTCTTAAGAATGGTTTATAGCTTGTAGTTTGTATTTGTAACTTGTATGTCTCATATTGTGCAATAAAGTTAGTGTGTGTAAAAAAAGGTAATATTCAGTAGGAACACGGCGCAATCGCCTTATTATTTAGAACAACATAGGTCTGTAACTATATATTTAACGGCTGAATCTGATTAGGCTTCTTTTATCATTTGTTTCAATACGTTTTTTCAAGAGAGTAAAGAGAACTTTTCCCAGAAAAAGAGATATGAAATACGTTATTTATAAAAGTCATACCTAGCCTATTTATAAAATATAAGGAAAAGCAGAACAAGTTATTTTATTAATTTTTATAAAATTGTATATAAAGAAGTTATTAAATATTGTGCTGTGTAGGCTTAAACCAATGTGTCAGCAGTAGAATCAAAGGTCGACTCATAAAGTTAAGTGGTGCTATACAACGAGGAGAGAATGCTGACTACAAACTTCTACTCAGACGGAGGAAATTAGTTAACATGTTCTATGAATTGGTGGTGACTTTGTCAGTTTCTTGAAGTGAATTTGACCTTTAATCGGGCGTCACTGAATTATCATCATCGAAAAATGCCGTCCCGCTTTTGAGTTAGAAATTGTCACCAATAAGTAATGTCGCGGGCACCCTAATTATCGAGAGTGCCACCGCTCAACATTCCAAATTTTTGTGAAGCGCGGCAAATTGTACTACCGGTTCTCAGTCAATATGGAAGCCTCATTCCAATCATTTTTACAATCAAAATTCAATAATTTTCAATAAATTTTAGAGCCTTAATGAATGGTAATCGAAACACATCTAGATCACATTTTGAAAACCACATTTCTAGAAGTGCAACGGTGTCTCATAAAAGACACCCCTTGACCGACCAGTCAGTGTCAGTGGGAATGTGAGACTTCGATCTTCGGCCTGCAGTGGAATTAATAGTCAAATAATATGTGACTGGTTCAGATCCTGCAGTGGCAGATACTGAACGGGGATACACATGTGTCAAGTGACATCAAATACTGTAAATAATAATGGTTTAATTTGTAGTGTTAAAATAGTAGGCATATCTAGTAATTAATTTATATTTGGAAATATCTCATAGTGTGTAATTTACTTAATTAGTGAGTGTAAATAAAAGTAAGCGTGAGAGCACCTTTTTAGGAGTGGGGACACTGTTGGACCGTAACAATACCCATCACAGATGGATAGCTAATTTTACAAATAGCAAACAATATTATCCACCGTAATTTCTAAACGGCTACTGTCACTTCTAGCTACCGTCACTAATAGATATCATTTTGATAGCTATCTCACTGCTACTATCGCAGCACCCTGTTTCTGTTTTTAAGTATTGTCTGATCAAAATCTTCACCATATTTTCTAACGACATAGTTTCTTATTTTCCCTCTTAAAGAGCATTTAAGCCATAAAGGCAACTTTTCTTTCCCTTCTTGTGCTTCAATAGACCACAGGAAGTAACACAATTGATGTCTTCCCCAAATTATCTTCCAAACCCCCTCACCCTCAGGGGCTAACAACACTCGGAGATCTATCCAGTAGCCGACCTTCAGAGTTCGTGTAGAAACAGCCTGTGTACACTTTATCCGGCTCAATAGCAATGAGAAATTTGCGAAAGTGTGCTGAAAGAGTTTGCTTTAGTTCTTGTGGTGTATATTTTTATTATTCGTTTTGACAGGAAACTTCTGGAGGTAGGAAGTAATCTACATTTTTTACAACGGTTCAATGAGAAAGTTAAATTTGCTGAGAAAGTTATGTTGTTTGTAAAAGATTTGATTTTATTTTAACTGAAGCTTTACACTTTAAACTAGTTACCCTGGACTATAAAATTTATAAGCCAAACCTCACGACTGTACATATTTAGAACGATACATTTAGGTATTATAGAAGTCCTATTTTCTGGGTCAAATCTGACCTCAGATTCAGACTATCCTGCACTGACTATAGAGCTTGGTGTCATGGTAGAAGACAGACATCGGGCTGGTACCAGGTAGGTGCAACAGCAATTATTTGCATGTGAAGCGAACCTGTTGCTGCCTGCAATCCAAGATGGCGACCACTGGACCGGTCTTTCAATGATCTGGTGATAGCTCTCCACAGCTTCCTGCCAGGGCCCGCCGAGAGGTTCAGTATGACTCATCTATCCTTCCCTTCACTGACGCATTGTTCGATAGTCTAACTTAAGCCGATTCTGATGCTTCCAGAAGGTTTTGTACTCTCACGTATCTTTAATAGATTCTCGTTTTTCCTCTTTTCATATTTTGATTTTAAAATCACCCCCTCCCCCAGATTAATTGCCACTATTTTGTTAACTGTATAAGACTTCAATTGTTCAGAATTTAAATTTACGTTGGTTCAACACACATTATTCGATACTATTAGGGAGCCGTTGAGAGAGAAACAAGGAAGAGTTGGTAAAATGTTAGGGCCGGTAAAACCAATAACATTTTGTATTTCACGGGGCTATAAAGGAGGCATGTTTAATCAACCCTCACGAATTTAACTTAACACGGAGTGTTAAACTATATGATTCACAATAAAATCTAACTCGAAAACTTCATTAAATTTATACCCTACTTCCATAAGAACCACTTGTAATGAGTCATTTAGTCAGCAATATTTACAAGTACTTAAGTTTATGGAACATGCATTAAAGGGAATGGTTCTGCAAATCACAAACATATGCAAATCTTGAACATACACTGAGGAGTGCCTCATCCTCAAACACGGCGAGAACAAACCAGTGAACCTAGCATTTCAATGTCGAACGGAGATGCAAAAGGAATAATACACTCGGAGGATAAATGGTTTAGAGGTTAGAGCATTTATCAGGCTAGAATACGATCGTGAGAAGAAGAAGAACGTGGGAAAGTCGCGTAATGTGCGAGTATATCCTGCGGCTGGACGCTCGTGCGCGTGCGGACGTCTCAAGACAGACAATGTCGATACTGGATCCTTATTCATCAAGAATTCCTGGAAGAACGGCCATGCAGACTAATCCCATTTACTGGGAAGGGAAGGATACAATCTACTGGGATTGTAGGTTGACCCCTCTGAGTGAGGAGTTCTAATTTAGGAGCTCTGAGTCACTCGGTAGCAAAGCTTCTGTCCTATCTTGGACTGGGTGAAGGAATAAACACGCGTCTGCCGACGTTTCACAAAACCGGTATTTCGCCGGGAGGTTTCCCGTTTTGGTCGAGTTCCGTTAGAACTTTTAGAAGGCAAAGACTACACATACAGTAGAGGCATCTGTTTCAATATGTGTGTGTGTTCTGTTGGGGGTTGGATTGTGATGATGGTGCACGTCCTTTTTGCCTAACATGCACCCTCCACTAGGGTGTGTTTACTATCCGATCCAATGATTTTTGTCTATGACCCTTTGGTTCTTTGTAACATCACTCTCATGAAGCAAATTCCTTTACCGCCATCTAGTTCAACTAATCCTGTCTAATGAAACGTCAGGCAGATTGCAAGAGATAGGGTTGATGAAGATACTAATCATTCATCACTAAAATAAAGAATTCTCCAGGATTACTACGAAAACGCCATACTTTGTGGTAAACTTTTGTCTTATTCAACTATATGGGCTTTGTGGTAAATACAGTTTTATCTCAGTTATAATATCTTATTTAATTCATTTTCAAAAGTAATGTTATTTTTATTTCTATTTGTCTTTAATAATCCAAATACGCAATCTGCTAATGTAATAACATACCTTATGAAGTGAATTTGGTAAAACGTAAAATACAATCATAAAGACAAAGTCGGCAACTCGTTGAACTGCTGGCAAACCTATATTTTATATGATAGAACTAGTCAGTAACCTTAGTGACAGGATCGCAATCAGTTATCTATTGTATTATAATCTAAAATTATCACAGGATTACTTAGGTTTGTAATAACGTGAATCCTTAAGCATTGTATGAAGTTCTCATCTATTTTCGAACATATATTCCTACGTAGCATTTAATTTCTGAAAGGGTTCATATATTTTAAAATTGTATTAATCGATTATCCAGAGTGAATTTTGTCAAAACTTAAATGTGATATAATTGGTTAAGTGGAAGAGAAGACCAAATAGTTAGAACTTTACCACGTTATTGATGACTAGTTTCATTTCACACTAATGACACAATCAAACTACGTGATAGACCAAAAGAAATTTGAAATAAGATTACTTAATTTTCGAGCGGTTTTACAATTTCTGTCTGGTTCTGTATAGCATGCTAACAAATTTTCAACTTTGACATATTTCAACATGATCCTATAGCACTCCTTGTCTACTTTCTTTCCACGAACTCAGACAGTCATGGGCTGAGGAATTCTGAGGCACAGGAAGTACATAATGAACGGCCATTCTTTAGCCGATGATTGATGACTGAACTTCAATTTCAACTCCCCACGACGAGGTTACCTTGGGGAGGCCAGAGACTCCGACTTTTTATGATAATACTTGAGGCTGATTGCTGATGACCTTGGGTGGCTTCACAAAGATTCGTTTTTGGGGAAATTAATAAGCAGAATATAAATAAAAGATTTGTTCTTGTGGGAATTCATCTGCAGAATGTAAGTCGAAGATTTGTTCTGGTTAGAACTAATTAGCAAAATGTAAGTAGAAGATTTGTTTTTGTCGGAACTGATCAAGAGAATTTAAGTTAAACATTCTGGAAACAGTTCTTTTTTGTTAGAGTATAAAGTTGCCCTTACACGGGACACTGAAGTCCACAATAACGCAACCAGAGGCAGGGAAACTACCGAACTGGGCAACAGAACGGTGGTTTATGAAACCTCCCTTCACAAGTTGGAATTCGTTTTATCAACAGTTTACCATCCGAGTATAAATTTCTGATGATGCCCAAGGCATTAAAGGCAAAATTAAAACAGTTTTTGATATCTATAGTGTGGCCTTCTATAGTGTGGGAGAGTTTTTAGCGTATAATTGGAGGACTGATCAACCAGACATCGGGAATGGCCAGACAAGCCACATTTAGTGCAGGGTGAAAATGAATTATTAGATTTTGTTTGTATGAATGAGTCATTGTTGAAGTGATTGTGTGGCTTAACGTTTTAAATAATTAGTTAATATAGTTAATTTACTTTGACCATATAATATATAATTTTTAATAAATAATATTTAATCTTTTAACCGACGATTGCGATAAAATGTCATGTATTTTATTAATGCAATAGACGATATTCTATTCTATTCATGGGAACTGATCAGCGTAAGTCAAAGATTAGTTCTTGTGAGAACTGATAAACAGAATTTAAGCTAACGAATCGTTCTTGGGGACACTGATCGTTATAATATACGTAGGCAGGATTAAATTAAATCATAACTAACTCAAGTTCAAACAGCCTTATCAATCAACGTTTCTTGAAAAAAGAAATAAATTAGGGAATGGAACTAACTGCTCGTGGAGGAATTTTCGAACTACATTTTCAGTATGATTTTTTGGATACCTCCCTTTAGTGAAACATATTGAAATCACTAATTGAGTTAACTCTCGTATATTAAAACTGTAATAAGCTTATTTAACAGTAAAGCATTCTAAATATTACTAATTTGAAAGAAATTACTAATAAGGTCCTGTGTGGTTCTTCGGTCGCTTTTATCACATTGTCACTTAGTCTCATATTAATTAGTTAATAAAGTACATAAGATGGAAAAGCAGAGCTTCTTTTCCTGAGTACCAGATTTCCCTATAAGCTCAACTTCAATAAGATTGGTGGTGATAATCGCACGGCTCACCGGTCTTCCGAATGAAATAAAATCCGGCAGATCTTTTCTTTGTCTTCAGCGTCTTTGATCAGCTGGCGGCAAAGACGTACAAAGTGGCTGACATTAATTGAAAGAGAAACTGACCCTCTGGTAGACACCACTTCAGTGGGCACGGACGAACGATTAATCACGGCATCCAGGTCCTTACGAAATACAATAGGTGGTAGTTGGAGTTGACTTAAATAAAAAAAAGAAAGAAAGAAAAACTCAGGGTAGGTTTCGTCGAAGAAGGAAGAATTATTGTGGATTTGCTTAAATAATTGAACGGCTTTTAAACAGTTTAAGTTGAAACTCAATACCTTCTGCAATAGACAAATTCTATGGGTCTTAATGTAGTTTGCTTGTTAATCTTAATGTACAAGTAAGACATACATTAACCTTGTCAAAGTTAATATGCATGAGTTTGCAATGTAAAGTTCCGTTTGCTTCCAACACATGTATTTTGCATTCCAAATCAGTTTTGAATAATCCACTCTTTCTTATATATAAACTTAACATAAGAAACCTATTCTGCTACGTAGGAAGAAGAAAGTAGGGTTAACGCATGCAATACTGTACAATGTTTTATTGACATAACATCCAGAGTGTTCAGTTCTAAGTACAGTATCAATATACATTATATTAGGTCAATAAATAATACATACAAGACATCCAGTGACGGTTGGATCTTTCCTACACATGCATTTGCCCACGTGGAGACAATCTCTTATTTTTTACTTTATGTAATGGTATTTTGTTATTTGAGAGATAATATATTGATTAAACTATTATTACTATACAATATGGTCAAGTACGTGTTACGGAAACACGCCAATACCACAGTCTAATACACCTCAGTCACGAAACTTCCACAGCAGCGCTGTGGAGCTAGCGCTCCTAACGGCAGGACCATACAACTACATCACATTACCGTTGTATTGCATTGTGTCTTGAAAAAATGATGAACAATAACAACAGAAAAAGTGACATGGCAGATTATAGACATGTGTTATTTGAAATTTGCTTGTGATTGTAAATAGTGCAGAAATACGCGCTACCTTGCTCCCGCCGCTAGGATCGCTAGCGTCGTGCTTGTCATCAGTTTTTAACGGAGCGTCGGTCGGCGCCCTATGTTTTTAGACTGCGTTAATATAATATTAACGCAGTCTAAGCGAAGCTCAGGCGTTTTAATTGCCAACGAAGCGATGCTAGCGATCCTAGCTGTGGTTATGCAGACAGCTGGCGAGGTAAGTAAATAAGTAAACTGCCATTCTATCTAGCGGAGAAATAGCGTAGCATTGCATTACGTCCACTACGATCGCTAGCGTCAGCCAGTTGGCATTTTTTCCAAGAGTAGGACGACTGTGTATTTTAGAATGTGCTAATACTATCAAGAACATAATTCCCTTCATAACAATATAATCAATTTTTTTACCAAAAAAGACTTACGTTGTTTCTTGCGTCCTTAATTCCTCGGAACTTACAGGCACTTATATTCACTAAAATAAAAACAAATCAATCAGTACTACAGGTGCGGACAAAATAACTTCGAATCAGTGTAAAGGAAGTCATAAAACTGGGTATTGTTGTGAGCACAGCCGAACAAACGCGTTTGTTCCGCGTGACTGCTGCACTCAACGAAATCAAGTACTAAGAATACTAAAAGGAATACGCAAAGAAAATTAAAACACAGAAAAAAAATTAACAAAACAACATCAGTATATCACCGACATCTTGTGACGACGTATATCACCCGATATTTAAACTTTTTATCCCAAAATCAAATCGTTCAAGAAATTAGTATCCTCTGTATGTCCTGGCAAAATGACTAGAAATTAAATGATCTAGAAGTCAAACATCTTATCAAAATAACTTAATTGTAATCACAAAATATAAAATTACTAGCCGACAGCCCTTGCTTCGCTACGTGGTGGTTCTCTACGTTTGATTACATTCTATGGTTCTCTCGAAACCATCAAATCAATTTAAAAGCTCAATATGCTACAGTTATCCTAGATAACAAAGTTTTATAGTCTAAAAAACTCTATAAGTCTACTTTAGGGCGATGAAAATTAGTGCAATCACGCGGCCAGAGTTGGTAGAGATTGCATTGAAATGAAAACCTTATTGGCAAAAATGTTGGGTCATGTTTGTTTTTTATGTGCTGTTTGAAATAAATGATTAAATCAAATTAATACTAATGTTATTGTTCTGGAAAATTTTAACAATTGCGGGGAATTGTTTCTACTCCTTAGGAAGACATTCTCAGTGGCTGACTTCACTCCAAATGTAAGCAACATCTGTTGAGTGGTTCCGGGGACTTCGTGACGAGTGAGTGCATCGTTTTTGGATTTTATATATTATGATGACAATTTTCCATTCTGTTTTTGGCTGTAATGAAAATGCCTGATTACTACTATGGTCAACAGTTGTATGAGTTGCCAAATTGCCGCAGGTTTATGATGAGAATTTCCTCTGGTTGGAGTAAACCTGTTTACACCAATAACAGATTGACCGGACAAGACAAGTGTCAATGATCTCGTGCTACATTTCCGTTCATCCAAGAAAGGTCGTGGATAGATTAAACGTGAACGCTAAAGGGTAATTTCAACAGGTTATGCATTTAGTTGGAACATATTAATGATTTGAATGTAAGGAATTTACTTAGACTGATTGTGTAAATGTAAATGCAATTATCGGTATAACTAGCTTAGGATAAATTTGAATTGTATTAATCATATTGGAGGGATTTTGGAGAGTGAAAATAATTGTGGAAAATAATTGTAGAAGGGTAGAATGAAGGGGTCGGATGAGTGTGTAATAGGATTCACCTTAAGTCATTCAGGTTCGTTCATAATGGCTTGAGATATTAACCAATGTCTTTACTTGTAGTCTTGTAGTAATATCAATGAATACAAACACATCTATTCATCTTAAGAGTCTGCAGAGGCTGTCGGCCATGTTTGTTTTAATCCCGTAAAAACAATGTTATTTGCGAATCCATTTTTTTCGTTATTTATTGACCAAAAGTTTTGTATGAGGTGTCATTTAAAACGTTATCATATTGCGCTTTGGATTTGCTTTTGGTATTTTGAATATATACACCTAGTTTTGAAAAATAGGTGAAAATAAAAACTTCATATTTATGAATTTTTCAATAAAACTACATATTAATTGCTAAGCAATTCAAATGCGTAATTTCATCTTGATCAAATGCAATTTATTTGGAAAAAATCCGATTCGAAAATAACACTGTTCTTATGGGATTAAAACCAACATGGCCGACAAACTCTGCAGACTCCTAAACCATTTAATTGATAGACTATATTTTATACGTTAAATTGTCCACTGTGAATTATTTTACAATTAATCTACCAGAATACGCAAGCGTATAATCTCTGGCTTTTCTAAAACGCTCTCTTGTATAAAAAAGTTTTTTTATTTACGAACAATAATAGTGAAATATCCTTTAAAAGTCTCTAAAAACGATTAGATTCATTCCACTCAACAGTAGCTACAGTTTTATAACACCATCGAATCAGAATTTATTTTTAAAAATGTCACTTATTACACTTATCACTAAATTACCAAAAAACACAATCTCATTTGGTCAAAACCTGAAACTGCTCGGCCTTTTTAGTAGCTATTTTACACTCAATCAATACAATTTGGCAACACTGCAGCACGGACACGCCCAGTGTGTCTGACAGCTTTCGTCCGTGATCCCAGCTGTAGTCAGTCATTCATGATGACGGACTCAAAGTTCCCGGGAACGGTGGAGTTGACATCGTGGCGGGAGGTTCAAACAGCTTCAATTTACATAATTTAAAATTCATCTGTGTGTCGCCCATCGTTGGAGCTGGCGCTTAGCATAAATTTGAATTTTACTAACCATATCGTAGCTGGAGCCGTTTTGGAGCCCGTAAATAATGACATTGTGGAAGGGTACAATGAAGGAGCCGGATGAGTAATCCGGTAAGTTTGTTACTTTGAAGTTTAGAGTTGACGTCAGCTTATAAAGTCTTAGACAGATTTATAAGTTTTTCCATCTCTAAGAGTGTTAGGTTTCATATTTCCTTTTTATTTCTTATTGTACAACCTACACCCTTTGTTTTTTTGTTTAACTTCACTCGCCAGTTCACATGGGCCTGCAGGCCTGTGCGTGAACTTTATTCAACAATTGAAGTACTGACCGTTGGCTCAGTGGGGATTCGAACCTTGACCTCGCAGTCCGAAGCCTTAGCCACTCTGAGCCACCCCCCGTCTCTCAACAACCTCGAGGTTCTTTGGACGATTCTAATCCAATTCCCCTAAACAGACTCTAGGGTCATGTGTGGAAGAAATACCGCCTCCAACATTCAACCCACATAAATTAGGATGTATTAGACAGTGAAGTATGCAGGATTTTTCTCTTTAGAAGTACTATATAGATTATCAACCAAAGGAATGGCAAGAGACCCTCCACTTAAAAAGGTTTTGTAAAATTAAGTAAAATAAAATCATGTGAAAGGTTAAGTTCATTAGCAACCAATTAATTAATGTTAAACTAACTATTCACAAATGATGAAAAGAGAATACAGTAACTTAATTTTTCGAGCCTAATAGAAAAAATACTAAATCTGGCTTAAAAAAGTTACCTATCACTTTTTATTTTTACATTATTTACAAAATTAATTTCAGTACAGAATGAAAACTTATTATTGAAGGCACAGTAAAGGTCTGAAAATGATCCTAATTTAAGCAATTCCACTCGCATTATTTTAGAATAAGAACATCTTAAGTCGGAAAATAATTTTAACTAAACAAATTTTCACTAAATCATTATTGTTTAAACAAAATTACATTCATAAAACGTATTAATCTAACAGAATAAATTAAATAGTAATGTGGAGCATCTCCTTGATAAAAGAAGTTTTGAAAATACTGTTTTTGGGGGTTGCAAGACCAGTTGGAAATAAGAAAGTTATGATATGAGACCAATTAATTGAAAATCAAGCCTACCTGTCTCACTGACTTACTTTTCATTCTCTTACCAGTACTTCTTAACCTAGCACATTAAAACTTAAATTGATATGTTTCTTGTGAAAGTTAATATACACATTTTTTCATATGACACTTGTTTTTTCATTTGCTCAAACATTCCATACAATTTATTGTGTAAGGAGGATGGGGGTGGGAAGCTTCATTTCAACAGAAGGGAGAGTAGTACAGAAAAGTTAGGGATAGCAAATTGAAGAATTCTTTTTAAGATAAACAAAAATCACCTCAGTTCGTAACAGTGATCTACTTTTATATATAAATTTTTCCATAGAAAAGATAATTTATGAAGCATCCTACAAAAATCAAGTCATACAGAAGAGAGTAAGGCGTACTTAATTAATTTATCTCCTAGGTTAAAGCAGAAATCACACCAAAATACAAAACAACAGAACTTTCTTCTAAAATTGTAAAATGAAATAACAATCGTTAAGTTTTGTCGAAATATTTACTATACTGAATTTTTGTAAAAATTTGCTTTTGAACTTTGCTTTTGATTTTAAAATATTTCCATAACTATTTATTATCTATGAGTGAATGTTTATCCCCTAAATTTTCTATAATTTGCTTTTTAAATTTTGTTCGTACTTTAAAAAATGTCTACAATTAGTTCATGCATTAATTAAATGATTGAACCACTATTGGTTTAAACAGGGGTCCCCAACTCAGGATGCAGTGACTGCATTTTTCAATCAATGAGTGTAGTATTTTCAAACCTATCTCTCCATAGCATATCTTAAATCTATTAAATTCTAGATGCAATGGAGTTTCTAGAGTTTTCCATAATTATTTTGGCTGATTTCACTTCTGAAAGCTCTTTCATTTATTTTTTTATAAGCTTTACATCCTATAAGATACCTACGAATCAAGTTTCCCAACGAATAACTGCATAATTGAAGGAATGTTTAAATTCATAAAATATAATATTTTTGACTGTGAATAAATTTTACATCATCATTTATTCAAAATACCCCAAAAAAAGCCTTCAGGCTGGGTTTTTTGGTTATTTTGAAAATAAGATCAGTTTTAGCTCAAAGCGTAAGTGTTGGAAGCTTTTTGGTTATAGGCTTTCCAGATTACTGAAAAGTCTGAGAATAGGATCCATATAAGGTAATCTTCCCTGCATATACAAGCAGAATCCCTGCATTCTCATATGACTGAGCAGTCCATCGACATATAAGTCTAGAATATATTACAGTATTATTTTTAAAACTATTGAACAAATGTAATGAAACATGTCCCTATAAAAAACATTTATACATATTTTACATGTTTTTCGCACAACCAGAGGATAGCCCATGAAGGAGGTCTTAGACATTTTAAATGTAAGCCTACCTCGAGTAATACCTCATTTTAAAGGGCTTTGTTTTTACAACACAACAGTGCAAACTAGAGGTCAAAAGGATGACACAGTCAGAAAATATAACCTCTCAAAGAATTTAATGTCATATAACTAATACTGCTTAAGAACAAGGATAAGATAGTTATTATCTATTGCTTCGTGTAGCTATAATTTAACTGACATAATATGATAAATTAATTCATTTTCACAACAACAAATATGTCACAAATTATTATTATTAATTTTCCTAAACTATTTTTAGGGTATACCTTCTGTAAAATGGTTTTAATAATTTTTCTGATTGTTATTTTTATAACATAGTCTTTCATTACGATTGTTAACACTCAACAACGTACTCAACAACAGGGACCTCAAACTGTTAAATAAAAAGCTGTATAACTAAGAAGAAATAGTTACATGACATTAAATTCTCTGAGAGACTGTATTTTCTGACCAGGTCGTCCTTTTGACCACAGGTTAGCACTTTTGTATTGTACAAACAAAAAACTTTAACATGAGGTATAATTCAAGGTGGGCTTACATTTAAAATTTCTAAGACTCCTTCGTGGGCCACTCCCTAGCTATATGAAAAACAAGTAAAATACAGCATGTCTAAATTTTTGGTTTAGGGACGTGTACATAACTAGAAAGCTTCATTACGTTTCTTTCAATAGTTTTAAAATTAATAAATATATTCCAGACATATGTCTAACCCTGTATATGCTTGACATAGCTGAGTACATATGAGTGGAGTGGGTAGCTTTCCTTTGTCAAACTTTATGTATATAGAGCGAGAAGGGAAAGGCTTGTCACACTGAGTGATCTTCCTATGTATGAGGTTAGTACACCAAAAGTCTTAAGTTAGGTGAACAGTTTCCTAATTGTAGTGATTCTTCTTGACATTTCAGAATCGTAACCAATTAAAAAAATAAAAAGAATGAATAAACAAAGACTAGAGTATTTTTCTGCCTGGACAAAGTGTGTTTTTCATGACTCAGGATTCTATTCTCTGTTAACAGAACATTTTGGAAAGCTGATTTGACAGAAGATTAGTCGGTAACACTACCACCTCTATGATTTGACAGAAGATTAGTCGGTAACACTACCACCTCTATGATTTGACAGAAGATTAGTCGGTAACACTACCACCTCTATGATTTGACAGAAGATTAGTCGGTAACACTACCACCTCTATGATTTGACAGAAGATTAGTCGGTAACACTACCACCTCTATGATTTGACAGAAGATTAGTCGGTAACACTACCACCTCTATGATTTGACAGAAGATTAGTCGGTAACACTACCACCTCTATGATTTGACAGAAGATTAGTCGGTAACACTACCACCTCTATGATTTGACAGAAGATTAGTCGGTAACACTACCACCTCTATGATTTGAGAGAAGATTAGTCGGTAACACTACCACCTCTATGATTTGACAGAAGATTAGTCGGTAACACTACCACCTCTATGATTTGACAGAAGATTAGTCGGTAACACTACCACCTCTATGATTTGACAGAAGATTAGTCGGTAACACTACCACCTCTATGATTTGAGAGAAGATTAGTCGGTAACACTACCACCTCTATGATTTGACAGAAGATTAGTCGGTAACACTACCACCTCTATGATTTGACAGAAGATTAGTCGGTAACACTACCACCTCTATGATTTGACAGAAGATTAGTCGGTAACACTACCACCTCTATGATTTGACAGAAGATTAGTCGGTAACACTACCACCTCTATGATTTGACAGAAGATTAGTCGGTAACACTACCACCTCTATGATTTGACAGAAGATTAGTCGGTAACACTACCACCTCTATGATTTGACAGAAGATTAGTCGGTAACACTACCACCTCTATGATTTGACAGAAGATTAGTCGGTAACACTACCACCTCTATGATTTGACAGAAGATTAGTCGGTAACACTACCACCTCTATGATTTGACAGAAGATTAGTCGGTAACACTACCACCTCTATGATTTGACAGAAGATTAGTCGGTAACACTACCACCTCTATGATTTGACAGAAGATTAGTCGGTAACACTACCACCTCTATGATTTGACAGAAGAATAGTCGGTAACACTACCACCTCTATGATTTGACAGAAGATTAGTCGGTAACACTACCACCTCTATGATTTGACAGAAGATTAGTCGGTAACACTACCACCTCTATGATTCAAGTCGTAGAGATAGAAAGCTCTTTGCAGCATTCAAGGGGTGGTCCAATCTCCATCTCTTCTAATTAAACGATTAATCCGACTTTCGAGTCTCGTATTTTTTAAATCTCTAATGCCGGCGTGGCGGCTAGTGGTTAAGGTTTCGAACTGCAAATGGCAAGTTTCTAATCCCCAAATGAGCTAATGGTCAATACTTCACTCGTTAAATAAAAAAGTTCATGCACAGGCCTGTAGACTCATGCAAATAGTAAGTAAAGTATTTAGATAAAAAAGGTTATAAGAATATAAACGAAAAAGAACTCCAACCAAAATAATCCAAATCAAACCAGCAAACCAACAACAACTCCAAATGTCAATTCAACTTAAATTACAACAGTGATGAAGTAATCTAGGATAGATTAGGTCATGTTTTAGATAAGGACATTTAATGTTAGTTTGGTGTATTAGTCAACTTTTAGTTCCACTTGATAATGAAGTGAAAACTTCGAAACCGGTTGTGGGTAACACATAAAGGATTGGTGGTGGAAAAAATAATGAGGTAATTTCTGTTACCATATACAGGTTTTAGGGCGAGCCGGTGGCCGAGTGGTCTAAGGTGTCAGGACTTTGAGCTTGGGTTAGAGATAGCGCTGGTTCGAATCCGGCCTAGACTGGAAGATTTATCAGTTATAATCACCTTGTACTGTACTGGTTCGCCCCCTTACTCTGTCTTAATAAGTTCCTCGCACAGATCAATAGTTTATGGGGAATGGACAGAGTAAAGGTTAAGAAAGAGAGAAAAAAAATATACCTTTATTTTTGAAATTTGGTAAAATTCCAATAGAATACGAACAACGAACATTAATTATTGATCAATATGTCACATAAGTATGTACATGCTTAATTAATAAGAAGCTAATAATTCCCAACTTATATTTTGATTTATTTCACATCTTCAATGGTGTAGTGACCTGTTATCTGACAGTACAAAAATTATGGTGTTATTTTCAACTGTTCGACGTTGCTAACGTAGAAAGAAGCAAGTTGAGCGACTCTGGCAAAGCGACACCACCCTTCAGCACTGCTCCGATTGCACTTTCTGGTGTTGTGTAACGCTACTTTTTCTGAGGAAGCCAGTCAAGGTATATTCAGCATCAGATTTCTTTGATACAAGCTATCTCAATGCTTCTGTGGTCACTACGCCGCAAGGCTGTTACAGATCTGCTGGTCTACTTGCGCACTTCACATTCTGATGTTACGTAATACACTACTTATTATTCTAACATTATTTAAATAAATACTGTACAGCTGACAGTTTTTGTTCATTGTTGTATATGTTATTGTTCACAATTGATTTGACTAGAGATGAGATTTGATTTTTCAATATACTAAAGAAATGCAAATTAAATTATCCATCTCTTCTGCAAACTTAAAGTAAGTCTTATTTTACCAGACGAAGTTAGGGCCTTCTCTAACACTTGAAGTTATTTATGTATCCATAAATAAAAATATTATTGTTATTTAGACATATTTTAGAGGTATATACAAGCTTCAATCCAGTGTTTTTTCTATGAAAAAAGTGAAATTTATGAATACAGATGTACTTTCTAAGAATAAATACTTAAATAAACCAAACAAATCACTATTAGAATTCAATATATTATCTCACTTTAATTAAGCAGATCTTATCTTACTAACTAGGCAATATCATCCATTTTTGATAGTAACAAAACATTGTGTTTGGCAAAGCGAATATTAAATATACAAAACTTATTTTTATAACGTAAAATAGGATTCCCATATGCAGAAGTGACATTTAAGTTTTAGTTTCTCTGGAAACATCATTCCATATGAGCTCTCAAAAGTCTGCTGGCAACAAATTTTAAAGTGTAGATGCCTTGTTGGTACTTTGTATTTTCTTAAAATATGTATGCTTGGTTTAGAAAATATTTCCAATAATCCACTCACAAGATGAGCTAAAACCAAAATTGTAATAAGATACTTTTTTAAGCCTACTAGCAAGGATTGCCCAGGCAAAGATGTCACCATCAGAGCTTATAGGTAACTGACAAATTGTCAATGTCATGCTTTACATAAGTTGCAATACCACAAACCCAGGCTATTGCCTCTTGCACTATTATTATCTCCACTATTATTATGGGTCTCTTGGAGTGTCAGGATATAAACATTGTTTTCATGAAGGCCCAACTGATGCACTCACTCTTCGCCTTGCTTAAGCCATCAGTGTTAAAATGTACTACGTTTGAAACAAAATCTATTAAATTAAAGTTAGCTTGGTCCTCAAAAGGGCCTTTTTTATGATTTGTGGTACCTGCCATAGATGGGACATCACAAATTGTGACAGTCCATCTACCAGGTTTGTTGCTCGTTTAGAACTACCCAGGCACTGTACTACAAACTTTTATGAAGCTAGACACCCGCGGTCAATATCTGATATGGTTACAAACACAAAGCTAATTGTCAAGGGTCCGAATTTTTTTACGGAATCATGTGTAAATTTTGTGCTTGTTTTTTAGTCTACCTTCATACATTTCCATACAGTTTCAATAACGTTTTCTTTGCACACAATGAACATAACATTTCTGAAAAAGAACGAATGTTAAATTCTGCATGGAAATCTTCAGAACACACAAAACATTTTTCTGTTTTTTCATAATCCTTGTTTTACAGACTTGGCATTACCCGTCAGTCTTATTAGTGTTTTTTTATATGGATCGAAAGATATTCCATTTCTGCATTCTGATCAATAAAGTTTTTATTTATTAATGAAAGTTGTTCTTTCAACTCTTCCTCAGTAGACGTATCTTTGACAAGACTACCTATTTCACAAAGATGAGCTAAACAAGCCATTTTGTGGCTTAATGCAAATTATTTGCTTCATATGGTGTTCTATTGATTATTGGCACCAATGTAGAAGCAGATGTTCTTGGAATATTGGACATATAGCTGACCAAAAGTCCAGTTATCTATTGTTCTTCATCACCCATGTTACAAGACTGTCTTGTACATCCGTTCAATGAATCTCTCACTCTATGTACCAATACCACTGTATGTATATGGGTGGGCAGGTGGGTCAATACCACTGTACATGTATCTTATGTTGTGGAACTTTTTTACCATACACATTACACTCCCCCTTGTTTGGTCCCCTCTCATGACACTTGGGCGAATAAAAAGAAGCCGAGTTTTATGTAATGAGTTTATTATGTAATAAGTCCTACTCTTACATCTAGGAATAAAAGAATCACTTGTCATATCTTAATATAATATGATTATGAATAAAATCATATCCTGCAGTTAGAACAATATTTTGATCAACGCTGTCATATTTATCAGAATGACGCTCATGAGGGACGTGAGTGGGTGAATTGTATTGTTTGACATAATGAATAGATAAATAAGGTTGTTTACGGTAAATAAATGATCCTCAAATTGAAAGGGTTTTGTTCATGCACATACGTTTATGGGCAAGGATACAATGGCAAGGATTGCCATGTATCAGTTCAGTTCCATTCCACCCCTCAGCTTAGTTCTTTGATAACCTAGAAAAAAAAGAATTAAAACAATGTTAAAAACTGCACACAACTATATAAGGAGTTTAGTACTCAAATACCGTACTTCTTTAGTTCTGCACATAAATATCATAGCTTATTGCACATCTTTCTGCCGTTACCACCATGAAGAATAGTTGGTGCTCAAAAGAGGCAGAAAATATGAATAAGAACATCCTCATTAGTAAAGTTGGCACTAAGGGTGTAGTGATTTAACCTAGCCAGCTGGGAATAAAGTTTGTGGAGATTGTAAGTGATAAATTTTATGTTCGGTCCTATTAAATACCAACCCGGTGTTTGCTAAATGGATGCCATCGACATAGACACTACTATAGAAGTCTGTGGTGTCTGTGTTAGGTGTAGTCAGTGTCCGGATGCTGTTTAAAGGATAGAACTGCGTTTCAGGCTTGTCAATCAGACCGATACTACGTTCAGATTCCACATAAAGCTTTAAGTCCCTTAGTTGTCCTGGCTATTGGGCCATTAATAAATGGCCCTTTCTGAGCATAAGTCAAACTAGAAAGCAGACTACACAGGTCATCCTCAGAAATATAATTATTCATATTAGCCTTAAAATACACACAAAGTTTTGTAGGCGTCTTAAGAGAATCTTGGGCAGTTTTCATTTTCAGAGGGCGTAGTGCAACATATTTTGCTACATGATCCTGGTAGGTCCATACGCTCACCATCAGGTTCCAACTGCATCAGCAAGATCAACCTTAACGTGGACATAAGCTGTATACAAAGTTTATTTTTTTAAATTTAGTTTCATTATTTGTATTAACTGTAAGTATTTTGTTAATTCTCTGTTATAGCCATTGTATTATAGTTCAGTGTTTTTATTTTGGAAATTGCAAATTGTTCTAAAATTTTATATTCTAACAAATAATACATGGAAGGTGATATTAAGTTTGATTAATATTTAAACTTATAAATCATATTTTAAAAAATTTTACTGGATTGCAAGTTATTTAATAAAAATGATATTATATATTAATTGATTTATTACAGTAATAATATATTTTTTTTAACATTGCAATGATATTAAAAACTTAACAAACCTAACAATTTCTTGATAAATATTTACCTAGCATCTTGAATTCAGTGCAGATAACCACTGGCTTTTTTTGATTACTTTTTCTTTAGTGCTCAGTTTTCACATAGTTCTAAATACAAGTTGATCATCTCCTTTGCAATATTACAGATTTATTCTTAAATTCGGTTTTCGCACCTTTTTAATTATCATGCCCTGTTGTGAATGAGCTGCTATGTCTGGTAACTAATTTTCGATGCACCAGGTAAAACAATTTTACAAAATGTTCAATCCGTTTACTTAGAATCATTGTTCAATGTAAAAAAAATACATTACTATACTTTATATCAACAATCATAGATCATTGATTGTTGTTTATCCTGGGCAAATGAGAGTTAAAACAGACTATTTTGTTTATTATATATTATATCGTATGACTTTCATAAGCCAGCTACCAAAACTAATAAAAGATTTAAAAAAGGGTTTGACAAATAAAAAATATACATATCCAAATAAAAAAAAAAATTACAGAATAAAGAACTTATGTTTTAGTATTTAAATATTGATCTCCCGTCACAGAGCTAAATCCAGGTTTCTTAACCATTCAACTCCTGCTTCTCCAATTGAATGATCCAGCTAATCCCCCCTGAAAACAATGCAATGGGCATTCTTTAACTATGTGATCCATAATTTGAATTTGGACTCCACAATCATACGACTTATCATTTGCCATTCCTCACTTAAATTTCCAGTAGTTGCATCTTCTTACTCCCGTACTAAAGAGATTCAACATAGTCCATTCCTTATGTGGAAGGTTCATTCCACCTATGACCGTCATAGGGTCTGATACCAGAAACTTGTTTCGACCGTGAAAAATATCCCAAGTTAATGCCCAGTTGGTTTTTAGCCAAAATACCTTTGAGATTAACTGGGAAGCTAGTTGAAGAGGTGGTTTTCTAGATTTAAGTCACCCTGCATGTTGTAGGATATCTTGCAAAATGGGGAGATTCGGAGTAGATTGGATCTTTTTAAACTCTCTTAGAAGTGCCTCTTTGTGTCTTATATCCGGAAGAGCTATGTTCCACAGCACTAGAAGCTATGGTAGAAGGGTTGCAATGAGGGAGCCGCTGATAGCCCTCATCGCCCAAAGTATATCAACCTCTCGTACATGTATATTATTAAGCCACACAGGTGCACAATATTCATCAGTGGAGTAAACCAGGGACAAAGCAGTAGGATGTAGGACTTGTGAGTTAGCTCCCCACGATAATCCAGCAATCAAGCTAACTTTGCTGCATAAAGTTAGCTCTTGTTCTCACTTCAGCTGCTGTTTTCTGTAGGTGACTTTTAAAACAGAGAGATCAATCTAAACTCATTCCCAAATACTATGAATGCTCATTGTGTTTCAGCTTAACACTATCGAAAAAGATGTTTAATTTCTGATTAGCTAGTCTATTGCTCAAGTGAATTCAGGTTACTTCTGTCTTTACTGGATTGGGCTTTAGCGTCCAGGTTCTAAAATAATTATTGAGGGTAGCTAGATCACATGTAAATATTATTTCTGTTTTTGATATCTATTTGTGTTGAGTTGCAAGAGCACTATCATTCGCATATATGAATTTTCTCCACTGTGTGGCATGAATTTCGGCAGTTTATACATTAAATAAGAGCAAAGAACAGATCCTTGTAGCAGTCCATCATTCAGGTGTCTAGAAGAACAGTCTTTGTGACCCATTTTAATTAACCTGTTGCTGAGAGTGGGATTCAGAAATTGCAACAATCAAGGACATGGAATAAAGTTGTAAAATTTAAGTCACAAACCCTTTCTCTAGACTGTGTCATAAGTTGCTGAAAGATCTACGAATGCTGCTCATGTTTTATTTTTAAACCTATTCTCAATGAAATATGTCAAAGAAAGTATCTGGTCGCACTTATTTCTGCCAGGTCTAAAACCAGCTTGTTCAACAGGGATGTTGTCATTGAGAATAGGCGATGATATTCTGTTGTAAATCAGCCCCTCCAGCAACTTATAGCAGACACTTAAAAAGAGCTATAGGGTAGTAGCTTTCAGCACGTTGTAGTTCTTAAGACTGGTTTCAAAACAGCTATAATTTTAGATCTTTTAAAAACTTTGGGCACATCACTTACCAATATGGCAATTAAGACTGTTTGAAGCCAATGTTTTACTTTTGTACCAGTATGTTTTATAAATTCTGGGAAGATGTCGTCCATTCCGGCTGCCTTCCCAACTGGCAGGGCCGAGACCGCCTTATTTAACTCTTGGAGTTTTAAGGACCTAGAAACTTCTAACGGTGCTTGGAAAAAGTTTACAACGTAACCTATATTTCACCAACCCCTCTGGACCAAGAAACTTTCCATCCCTATCATCTCTGCTCATTGGTTCTCTCTAAACCATCACATCAGTATAAAAGGTCAGCCTGCTGCCATTCTCCTAGATAACAAAGTTTTATAGGCTAGACAATCCTATAAGTCCACTTCAGAGGAATGCAAATAAGTGCAATCATGTCAGAGTCAGTAGTAATAAACTGAAATATTTCACAATGAAAACCAAATTAGCCAAGCTGTTATGTAATGTTTATGATTTTTGTATTAACTGTTCGCAATGCAATACATCATAAATTAACAGTCCTGGCCAATGTTACTTTTATGGGAAATAGGAAATGTTGAGGGACTGTTTCTTCCACTTAAGAATGGAATTTTGAGAAATCCTTTCTTAGTGGGTCTCTATGATACAAAAGCCAACTTTCCTCCAAATTTTATGAAAATCTGTTCTCTAGTTCTGGAGATTTCATGATGATTGACTACATTGTTTTTGGATTTTGTATATTATCAATATAAATTATAAGTGTACAAATCAATATAAAGATAATCAAACAATAATTAAATTATTAAATAATTATAACTAATATAAATAATTATAAATAATAAATTATTAAATAATTATTAAATTATAACAATAATTAAAAGTTTCATAACTTTCTCATATATATATAAAAGAGATCAAGCTGAAAGAAATTATTTAAAACTTATGAAATGAAATTTTAAATATGACACTATAATCCTGGAAATGGTATAATAGGAGAGATAGAGCATCAGTAAACTTACCTGAAAAGACAAGTCTACCACACAGTGCAGAAGAAAATTATTACAGACACATGAAATAACACAGTTTTATGATAGTTAAGGGGTGGGAAGGAAGTGGTATGTCATCTATCCGATGTTGAGATTAGGAAAGCCACGGGAATAAGTTATCCATTGGTACGCTAATTCCTTACTTCTGAGTTGAGGACTACTGGCATGGAGGCGAAGAGATCTGACTACTTTAGCGGTGTAACTATGTTACAAAATTTGGTTATGGTATGGGCAGAGACAGGGTTTTCATAATTTTGGACTTATCAGTCATACCTATGGCAATTCATGCGTGCAGTGTTGGTACTGGAGTTGCTAAAATTAAGTTGGTGGAATCACACGTGTTGTTCCCAGGAATCTTGTAGGTTAAGGAAGTAGTAGAACTGGTAAATGATGTGGCTGAGGTATATGAATAGGACAGTTTTTGTAAATTTTGTTCATTTAAGAATAGAGTAATTGTTGGTCTTTAGAACAGGTCAGATTGTTAGGATCAGGTAACTTAGGCTACACAAGGATTTTGTGGAAATTTTTGTTTTGCCTGAAAGTGACACTTGGAGGTGTTTATAGAAAATATTTGGTATGAGGGGAGATGTTTTTAAGAATTGAAGCCATCTTTCAGGATGTGGTTGATTTTCTGTAGGCCATAGTTATAATTATAAAAAATATAATAATGACAACGGGTAATCATTGGGGAATTGGGGACTACTTCTGGATTGAGGCTGGTTTTGGGACTGGGCTAAACGGATTTAGTTTTTAATAAAATTGTTAACAATTAAATAAAATTAGTTACCTCTCTTTTAGGAACTGACAAGTTGGTTGTTGTATTTATCGATGTTTCTAGGGGAGGAAATTATTTAATTGGCTCGGGTGGCTAGGTTTACAGGGTGGGAGCATTTTGTGTTGCTGAAGTGACAGCTGATATTGCTGTTCTTTGGTGGGTTTGATGTGAATTTTAGCTCGAAGGACACCGTCCTTCAATCCAATTTCAACATCAAGGAAGACTAAGCGTTTGGAAGGAGATTGCCAAGTGGAGCGACCCTGGCAAACGAATATCCTAGCACACATGACAGGTGTGATTAGAAATTTTGGTAACATCCAGTCAGTGTGAATATATTCTCCATGACACCAATGTTACATTTTCTCAAATCAAGCAAAAATATGACTCCACTGATAACTTTTCAAGAGGTTTGTTTATTAGTTGATTTAAAGAATTTAAATGCTGAAAAATTCTTGAATAGTGTTTCATGTTAATTAGGTTTTTCAAATTTGATGGTGATTTAATAAAATATAACTTTAAAAATCAGAACAATTTTAAGTACGTGAATCACAAGCAACCAACATTCAACTTTAGTTTTGAATGTTTGGATGAAATTTTAAATGATGTCAAATAAGTATATAAAGACAAGAACGGGGAGAGAAAATCTAAAATGGGAAATAGATGGAAACAAAGAGGAAAAGAACATTTTCACTGGAATCATAACCTCTTCCAAAAGAGTTTGGACTCAGATTTGAATTTGATGGATATAACACAAACATCTCTTTTGATGCTGTTCTAATAAGTATTGAAAAGCTAAGTTTTAGTAAGTAGTAAGGAAAGCAGAAACTGTTATGATATATTTATCACAGTGTTCATTTTATTTTTTGTCAAAATCTAAAATTCCAAACACAATGTCTGTTCGAATTTCAAATTCACCTTCTTATATTACACACAATACAATCTAACTTCCATTACATTAATTTATCTTCCTGTTAGATCTCTTGCAACTGTACATTATGTGTTTTCCAATCCCAACTATACAAAACATATATTATATTAAAACCAATTCTTTGTTTTACTGCTTATAATATTTTAAGTCCTTGCAAATTGAAGTAAAATGAGAAAAACTGTTTTACTTAGATCGTGAAATTTAGAAAAGATAATTTGATTTGAGAAAATTATATAATAATAATAATAAACTAATTAATTACAGTATGTTCAATAATTTCTAAGAGAAAAGAAAGTACAATTTAAAGTATTTAAAAAGATCATAAAGTTTATATTACATTTTATTTAAAATACTGTAGTTTGTATTCCTGATGGTTGTTAGGTCTAAGACAGATACAGCAGTTTCTTTATACAACAGAGAACTGATTATTGCTTCTTGACTGTTCCAGCTCTCTGTGCAAAAAAAAAAAAAAATTTCATAGAGATTTTAACTTAAAAACCACTTGTAGCTTTTCAATGTTCATCTCTTCAAATGTTCTTCAATGTTCACATTATTAAGTTAAAGTATCAATGGTCTTGTTTGATGCTGAAATTGGATTTAAGTCTAAAGTGTTACTTGAGACTGCTAGTTCACTTTTATTTTTAATTTTCTTGCCGATGTCTTCCGCCTCTTGGATTGTGTCTGGCAGTTTGGTGTTCAAGGTTTCTGGGCCAGTGAGAATCAGAGCTCCTCCCAAGAAAGACACCACTCCATATATCAGAACAGGATCTACGTAAGCCTCCTGTAACGAAAGTGTGATATTACCTAAGTGTAAGTGTCCCAAGATAGGCAAACACAGATCTAGAGATGTTTAATTAAATCTGACTTCATCTTCATAACAGGGATTATGTTTTACAGAATGACATTTTGTTGCAAGTAATATAATATGAATAGTAAATCTCTTAATTATATAAGTTACTGTAAAACCCCGAAGTGAGGTAAATCTAGGATTTGCTGGCTAATCCTAACATTTCCTGATAAGAACAGTAAAAGTCCAGAGCTCCCTTTCATATCAGACTTTTTTTTAGAGAATCTTAGGATTGTAAAAAATGCTGGTAAAATCTAGAATTATTTAAATTTGAAAGCGTGTTCCAGACTCTTACATTATATTGCATCTTAAGATTCCCCAGTAGGAGTCAATAAAAGTTCAATAAAAAGAACAGTAAACGAATAACAAATAATCTGGGTTAATTTCAATTTAGTATGAAGTAAAATTAATAGGAAATCTAAAGCAAATCAGAATTAGAATTAAGTAACAGTAAATAAGAAGTTGGCTACATGGTTAGGAAATGTGGCACTTCAAGTTTAGTACCTTGCAAAGATAGATACTTCTTCTTGGAACACTTTCTCATACAGTTGCATTTTCTAAATCCCTGGCCAGCAACCACTGATTGTCAACAAACTGTGGTGCGAAGGCTTATCTCTTCCTCAGGTACATCTTCGGGTATTATGAAATCTAAATGTAAATTGTAATTAACTGCGCAAAATGTAAATTAACTGCGAGAATGAAACATATTAAACTTTTCTGATGAAGTTACAAGGTGGTAGAAATCATCTTCTTTCTTCAGTATGACAGCAATCATACTCTTCGAGTCTATTTTGGAACTGTCAACATCTGGAATGTTGATCCTGATGTTATACAGTAGCCAACTTTAGGTTTGGAAAATTTGTCATTGGACATTTTTTTTAAATTTTCTTCGCCTGTGATTCTGGTGCTTCCGTGACAGATAATTCTTTTTCTTTTCTGTGGAAGATGCCACATCATACTATCGTGCTCATGAAGTTGGCGTCGTTATGAGGTTCTATTTCAGGAGGTTCAGGCGTTTGTTTCTCATATGTTGCATAGCTGTGATCTTCATCTTAGTTGCATGAACAAGTTGCACTTGGTTGGGACACTGTTACATAACTGCCATCGAGGATCTCCTTCAGCTGTTCCTCAAAACAAAGTTTCATGATCGTTTCACGAGGGCGTTTCGAGGTAGCCAAACCCATTTTCGTTGGTATACCAAACATTGCTTCATAGGGAGAACATTTTATTCCTTCATAGTAGACTCTATATTTCATGGCCTGGATAAATCGAATCCCCTTAGACCACTCAGGTCTATGTTTCGTTTGCATCCATATAGCCAGCATATTCTCAATGGTCTGATTTGCTGTCGCCAATGTCCTTAAGACTGGTTGTGTCTCAGTTTCCCATGCACAATCTTGATATCATGCCAATGTCACACAAACTATAAATTACTTTATTACAAAATTAATTAGTTAAATTAATATCCATTGTCTGAGTGCAAAATACAAGGGGCATCAAAAGTAGTGAAAATGTCAAGGTGTTGGTAGACAACCTCTTCGTCTCTTTTGGTGCGTAAAGAGTGTAAAATTTAAAACTTAGTATAATCTTAATAAAGGAATATAAACAAAATTATTATCAGGATTAGACTGTATGTCAATTAAAACAATTTGAGCTTGAGAGTTCATTTCACTATGTAAAATTGGCTTCACAACTTACCCTTTCTTTTTCTTTATAACTTTCTGTTTTTAAAGAAAAAAATACATGGATTTTCTTTATAACATGGCTGATAAAGTTGTAGATAAATAACAACTGCCTCAGTAGTAACATTTTTGTACTTACGGTTAACCTCTTTTAGGCCGCGTCCGAGTCCTCCCTCCGTAGTCAGTATTGATGTAGGTCAGTCTGTAGTCAGTAGGGACATAGCCAGAGGTGGGTCCAGGGGATTCGGACCCCCCTTCAGGTGCCAAGCTTAAAATGTTTGCCAGACCTAGTAGGCTTACTTATTACTTCTTGAGAAAGTATACCTATATTTTTCTGATTGTATCATAATCAGATTAATGTTTTGATGTGTGGAACATAGTCAATATGTATTAGATTAGATCAAAATCTATAAGGAGGCCGTTTCCCAAACCACTAATTCACTGCTGGAAAGTCGATAACGCCTTTAGTAGGGATACCTTCTTACCAACGCAGGCCGTAAGTCTATTTCCAGTGCAATGAGGAGAGACGAATAGGCCCAGGCGAATCGAAATGCTGTCCTCTTGGGACCGATCATGGTCAGTGCTAGTTTTACCAATGAACAATGTGCCAATACGCAGCACTGGCTTGCTTTCTCTCTCATTCTCATAGAATGTTGCAATCTTCCCTCTCACTCTAGGCTGCTGCGTAACAAGCTCAACCTAGCGGCAGCAGCACCAAGATAGCAAAATTACAAAAAAGTAAACGTCTTTTTATCATTGGTGTTTGCTTATTGTAGATGTGTATTCATTGGTTTTACAGAGAAAAGATTCGTTCTTGCCTCTGCACTTGCGCATGCCTCAAAACCATTGCATCAGTACGGTGATAAAAAATGAACTATTTTCATACGCAGTCCTGGATAACTTATTTTTTAGTAACTATACATAATCCACGGTATGTAGGTCACTTTTAAAGTGTTAAATAAACTAATATATGTAAAATATATACTGTACCAAGAAAAGAAATAAATTTAAAATTAACAAAACAGTATGTTTATTTTAAATTATTTAACAACAATGTAACTAACAACAGATTTATTGTGTTCAAACTTCTTATATACAAATATTGTTCTAATTACAATTAAAAAACCTCAAGAGCAGGTAACATTGATATCAGCCTAGTGATATTATTCTTGTATTTTAGAATATATTTCAATGTTAAGCGTATTTTTTAACACAACTAAAGATCGTGTAGTCTTAAACCAACCAACAACGGATAAACTTGTGCAAAATTTTTTCGTGCGAACAAAATCGTGCTACGTGAAAGACGCGTTCGTATGAGCTATTCAGTAGCTCTATTAAATCGTAACAAAGATACTTGGGAAATTGGCATATCCTAAAAATAACTTTGTCGGTACTACGCCCCTCACTCATGCATGCACAAGGCCATCATTGCATGGACAGACAGACAAAATAGATAGACATTGTTACATTTGTTGTTCTTATTAAATATTATTTTCCCCTGAAATTACATTCATTTCTTCAATATATCATGGAAACGTAGCCCAATATGTGAAATGATTCGTATTTCAGACAATTCTCACAACGATTCAGCTCATTTTTTTTTCGGTGATCTTAAGAGTAGGTTTTAATTATTATGTAATTTCCTTTCTACAAAAATTACAAACTACAAAAGGTAAAACTGTATAAAATACTGTTGGAATTTAAGTTAACTAAGAGGCAGGTGAATGTATGTACTCTGAAACTATCCTTTGGAAATCAGATTGTTTCATTATTTTTAATTTAGTACTAAATTAACTAAGTACTAAATAACAAGTGGAAAATGAAAAATGAAATGGAATGTGATATGTGGTAATGAGTGATTTAAATGTTGGCCAGCAGAACGAGAAGGAAGCCATTGTCAGTGCCCATAAGAATTGGAAGGTGGTTTTGTTTTGTTTAAAAAGAGTTCCCGTTTTGTAATCTACATTTATGTTTTTAGAGTGCTCTTTAAATATGTATGAGTCTAAGCATTGATTTTATGCACATGTATATACTGAAGGGTCTAAGTAAGATACGAGGATAGTAAGGGATCCTAGGTGTATAGGAAAGAAACAAACGAAAAATTATTTTTTGTTGATTTGACCTGAATAATAAGTATTTAATTTTACTATGACATTTTTCAAACGTCATGTTTCCATTCCTGCAATGCTGAACTGACATAATGAAAGGAAATTAACTTTAAGATGGATATTTATGTATTAAAAAAAAAAATTATGTGGTTTGTATGTTTTGATATTACTTTTTACATACTCTAAAATCTTGGTGTTTTTACCACAAGTTAAATTTTTCTTCATGTGGACTCCCCTTCCGCAATTTCTGGCTACGTCCCTGCATGAATGATAGAACACAACTCCTCATTTCATGATTCCACCATTTTGGGAGTTATGTTTTATTTCTACATATTGTTAGCTAACAGTTATATATGTGGACATTTCACCGCTGTAAAAAAACTTAAAATTCATGAGAGAAACTGATAGAAAATTTAGTTATAATTAAAAAAGTCTTCTATCACCATTATTTATTATATATTGCATAAGATTGACTCATGCTATATCAGTACCCGCCTGTCGCTCATCTAACAAATAGTTGTTCTTATGACAATTAACCAGATAACAAATTTAAATAATTTACATATATGAGGATATGATTACGGTATGTTCAATGACTAAGCATAAAGCAAGTATTATTCAATAGTAAGTAAGAAAACAAATTAAACATATAAAAACGGAACTTACAATAAGAGTTATCTGTTGAACGGCAATAATACAGACACTTGCAGATATACCGCAGACACAGAGCAGAGAATGGCGTAGCTCAGTTGGGAACACTTCTGCCGTATAGAGGTAAATAGCAGTGATGCCGATAGTAGAACTGAACTTGGAGACCAGAGACAGTATCATGTTCAACAATACCTGTTCTGAAACGGTACAAATTTGTGAGCTATAAAAACAAGTTACAAAGTTGTATGCATTGCAGGAAATAAACAAGTTTTCTTTTTTAAAGATTGCTAACTATACATTTCTCAAAGCTGAAATCTTAAGTCCTCAAACGAAATATGACCCCATTATGCATTGTGAGAATTGTATTCTTTCCTTGATAACAAAGATAGTGAATACAATATTTTATAATTGGCATTGTTAAGATTATGTGTTTGTATTGCATATTAGTGTTTCAAAAGTGTTCTGTAGTTTGAGTGTACATAAAAAATGATTGCTTTTTCAAGACAGCTTGTAAAATAAGTTGCATAGTAATTAATTAATAATAATTCAAGCTCTGTCTAAAAAATGAGACTATTTTTGGGCAGACTGACTTCCTTGTATCTCTTGCATCAAAACAGCAACAATCGATTGCAGTTATTTGTTTAATTTGAATGTTCACAATGTTTAAATACTTTGCACCCCCTAAGATTCGCTGTCAAACTGTAACAATTTGGGGAAAACAAGATGCCTTATGAACGCAGTGGAGCTTCATAGATTTGTAATAGGAGGTTTGCCCTCATGAGAGTGGGAAGGGGTCTGGGAGCCCTGAAAAGATTTTGTCTCAAAATAACGTTATTTAAGACTTTCTAATTCATATTTTTACGATATAGATTTTATTTAAATTTTCTCTTATATCAGTACAGATTATTTATTTATATTATATCTGCACCAGTACAGTGCATTTAGTATGGCAAACCAAACAGAAAAATTAACATTGTAAATCATAGTTACAGTTTCATTAACAAACCATCAAATCAATAACAATTGATAGTTTTAATCTTAACAAACTAACAACACCCTTTAAAAGAACAAAATCTCTTTCTACAACAAAGTTCATATCATAAAATAAATAGTGCCATTATTATCTAAAATGAATTAAAACTTGTCAAAAAAAGTGGGGAAAAAGAATATAATTCCTATAAAAAATTTACTTTTGTAAATGTATAAGGTCCTGCTTGGATTAATAATAAAATTAACACTCTAATCTAATAAAAATCTTAAAAGAATTATTGAAGCTTACCTGAAGAAGTGAACAACATTACTGTACAAGTAATTCCTACAATGAAGAATGTCACTGCGGAAGTTCCTCTTCGTCCAAGGAACGATATGCCAGGTACCCACCCACTTGCTATGTATCCAGGGACCTCTATCAGACTAACAAGTAGGAACGACAGATAGCGGTTCTCTCCGGAATGCAAGGAGTTCTGAGAAAGTCCATAGTATGTAAAGGCATTTGCTCCCCTGAAATGCAATACGTTGTATTATTAGTGAACTGATACAAAACTACTAAAAACAAATTTGAGGATCAGTTAAACTAAAGTTTACTAACTCTAGATCTGCAATTTAAGGAGGCCGTTTCCCAAACTGCCATGTCATTCATTGCTGGAAAGAAAATAGCCCTACAGTAAACAGACAATCTTGCCGTCAGTGGGTTAACTCATCTATTTAAAATGTACGGTTTATGTTTATTATTATAATGGATTATAGTGAGCACTATATAGTTAAGGATTCAATCTAGTGGACCATAAATAGATATTACAAGTTTTTATATTTAAAAAAATAATCAAAAATTACATTTAAAGTGTCACATATTTAACAGTAAAAAATACTTATTTACAAAAGTCAACTTTTGTTCCACTAGAGTAGTTCTTAATCTATCAAATGACACTTCAAGTATTGCAATACGTTCATTATTATGGACTGATTTCTTGAAATAGGAACCCATGTTTTGCCTCTCAAAATAACAAGATTTATTTTGTGGAAAACATTATAAGGATAAAACAGTATTTGACTGTTGGGCATTGTGCCAATATGAATTATATCTGTGACACATTATTGAGGAAGAACAATAATCGGTAGACATATGAAGCGTACTATAGCTATGTAAGCAAAGTTTATTATTCTATGGTTTTTATTTTATGTTTCCACTTCAAATACACATGACAAGGAAACACTCCAGCTAAATTACTCCAGTTAATTTATGGATTGAATAGTCATAGATATTTTAAATATATAAAAAGAATGTGTTCAATGAACTATGAGGAAAAATGCTTACCGGCACAAAATACATATTGCGAGGCGTTTCATTATGATTTTGGATCTCACTACCTCTGAAACGTTTAGACTTTTGCTTTGTTGCTCTTCATGGTTATCTTGATTGATTTCGATTTTATTCTTGTCTTTCTAAAATACAATTAGTTTTAATTAATACAAATTAAAAAAATTATTTTTCATCTGTATTATTTAACAACTTACTTACTTACTTGATACTTGAGAATCTCTCACTAGTAGCTCTATGAGCCGTGGTTGTCATGTTGCCTTCTGATTTTAAAACTCCCCCAATGAGTAGAATGACTGCAATGGATATTCCTTGAATCTATTCTTGAATTTAATGATTTATTCTATACCTCTGATTTCGACAAGAATTTTATTATAAACTTGTACAAATATGCCTCTAGGACTGTTTTTCACTAAGCTAGAAGTTGCATGATTCATGTGGATCATAGTTCTCTGCCTAGTTGCATAATTATGGACCTCTTCATTTTATTATAAAAATCTCAGACTTCCTTTTTACCACCAATGCCGACTCAAGGATGAATGATGCTGGCAATGTCAATATTTCCAGAGCTACAAACAGCGACTTACAATGGGCTAAGTATGGTTCTTTGCAAATTGTTCTTACAATCTACTTTTGTAATAATAGCAGGCACTGGGCCAATGGACTAATATACCAGAATAATAAACCATAATTCATTACACTATGAAAGCCATAATACACCATAATAAACTTTTAGAAGAACTTCCTTATCAACGATAAATTGGAGTCTGCATATCATGTAGCAAACAGCTGTTAATCTTACCGATGTGTGTTCTATATGTTGCTTCCATCTCAGATCTTCGCTAATGGCTAGTCCCAGATATTTTATTGTTAAGTCAACTCATATACAGAACAACCTCGGTTATCCGGCCTAATGTGGCGAAGGTCAAGCCGGATACGATAAAAGCCGGATAAAACATAAGTCATAAATAACTTGCTTTTATTGGAGAAACAAGTTTAGTAGCTGATAACAGACAGCACGCGTAAGTGCGGTGCCTACAATTGCATGTGACGCAACACGTTCTGCAGCAATTGTAATGAAATGAACAATGTTTATTACGATTGCCAACTTTGACACTGCTTGTGGGTGTGTACGTAAAATGAACTGTTCCACTTCCCCCACTCGCGAAATGGAATCTTCCAGCCAGCCATACTAAACAAAAGTAAACAATATTGCCAGTTCGGATCTTCAGGTACATTATTACGCAGAAACAAGCGATCGCGTTTCGAGAGAGGGTGACTAGTCAATACAGCACCTGCAATTTGCGAAATAAAAACCGAAATCTCGTGTACGACATTTGCGTTTCAAAACTGAAAGGCTCTTCCGATTAATTGTAATTTTATCTTGTAAATAATTTTTATTGTTATCTTACCAAACCGGATGACACGAACTGCCGGATAAAGCGAGGCCGGATAGTTGAGGTTATACTGTACTCAATCCTTCAAGGCGTAGGAAGAGGGGAGCTATCATATTGTTTAAAATTATAAAATTCCAAGAACAAAAAAGTTTCTTCCAATAAATTATTTCTGTAAATAAAATATTTTTGTCATAACATACTAACAATATGGCATATTAGAAAAAGATGAAATTATATGAATTACATAAACTGAAAAGTGTATCTTATACATAAATGTTCAAATAAAATTCTGTGTGTAATGTTTACAGTAGTTCAGCACAATGTGGGGTGTGGGCTGACAGGATAAAAAAAATTGGATCAGCTGTATTGTTCATTTGTAAAAGATGGTGTTCATGATTGATAAACAATATTTGGAGATATCCAAAGCTTCAGATGTTTAAGGAAACAGTCACAACGTTTCGACAAGTATGACAAAGCCCTGTCAACAGGTCATTCCTGTTGAAACGTTGTGTTTGTTTCCTTAAACAACTAAAGCTTTGGAAATTTCCAAATATTGTTTACCAATCATGAACAATCCAATGCTAACTAATAACTCTAAAAAAACAGATAGGGTTTATTTGGTATGACTGTAAAGTGCTACTCAGTGTTGTTGGGATGAAGAAGCCTGACATGTATTGTACAAATGAAATTAAATAAAAAATGCCTTTATTTATGTGGCAAAGTTAGGACTATTTAGTCCTCTCTACCACTTAACCACAACAAATTTTGTAAATAATAATAATATAATTTAAAATGTAATACAAAATCCAAAAATGATTTAAAAAGAATAAACAAAATACAAAATTAAAACAACTTCAATAGAGTAATTTTACATAATACATTATAGGCGATGAAAGTTCATTCACAACTATCATTCATACATGGTTCACTCACGTAACTGTGACTCCATAAGGGATGAGGAATATGTGGGATAATTATATTAAACCATACTTACTCCATTTTGTTCATTTTATTGATTCATTACTATAATAATCAAATATAGAAACCATTACTATAATAATCAAATATAGAAACACTTTTTTAATAATATCCATTAATTTGCCACACTGAAAACAAATTTTTAATGTTTAAGCCATATTTTAGTCCAATGCATCACAGCCATGGGGCATTATAGAAAAGAATGGTGTGGGGTTCAAACGTGTGTGATAGAATTTATTTGTACAATAAACAGAAATAAGCAGAGAGATATGATAAGGAGTAAGGGGTTGAGAAGGGGAATTCTTGAAGATAGCTCAAAAGAAAGAGTGAAGAAGAGAATACTATGTTGGTTTGGTTACGTGGAAAGAATGGAGGGAGTAGACTACCTAGGAAAATAATGGAAGAAGAGGAATGCGATGGCGGACAGTAGAAGAAGAACAGATTTGTGAAAATTGTTCTCATTGGAGAGCTCAGTCAATATCCAGACTCTGGGATGAAGTTTGGTTAAAAGAAAATATATCTGAAATATGTAACGTATGGTTTCTTGTCAGCTACCATTTGTTAATTTTAAAAAGCTGTGATGTAAAATTTTGATAAATATCCAAAAGTTATGATATTATTACTTTAATTAAAATGCAAAGTGATCTCCTGTCATAAAGCTAAGTTCAATCCATCTAGCTGTTTAAAACTTGCCTCATAATTCTGTTTATGCTGGCCAATCCCTCCGTAAAATAACGCAGGGGGCACTCTATAACTATGTGATTCATTGTTCGGATAGACTCCCCTCAATCACATGACTGATATAGTGTCAATCCCCATTTCTACTTCCAGTAATTGCAATCTTGTACCTGGACTGTCACGATTTTGTGATCTCCCAACTATAGTAGTTACCACCAAATATATTAATTAAACTAGGACATAATGCTGATCAGTTGTGAATATATGGTTAGCTTGTGTCCAGGAGCATAAAAAACAGTTCAAAATTGACACATTTTCATGTTAAATTGAAAAAGCCATCTGCAGCACCTGTGGTACATCAACTTGCATTACATTAAATTTGCAATGTTCTTAATCTCTATCAATCGATAAGTAACATACACATATTAAAATTTGAAATTAATTTACTTTATTTTTATTATATATTTTTTATTTATTCTTAAGCTATTTAAACATAATATATTAAAGTAATTTCAATGTTCAAAGAATATATTAATATTCTTTCAATGTTTAATGAAATTATTTATTATGAAATAATAAAATAAAAAAAAATAAATTCTAATTTCAAGTCCTTACCAATTGTTCGGCATCTTTCAATTCTTTGACAATATTCGGTAGTTTGTCTACAGTTTTGTTTAGCTTTGCTATTTTCTTAAATATTTTCTCAACATCACTGTATCTTTGTTTGGTGTACAACCAGTGTACGGACTCTGGTAACATCCTATAACAGTCAAACAATGTGAAGTCACCCAAATTTAGAAACGTTTTAAAACAATTTACTGGTATGAAATAGTAAATGTATATACTTGTACATCAAAACTTTGTTTTACTTAGGGATATTTTTTATTGGTGGTTTGTTGGATGTGGTTGATAGTTTCAAAATGGATATTATTTGTATGTCAAAGAAACTTGATGCCAAATCCTTAAAAAATACCTACAATTGATAAACTCTACTTACTATTCATTACACATAAAGTTTCATGTATTTATTATTGAGATCCCGAAGATCAAGATGGTGAATGAATGTGTTTATTCATAAGTTTGATTCAAACAGTTTTCTTAAAAAAAGTCTTGACCACAGGCCATCAGCTGATCCCTTCAAAGTTTTGTTTGACTTATTGACCTTGAATTCGACCTCATCAATATGTTGTTAAACTTTCTTCAATTGACCAGTTAATTGTAGATGAAAGCGACACATTACATACACTACGACTCTAGATTTATAGAAACCATACAAAATGCTGATAACAAAGTAACATACGACTTAAGAAATAAGGCTATTCTTACAATTTTGTTGAATAATCTATTATAATTATTTATAGTAATAATATTTCTTTCTCTCTCCATATAAAATTTATTTGAAATTGTAAAGTTATTACACAGACAAACTATTTTGACTTTTACGGCACTTTCTGCTGTAGTGGAGAAAAGTGGTTGCAAATGAGTTAAGATCCACATTATTGTAATTAACTGCCTTTCAACCCTGAGATTACTTTACACCCTCCGATGACAGGTATAGACACACGCAAATCAATAAAATGCAACATCTCATATCCAACCTTTCAATGACTATGTATCTCTGGACAGGGTTATCCCATCAAGTATAACCCTTTATTTTATTTAATGCAACCTCAGTGCTTCATAAGTTATATTCAATATCTATTCCAGAACAGTGTAGTCACAACAGAATGTCTGAAAATACTTCCTGAATATGAGATGACCATTTATGTGTTCCCAGGTCGTGAGCTGTCAAAACAGATACTACACCTATTGTACTCATCCATGCTTAGATCGTTATAACTCTATGATAAATTTTTCATCAAAGTTGAGCATAACTTACATTAACAGTAACAATGTGTCCAAATATGCCTATACGATCAGAAAAATAACAGAACAAAAAATGTATTTAGGAAGTTTACTATATAAGTTTTTCTTTTGAAATCAGTCTGTGGTTCAACCTGTACAAAATTTAACAGGGAATAGCTAGAATTTGTTAACCATACTCAAAATTGGGATGGAAAATGTTTCCACAAAGGTTCAATGATTTTTATAGTGCATAAATTGACCAGATATACTTGCATTGTCCCATTGGATTATGTTTTACGGTATATGGCCGAATATACTTTTATTGAAGAGAACATTACAAAAACGCTAAAATTTAAGTCTGCTTATGTATTATATAGTGGTGCAATGCAAATATGGTACTCATAACAAATATTATATCGAACCCGATCATGGGAAATGGCAAGGTCCAGTTGAGGGCATCCAAGATCAAGTTACCAGTGAAGTGCCACAACAGCCAGCATGGGAATGTAGAAAATTCTCTGCAATAGCCTCCAGTTCTGGGCCCACCAGACGATACAAGCGAGCACCACTTGGCCTAGTGCGAAGTAGATAGAGATGATCATGGTGCCCAGTAGCCGTTTACTTGGAGCGAGTGTCTCAAGACCTGCAACAATATGGAATTTTAGTTTACGGCATGCAAAAGGTATAATGTCACATTAGAAATATTTTTCTACTATTTAATTTCTTAGTAGGTTGGTCTACAAACAAAAGATTAATAATTGAAGAACATTATAAAAACGCTCTTTCTCTACTCATCCGAAGAAAGTGTCAGTGGCACTGAAAATTTGTATGATTATGTGATTCTTTTGTGTATGTTACTACTACTCTGGTATTAGTGAACTTGTTTTCTAAGGTAAGTTTGCTGATGTCCTATTTCTTCAATATACTAATTCCTGGCCTAGTGCCCTTTATCCTAACCTATAATTAAAGAACAAGAAGCTTTAACAATGATGGTATTGTTATTATTTTACATTTATTTTTATACTATTGCAAACAGTATTACTCACCATTTTATAAATTAATCAATGTATAAAGTTGAATGTCCTGATTGACTCAAAATTAATTGTAAAAACTATTAAAATTGTTCATTTAAAGTTTTCAGGTATGATATTACTATAATTATTTCCCTAAACAAAACTTCTGTTTCAAAATGATAAAAGAAACTTTAAAATTTCCTCCCTATTGTTATTATTATTATTAGGAATAGTTTTATTTGGACTAGGTTCATGGTGGAAATCAACAAAATATAGATATTTGAAAAAGGTACTGATATGTGACTAAAATAAATCAAACAAAGTAGTTGATAAAATAAAGATAAACTCCTTTAAAAAATAGGTGTGTTTTGTAGCCTTGTTAGAGGCAATTTTAAGAGAAAGAACAAACAGCAAATTTTTATAGAACCATAGTCAAACTGTTGAACAAGAAAAAAAGGAAATAAAAAAAGTCCTAAATGTCTTAAAAAGTCAGTAACTACTGAAGAGCATAACATCATCCATCCCCACCCCCAAGTGCCATGAAATTGGAAAGCTTTGAACTGATTACCTTGGGTCAAAGGTGTGGTTGATATATCAAACCTAGCGACGGTTTCTGCATACTCAAAGCTAATTTATTGTAAATGGAAGTTTCCATTAGAACTTATAGTGTAAAAATCACCATGATGAATGATATTTGCAGGTGACGAGCAGCAAAATATTTACAGCAACTACGAGTAACATGTTGCGAGCCAAAAAGAAGCATCATAAGCACACTTCAAATACAGATTTATTGAGAAGAGCTGCAAGCAAAGAGAACATTTCACTCATAGGCACATTTATCTAAGAAATATGTTCTTGTTAAAGAACAAATACAGGCAATTAAACTCAGTTGGATGCTGTATGTATATGAGGTACGGCATGCAACTCTGAATTAATGAAAAGTAATCCAATGTTGATTTAGAGGCTGATAGTCTGTGTGGTCCTACAGAGCACAGAGCAACTCTTATGGGAACATGAATGTGATGAAACCCTTCTCTATGGCAGCACTTTTTTTTCTATCAAACAACAGTAAATAATTTTAAATAAACTGCTGAACTATAATGTGAAAATTACTTTCAGATTATGTGCCCCTCGAAAACTTCTTGAAGAATGTGGAAATATTTGTTGATCAAATTTTAAATCAGAAGCTGCTTTAGAGACTACACACTTTTTTCATAATAGTTTTGATTTGGAAGCGTAAGTGAATGATTTGGCTATTTTAATTCACCAGGAAAGATGCTTCCACATATTGAGGAATTAAAGAAGGATGTTAGAATTCAGACAATCACAGTGATACCTCTCTTCCCATGTTAACCTAAACAATGGTTAGATTGAATTTTGCAACAACAATCTTTTTGCTTATTTGTATACAACTAATTTATCTGTCTGTAGGGTTAAGCGTGGGTGTTTGGATGTGTTTGTACAGTTTGTTTTGAATCACGTAAAGAGCCTTTTATTTTAGGTTTTACTTAAATAAAAGGAGTAGTTTGTAACAGGTCCACCAAATTGATAGATAAATTAATTAATTTAAATAAATAATAAAATTATTGTATATAAAGAGAAGGATATATTTAATTTGAATAAATGAAGAAGGTTCAAATTATGTTAGAGAATTGTCGTGAGTAAAACACCAGTTGGATGGACGGGGAGACAGAAATATGTCTCCTCAAACAAAACCCTTTGTTCGAAACCGAATGGGTGGGATGGTTTCTCAGAAATACGATTGTAAACAGATGGGAATGCTTGAGGGACAAGAATCAACAAGTCGATTGGAAATTTCCACTGCAAACCCACCAGGTCTCCAGTAACTTCAATGCACTACGACGTAGATGACAATGCTTGAAAGGGACCAATCAGAACGGGGAAGGTAGTTTGAACTGTGCCCGTTGATGGCAGCACAGAACAGACAGCAATCACATGGTGCGGGCGGAAATAGTAAAAATCTCTAACGAAAACAACCTATGATACCGGAAGAAAGGGTAGGAGAGAAGCCAAGCCCAACGGTAAAGGGACGTGTCTCACCCCAGTCCATCATTGACGATCAACTTCAGATGACGTCTCGTTAGAGTGAGCGTTGTATACCTCGTGGTTAAATAATCGTATTCACATTAGTAAACATGAAATAACGGCAAAGGGCAAGTTATCATAGTCATATTAAAATTGTGCGTGTGAATTCAATACTTTTTCAGTATAAATTAAAAAGCGTGCGCGAGACGATGGGTGGGAATCATCTATAACAGAAAATGAACAGATAAGATTAGTTTAAAAATTAAGTTTAATATTGTAACTTTAAATTCATTTTCACTAGATAAAGTATGTTTGATTTTAAATATGTAATGTCAAATCTTTTGTAATGATTTTAAGTAAACTAAAGAAAGATTTTTGAAGATTGGCAATTAAAGTAATGTTATGAAAAGTAACTAGTTTGTTTTATTGTCTCATACAGCTTCACCAAATTACTTATACGACCCTGAGGATATTTAAGAATTATCATGCTCAAAATTAAATCAAATTAAATCAAGTTTTGTTACTTTTATCTTTAAAAATAAAAAATAAATCAATGTGATGCAATAACCTCCTCAAGGTAGCACACTACAGATTTTTAACCAAATTGGTGATCAATTAAAGACACCCAATAATTTAGTGTAAATCAATATTTATTAAATTAAATAAATATTTTGAATTAATGTAACTTGATAAGTAACAAAAAGGTTACAGAATGGCGCCCAACGTGGGGCTGTATGATGCAAGAAATGAAATAGATATATTTCAATATATTTAAAAAAGCAAATGTACTAAATTAAATAAAAAAAAAAAAAAAATAATAAGAAAATATTTCTTTTTAATTTAAATTCAGAAGTCATTTGAGTAAAAGAAAAAACTGTTTAGAGTAATATTTTTGAATTTATTAAATTATAATTTATAATAATGGCTGATGTGGACATAGTCCAGAACTCAGAGTTGGATTCTGAGGATTCAGATACCTCTCTGAGTGTCATCAGGGAAATTAAGTTAAACAAAAATAAAACTGAAAACGATGAAGTTAGGCCAGAATCAAGTAGAGAAGACACATTGTCCAGTATAAGGGACATGCTAGTAAAAATGAATGTAAACATAGTAGATATGAACACTAAACAAGATAACTTAGAGACTAAACTCAATGAAATAAATATTAAACATGATAATATGAAAGATAACTTTGATAATAAATTTGATAAGTTTAATACTGATATGATAAAAATGAAAAATGAAAATAATAAGAGACTAGATGCAGTAGAGGCTAAGTTAGAAGCTAAATTTAATGAGATTAGCAACAGATTAGATCAAACTGAAGTCAAAATAAATGAGATAAACAATAACCTAGAAACTAAACTTAAATAAATAAATAATGAGTTTAGGAGAGATGTAAATCAATTTGAAAGTAAAGTAGTAAAGGAGGATAATGTAGTAAATGAAATAAATGAAGTAGAGAATAAAGATAGGCAAGAACCTATAGAAATAAATAATGCTGAGGAGAGGGTGTTAGCAGACAAAATAAACGTGCTGTGCTGGAGCAGATTAATGTTAGGCTATGGGGACCAAGTAGTAAGATGAAAGAAATGAATAGTAATAAGATAAACTTAAATGATGAAGATAATATGAAAGTAGATTTGCTACTAAAAATAACTAATGAAATAAATGCTAAACTGGATGAAATAAATCTAAGGTTAGATGGAAAAAATGTTGAGATAAAAGAAGTAAATAATGGTGTAATGAAACCAAACAATGAACTTAAAATGAAGGCTAACGAGCAAATAAAAGATGTAGATGATAGGACAAGTCAGGTTAAAGACAACTTTGTCAATAAAACTAAAAAAGTAAATGTAGACTTTGTTGAGTACAGGTTAGAGGGATACTTAGAAGCAAATGCAACACTAACTAAAGTAGGCTATGAGCTAAACAGCCAAATGAATAGGCCTAGAGTAAACAATGAAGTAAGAAAACAGATAGGTCATCTACAAAACAATGTGCTAGATGATAAAGTAGAAAAAATAGAGAAAGCTTTGGTAGTATGTAACACTAACCTTGAAGGTAAAATAAATGAATTTAACTGTCAGGAGAATGCCAAACTAAAAACAATCAGTAATAGGTTAGAGGAATTGAATGAGTTCTTTAAGTTTGAAATGGAAGTCATAAATAAATATTGGGGCCTAAACAAACAAAAGGAAGTTGAAAATAATATGATGGGGGGTGAAAACTTTGATGTAGACATGGATGACATTGTAAACTATGTGATGAGGTATTATAATATTTCATGTTTCTCAAACTTTAAATATAAAAAGAAAAAATTTAAATCAGTGCTCTCGGATAACTACATTTGCTCAGAAAACTAAACTATAATCTTAGCTGTTCAATAAAATATGTCTAAAAAATGTTGAAATAATAATAAACAGCAATTGAAACAAGGTAACTTTAATGATAGGGGGGTTATATAAAAATAAATAAAGAAAGTGTAGAGATGATTATTAAATGAGAAAACACTTAAAAGATATCATAATAATAAATATATGATAGTGTGAAGAATATAACATTAATAATAATGTGAGAATTGTTTAAAAGAAAAATAAACTAAGGGGTAATTATGTAAAAGAAAAATGCTTAAAGAGGTCATTTAATAATAAACAAATAATAGGCCTAGTTGAAGAATTGTAATATTGACAGTAAGGTGAACTTGTGATTGAGTAGGAGATTTAAATATAACATTGAAATAATATGACATTAATGTTAAACTAAGATGATAAATAAATATTGTTAATGGTAAGAATGACTGTTAAAAGAAAAACACCCACAAATGTCATAATAATAAATATATAGTAGGCCTAATTAAAAATTTGTGAAAAATAATAATAACCGGAGAGTTGTTACTGAGTAAAAAATATAAAAAGATTTAAATGTAACTTTGATAATAATATGTGTTAAATGAATATAACACTAATAATAAAATGATGTTTATATGAGATTAAAATAATGAGAGAATTTCTTTACGAGACTATGTTATTGTAGTTTGTTTATACTTATCTTGAAATGACTAAATGAATATAAAACAAATGATAATAGGAGATTGATATGATACCAAACTGATTTAGGGAGATTCTTTAAACTACCCTGTTAATATAACTGGTTTATGTCCATATTTGAATACAACATTGGTAGAATGTGCCATGTATTTTAGATTAAGATGTATGAAGATTTGCTAAAATATATTGTTGTCATAACCCCTGTATGTTCATATGAAAAATAATTCAGATAATGATATGATGATTAAGTTCACCTAAAATGAAATAGGTGAGATATCCTATAATACTTTGTATGACAACTTGTTCATGTTGACAATGAATATGATTTAAAGATACACACTATGTGTAGTCTTGTGAAACTTATATGAGATAATACATATGTTTGAATAAGATGATGAGATGAGATTCATTGTGATGCTATATTATTATAATTTGTATATGATGATCTTATTATGACTTGATGATGTACTTTGAATATACTACTGTATGTATTTTGATAAATTTATATGATTTTCAATCATTTAAAGAATTTTATGAAGGGAGAATAGCCAGTGGTTAATAGCAGTACGATTCGACAATAATTACAACTAGTCACTTTCCAAATTCTAAATTCTTTAACGCCAACCTTGACAATAGCGTCTAAAAACAAAAAGCTTACAGTGATCTGTAGCATGGCAAACCCTACTACCTAAGTCATGTTGCAGACACCAATAGATTAGTAATTTTAAAATATAACATAGTAAAGGTAGATTGAGACATTGCAGATATGTTATTGTAATTTTGTTAGTAAACTGTTGTACTGACATTGGTGTAGACAATGAGTGATAGAAATCACAATTTAATATGATTATAATGTAATGACAATGCTTGATGATAATAATATTGCAAATAAGTTTTATTTTGTCATTGATGCAAATAATAAGTGATGGAATCTAAAAAGTTTTAACATGAGTAAAATGTAATAGTAAATATGAGTAATTATTTTTATATCAATAATGAACAACCATTAATGAGTTATTGGAAAATTTATAAAGATAATAATGATAATTAACTTCATTAATGTCAATTTGAAATATGTCAAAGCAACATTAGTAGATGTATGAATAATTAAAGTTTTATACACAAGTAATATGTGTATATACACAAGTAATAATAGACAATATGAAAGATGATTGAATATGAGTTTGTTTAAATATTTTATAAACAATTTTTTACTTCAATTAATTACAGATGCAATTAAAAAAAAAACAGGCTATTGCTATAATTAACAGTCTGTAATTGAATTAAGTTATATATACTACTTAATGGAAAAGGAAATTAATGTAATCATGTGAATAAAAGGACTTTGTACAGAAACAAACTTTCAGTGAAACTAGTTGAGACTGTTTTGGACATTAGGAACATTAGTGAAACTACAATCAGGTAAGATGATCTTGCCCAAAAAACTAATGACAACAAGCATGGACAATTGTGTATTGACAATTGTGTAAAAGACAGACACGCATGGACATGTGGACGGTGCTGTGCCACAGATGGGGGGTCCGGACACCGGCGCGCCATGCAAACCCATGATGCGGTGGAGCTGTCAACCCAGGAGTACATAAGGTGGTGGATGACTCATCCCATTGATGCGACACTGCCAAACCTCCCACACACTAGGACAACAGCCCATGCTCGAGAACAACAACTTGTGCATTAACCAGTTGGTTACATAAGACAATCTTTGTTTCGTTATTTATAGTCTCTCGAGACCCATAGACTTGTGAATCAGATATTCGCAGAACTTAATTGTAGTGTTCCAACATTTGAAACTTAAGATGAACATGAATGCAAACCAGTGTAAAACTTTTCATGTGAACCGTTTCCAGTTTTCAACAAATGAGTGACTTCTCATGATAAAGTGACTGCTTTATATACTACTAGTAATGGCTCAAGGTAAAGCCAAAAGACAAGACAATCTATTTGAAAATATTAAATAATGTTTCAACTTCATGAAACTTTTTCAAAATAAATTCTTGAAAAATATTTAAACAAAATATCATGTTTATATATTAAAAAAAAAAAAAAAAAAAAAAAAAAAAAAAAAAAAAAAAAAAAAAAAAAAATTAGAATTAGCAAACTAATTGTAACTTATGAATGATAAAATAAAAAATATTACTAATACAAATAATGAAATATTGATAATGAAAAAATAACAATTGTATTGATTGACAATTTCATTATGTTCTTGAATAATATATAATATACAAATAATAAGTGAAACTCTGTCGAAATGATTGAAATATTTTTTATGATTAATTACAAAATGACTAATAATCAGAACAACTTGCATCAATGACAGACTAATGTAATGTATCTATTGTTCATTAGTAAAGAATAATTCAAACATGTATTTCTGATACACAATGTATTGTTTTGTTTGATAACTTTGATTCAGGACTGATGAATTTCATTCCAAATAAACAATGAGTATAATCTGATGACTTATTGTGTTTAAATATAGTGATGTATTAATTTAAGAATGTATTAAGTAATTTAATAACTAGTTAATAATTATGAATGTACTTGAAAATTGTTTGTGATTGATAATTGACTTGATAATGTAAAGACTTATTTAATGTGTAATGATTGTTTTAAGAATGTAAAGGATTGAACATGGATAATTGTATTTAAAGACGGATTAAGGTTTGAATATGAAAAATTGTACTTAAAGACGGATTAAGGATTGAAATAGGGTATAGAAATTAAAAGAAGGTTTAAAGGAATGAAACAGGTTACAGCATCAAAAGAAGGTTTTAAGGGTTGAATACGGATACTTGTACTTAAAGACGGATAAAGGGATGAAAAAGGATTTTAGCAATTAAAGAAGGTTTTAAAGGTTGAATACGGATAATTGTATTTAAAGACGGATTAAGGATTGAACATGGATAATTGTACTTAAAGACGGATTAATGGTTGAATACAGATACTTGTACTTAAAGACGGATAAAGGGATGAAACAGGATTTTGGCAATTAAAGAAGGGTTAAAGGGTTGATAATAATATAGGAATTTAAAGATGGTTTAAAGGGCTGAGGATTTATTTGAAAAATTTGGTAGGGTATTGACAAAATGAATGATAGGTCAGTGAAGGATGATAGATGAAATGTTTGAATAAATAAATGATGATTCACTCATGAATTATTAGAAACTTGTATAACATGTGTTTGTGACTAGTAGTCAAATGATTTTGATGATAACATTGAAATACGATAATTGTAAATGAGTTAATGATTAATTAATCTTGAAATGTAATCTAATAATTGTTGACCTGTATTTGATTGAGTTTGATAAATAACCTATGTATTGTAATTGATAATTTCATGTTACAAATCATTGATTGTAACTGGAAACTTGTATAATTTTAGATGATGTATAATAGTTAATTGATGATATGGAGTTTATGAAATACTACTTTTGACTTGTGAATTTTGATTTGTGTATCATTGTTTTTGATTCATAATTATATGTAGATGAATGAATGAGTCATTGTTAATCTATAATTTTTGAATCTTACTAACGATTTAAATAATTTGTTAATGAATACTGATCATTTGGTATTTAAAAGGAAATTGTAACTTGGTAATTAATTAATTTTGACTAATTATCATAAACAACTTGAGGATGCCAATGTAATGTATAGTTTTTGTTTGACAATTGTTAATTCAGGACTGATCAAAATTTTGATTGATAAATTATTGAATTGTTAATTAACAATTGTGATCCATTGAATGTTTGATTTATTGACTTTTTATTGACAACCATGTAGGATATAGTGATTTATTGAATTTTTGAATTGTAAATGATGGATTTGTAATTGATGACTTTATGATTTGCTGAATTGTGATGCATTGAAGTGTATTAATGATTTAAAGGACTTATTTTGATAAATATTGATTCTTGAATACTTGCAAGAAAATGATGATATACTGTAGACATATAATGCAAAATGTAATTTGATATTGAATTATAGATTAGTTGATAGGTTTAATTTACTAGATATAGTAAATATTGTGAAACTAAAACTTATCTGAGGAACAACCGACAATTTGGCGAATCATGTTTAAAATATAGATTTTTTGACTCGCGTTGACCACACATCGCAAAAAATCGGGGGGTACTGTAACAGGTCCACCAAATTGATAGATAAATTAATTAATTTAAATAAATAATAAAATTATTGTATATAAAGAGAAGGATATATTTAATTTGAATAAATGAAGAAGGTTCAAATTATGTTAGAGAATTGTCGTGAGTAAAACACCAGTTGGATGGACGGGGAGACAGAAATATGTCTCCTCAAACAAAACCCTTTGTTCGAAACCGGATGGGTGGGATGGTTTCTCAGAAATACGATTGTAAACAGATGGGAATGCTTGAGGGACAAGAATCAACAAGTCGATTGGAAATTTCCACTGCAAACCCACCAGGTCTCCAGTAACTTCAATGCACTACGACGTAGATGACAATGCTTGAAAGGGACCAATCAGAACGGGGAAGGTAGTTTGAACTGTGCCCGTTGATGGCAGCACAGAACAGACAGCAATCACATGGTGCGGGCGGAAATAGTAAAAATCTCTAACGAAAACAACCCATGATACCGGAAGAAAGGGTAGGAGAGAAGCCAAGCCCAACGGTAAAGGGACGTGTCTCACCCCAGTCCATCATTGACGATCAACTTCAGATGACGTCTCGTTAGAGTGAGCGTTGTATACCTCGTGGTTAAATAATCGTATTCACATTAGTAAACATGAAATAACGGCAAAGGGCAAGTTATCATAGTCATATTAAAATTGTGCGTGTGAATTCAATACTTTTTCAGTATAAATTAAAAAGCGTGCGCGAGACGATGGGTGGGAATCATCTATAACAGAAAATGAACAGATAAGTTTAGTTTAAAAATTAAGTTTAATATTGTAACTTTAAATTCATTTTCACTAGATAAAGTATGTTTGATTTTAAATATGTAATGTCAAATCTTTTGTAATGATTTTAAGTAAACTAAAGAAAGATTTTTGAAGATTGGCAATTAAAGTAATGTTATGAAAAGTAACTAGTTTGTTTTATTGTCTCATACAGCTTCACCAAATTACTTATACGACCCTGAGGATATTTAAGAATTATCATGCTCAAAATTAAATCAAATTAAATCAAGTTTTGTTACTTTTATCTTTAAAAATAAAAAATAAATCAATGTGATGCAATAACCTCCTCAAGGTAGCACACTACAGATTTTTAACCAAATTGGTGATCAATTAAAGACACCCAATAATTTAGTGTAAATCAATATTTATTAAATTAAATAAATATTTTGAATTAATGTAACTTGATAAGTAACAAAAAGGTTACAAGTTTTGCTTCACGAAAATCACCAAAAACAAGGATTCCTACTTTAACACTTTGCATTCCGGCCTTGATATATCGGACGTTCGAGTTAAGGCCAGAAACTCTGATGACTGATATATCAGATGTTCGCTAAGTGTACAAAAAACTCTGAAGTCTGATACTTCGGACGTTCAAAATGTATCTATTGCTAGGTTTATAAACTTTCCAAATGCGATCAAATTACTATATAATAACCTTCGATAGTTATAGTTAAGTATAGTAGTACTTTATAGTCCACTCTATGGAATGTTATTTATCAGCAGCTGTTTTGGTGCACGAATGACTGACACTGTCACATGGTGTTTGCTCGGGAAGATCAGATGTTTACGTTATTCTTCCGATGTTTTGTTTTTGTTTCTAGACGTATGTCATGTTTGATATGTTTATTATGCAATTTATGTTTTTTCAAGTTTCTATAACATTTCATTTTATCAGCAGTTTAATAATTTTTATTATTTTACGACTTTTGGCTTAGTGACTTTTACCAATAACAGTTTAATAAATAAATATATATTTGCATTTTTTTAACATTTATCATTACTAATTCATGATTTGCAGAAATGAAATAAATGTGACTGGTGCTTCAGAAACAAAGTTGATCAGAGTACATAATATACTGTTTATATGCTAAATTTCTAAATTTGTCAAGATTTCAACAATTGCATATCCATGGATTTATTTGAAGTTATATACACAAAATTTTGCTTGTAATTACATAAGGAACTAAATAATAACAATGGTTTATTATTAGTTAATAATGCACATTTTTTTAGTTATAAGGGCTCAAAGTAACTTTTATAAACAATTTTAGATATCAATTTTAATAAAGTAGGAAAAATTTATTTTATTTTATTTTTTTATTTTTATTTAGATGTAGAATGTTATAACAAATAAAACAAAACAGATCATAGTTCTAAGTTATGAAATTTTTTTGCTAAACCCTTACAAAATTGACAAAATAGGCTTGGAGTTTTTCACTATTACTTTTCTAACATGGACTGGAGTTTTTGACATCGACCAAAAATGTTTGTCTGGAATGCAACGGGTTAGGATTTGGTTCATAATAATGAACATACTGCAACACTTGAAGGGTCGTTTGATAGATGAAGAACTACTATTACAAAATTGAGTATTTTTGTGATTTAAAAAAAGTTATATGTGTGAAATTTTAAGTCATTCTTTATATTTTAAATTAAAAAATCTTATGAGTCCTCCAGGATGTTCAGAATGGCTTTTTGGGCTTGTCGGAGGGCCATTGGGACTACGTGGGGTCTTAAACCAAAGATGGTTTACTGGCTATACACGAGTGTACTTCGGCCCTCCTTATGTTATGCGGCAGTTGTCTGGTGGTTGGCCATGGCACAGAACAGTGCAAGGCTAACATTAGACAGATGTCAGAGAATGGCGTGCCTCGGAATTACAGGCGCAATTAGAACAACCCCATTGGCGGCGATGGAGGTCCTCACTGGGCTCCGCCCAATGGACCTGTTTGTAAAAGAGGAGGCTTGTAAAGCGGTCTTTAGAATAAGGACGACTGGTGGCTGGTTGCCTGGCCAACCAGGACTCCATGGGGAAATAATATCTAGGGACATTGATCTGGACCCATTGCTTTCGATGGGAACAGACTTAATGATACCTAGGTACAGAATTGACAGGCAGGTCAGGACCTTCCTTCCAATTAGAGATAAGTGGATAGGAAGTACCGAGCCTGCATAAGTCAATGGAAGCGTCTGGTATAGACGGCTCACTTACAGAAGGAGGCGCGGGTGCTGGGGTATACGGGAGGGGGGCACGGAAAGTTCTGTCTGTACCTCTGGGGGCCCATGCTACCGTCTTCCAGGCGGAAGTGATGGCTATCATGACAGCCACACAAGAAGAAATGCGTCTAGGTGGCTTCGGAGGAGTAGTTTCAATCTGCTCGGACAGCCAGGCGGCGATTAAGGCGATCATGGCAATACTCCATACCACTCCCACTCAATACCACAGTGCGTGTATGAGTGGGCGGGTGGGTCAATACCACATTGCGTGTATGGGTGGTAAGACGGATTAATACCACAGTGCGTGTATGGGTGGGTGGGTGGGTCAATACCACAGTGCGTGTATGGGTGGGTGGGTGGGTCAATAACACATTGCGTACATCCCACCCACCCACCCATACACGTATAGTGGTATTGACCCACCCGCCCACCCATACACGTACAGTAGTATTGACCCACCCACCCACCCATACACGTATAGTGGTATTGACCCACCCGCCCACCCATACACGTAGAGTAGTATACAAAGAGCTGTGTACCAGCTCTAAGTTGGTATGAGAGTACCAGGGGATCCTGGGGACCCTTTGCCAGCGTAAACAGGTGAGACTCATGGGTCCCTGGGCATGCTGGTATTGCTGGAAATGAGAGAGCCGATGCACTGGCTAGGAGAGGGGCAAAGTGCCCTCTGATGGGGCCGGAGCCGGCTCTTGGTATTCCTTTTCAAAAGGTAAAAGGAAGAATTGAAGGTAGACCTCTGAGAAACACGATGGCAGATGGAGGACCGAGTCCGGGCTCAGGCAGTCTCGTGTACTTATCCAAGGACCGGATCGCAAGTACACCAGAGATCTGCTGAGCTGTAACCGGGCCAAGGTGAGGGCGATTACGGGAATGCTGACCGGACATTTTCTTATATATTATTTCTCTCTTATTTATTTCTTAAGTTGTGTTAAATATGTATGTAATTACTACATATATTCATCTTTATTTGAATCGATTTTGAACTGTTTCCATACACTGGTAGCACTATGCTAATATTGTGGGGAAAACGAGTGGTTGGTGATTTATCGGGTGAATGGTATCCTTAAACAGAGGCTATGTGGTAATTAATGGTGGGGGGGTGGAAGATTAATTCGCCGCTGTTTCCTGCAAAATTCAGAGGCGCGTGGGTTTAAGGTTCAACGAGTTGGCCACGTGAGTCCTATTTATCGGTTCCTCTACAAATCACAGTCAGCTTTGATTAGCTCTAAATTAATTAATTGAAAAGGGTTAATATATCGAGAATTAGTGCGAACAAGTTGGGCTTGATGCGATCCCCTCGTGCCCTCATATTGTCCAATTCTACATTAAAGGTTAAGCAAAACTGATAACTACATAGTGATTAATCTCCCCCTCTTCTGATAATTTAGCCTAACTGAAACATCTATAATGATTGCCTAAGAATTAAATTAATTGGTTACTCATCCTAGCGATGACGGCAACGCTGACGGCGACACTTCCAGGTTGTCCGAAAGAGCTCCAGAGCACAACTTAAGGGAGTGTCAACCTCCCTTCCCTAAGTTTCATGCATGCGCAAGCGATAGTTTTAGTTCTCACCACGTGTGGTGCTATCCGCCACAATATAACTATCTAGCAGACGATTTGGGTTTTATAGGCTGAACATGTAGAGCTGTTGAAAAGATGTACATATAACATATTTTTCTGCATTATTGAAAAGTATACTCTGCAACAATGATACTGTGCATTTATTAAAAAATTTTTGATAAAGAATGTCAGAAATACTCACCTAACAAGAAAGCAGGGTCATAAACAGCACCAACCAACAATCCATCAATCATTTCCATTGATGCCAACATAGCATAGTTGACGGAGAAGGACCGGATGATCCCTGTTACTGCTAGTGTTGCAGATGCACATATCAGCACAGTTTTCCGCCCAAATCTACCAACCAGAAAATTGAAAGTTGAAATATACAATTTACTTAGGTTTGGAATTTCAGTTTTTAAAATTTACATTTCTATTGATTTTACCGTTTTACATCTTTTACAGCTAACAAAATTTTTTTTATATACATTTAAGTTAATTCAGTTTTTTAATTATTATAATTTTGGAATGAGTAATACAGTTCTGTTACAGTTGAAGTATGCAATTTACAATTAGATTAAATTGACTAATATTCATTAGTCGTTAGTAAGACGCGAATGTCAAGAGATAGGCGAATATAAGGGGCGAATGAGTGTGACGAGTGTAGATGAACAAGTGTACTAATTGTTACTAACTAAGGTTGACTGTTCCTCTTATATACAGGGTGTTAAAAAATTATGGAACCACCTTAATTTCTCCTAAATGGGTCCAGATAAATAATTGAGATTTAAAATACCTCTGTAGAAAGTTTTTTCTATCTTTTAATGCAGTTTGTAATTTTTTTCAATCTAGAGGGGAGGGCCCATGGAGGATTTCGTAAAAAGTTTAAATGAAAGGCTATGATGAGTTGCCCATAATTTTAAAGCCTATTCTTTTCTGAATAAGACGCCACAAGAGCCACCCTATCAGAAATGGTGACTTTTAACCTTTCTTAGCAGTGATATTTAAGTGTGTAAACCTTTGACGTTTACTTAACCGCTACACGTTTGCATAAGATTCCCTCTTACTAATAATAATAATAAAATAAATACTATCAGTAAAAAAATGAGACAGAGGTTTTATTACAACAGGAAATGCGGTACAGGAAATGAAGTTGGTAAATTTTGAGTAGGGCATCCGGCGAGTGTTAACTCAGAAAGTAAGGGATCGGATGTCAAGGAAGCAGGGTCAGCACTGTACACAGGATGACCAGAATAATAAAATTTGAGACTCACCAAAATTAGGCCGATGAATGCTGATGCGACGGAGATTCAGCAGAAGTTCCGATGTTCCGCCCATCACAAAAACGGGCCTATAGGGTGATCCGTAATAGGACCACCGATAATAATTGGTTCTTCCGAAATTGTAGGTGTGTCCAGTGAGTGGCAGGGGGAATGAGATACTAGGAAAGGAGTTGGGAAAGAAAAGAGGAGTCTGAGGAGAGTTCGGAAAGTGACAGGACTTCAGGAGATAGACCAATAGGGAGGACCTGCACCAGGAGGTCCAACGACCTAGACTTCGTCAACCCACCATGCATAGCAAACACGGGACAAGCTAGGAGGAGGACTTGGATCCACAGTCCAACCCCTTGCGAAATCAACCCCCGGAGGACTTCACGAGCGGCCAACCTGAACCTGAGGGACGACGGGACTTGCAGCCTATCCTGAGGACCAGAGAAGCCGCCCCAAGGGACTGCAAGCGACTCCACCCAACCCCAAGGGACTACAAGTAACTCCAGACCTAACCAGCCCACCTGACCCTGAGGGACAAGAGGACGCCGAATCCACTACGGCCCGTGGACACCCCATACCTGCAGAAGACGAGTCCAGGGGTATGTTAATATTGGTTTAACACCTCCAAGGTTTAAGGGGAGCAAAATATAAGGTCGTAGGTGAAAGAAAATTTGTAAGGACGTTCAGTTATGTTTTACCTACACCAAAGCGTAAGCTGACAGGCAGTATAGTAATCATATAAGAAGCTAGTAATAATCGTAATAAAATAATAAAATATAATTCACTGTTTGGGGGAATTGAGGCTGGCATAAGTAAACGTATTGAGATGGTTAATGTAATTGTAATGTATAAATACGTAAATCCATGTAATTGATCTTTGTCTGTATAAGTGATTGTTTTGAGTTGATATAGGTATATAAAGTAAATGAGTAAATATTGCGTTGAATATATAAACCATAACTATTGGATAATTCTGGGGAAGTAGAAAGTATAGCAACTAAGGCCATTTGAATATTGGATTGTCTCTTGAAAATATTTGTAAAATAATATAACTAAAGTCGTACGGTAAATTGATTAGGTCGTTATAGTTAGTAAGGTTGATATATTAGTGTTGGATTGTTCATATTGATTGGAAATAATTGTTTAAATATTCTTGATTATAACTTGTTATTGAATATATAATTTTCACTTGTTAGTGGAGACGATTTGCACATATTTGCACAGCGTTGCATAAAAATTAATTTAGTATAATTTAAATGTATTAATAGAGATAATGTAAAATGTGTATGTTACATAAAGTTTAACATACTAATTATATAACTGTTGTAACATAATTTTTGTATATAGAATTTTTCACTTATTTGTATACCGTACGTAGCCTAAATTTTTTATTTTGATATATTATATTTATATTAGCTGGAAAAGAAAAATTACATTATATTTTAGACATGTATTATGTTGTACATTATGGGCTGTAGTAGTCGGCTTAAAATGGTTGTCAGCAGACGCTGCGGAGAATGGCAGAATTGTATTTAAAGTGTAAATATTAGGACTGGATTCGTAATTTTAGTTTTAAATGGATGTTTAAGTTTTGTAACTCTGGCCACATTACTGGAGAAGTGGTCAGTGACATTTCTCTTTTAGTTAAATGTGATTTTATATGTAATCTATAGAGGAAATAAATCATTATTTCATATAAAACTTATTTAGCCGATTCTTAATGTGAGGTTATATAATTATTTAGAGGATTGTGATTTAATAGTATAGGGATTTGCTGTTGCTTGGTGTAAAATATTTGTGGAATTATTGATTTACCGGACTGTATATTGAGGCCAATGTTAATAGAAAGTGATTGCAGATTTCTAAATGTATAATTTGTATGGTCTAGTATTGAATGAGAAGGGTAAGATAGGTAAAATTGAATGGTAAAATAGGATAAGATAATTTTAATATTTTGGAAGGGAGTGTCCAGATGATATACTGTAATAATAAATTTGTGTTGTACTTTCACCAGTGTCAATAGTTATTCCAGGTCCTGGTTTCCTACACTAGCTAAGCGAGTCATTAAGTTTAATTAATTCTCATTACTTACATAATAGTCATTTGTGATTTAACATTTTTAACCACTTAGAGTTTTGGAGGAAGTAAGAGGTTTTACTTGAAGTGCTAAGTTTACTTGGTGTAGAAAGTTTTACAAGTGGGAATTTAATATGTTAAAAAAGCCAGTTCTGTTCTGAGAGTTATTTGTACCATTATGTCAATAATACATTTTAAGATAATTTACTATTTCTTTAATCATATACCTAGTTTCATAACTGGCTTTTACAACATGTTGAATTCCCACTTGAATATCACTGCAAAAAAAGGTTAACTAGTCGCTATTTCTGATAGGGTGGTTCTTGAAACTTGTGGCGTCTTATTCAGAAAAAATAGGATTTAAAATGATGAGTAACTCATCATAGCTTTTCATTTAAACTATTTATGATATCCTCCACGGGCCGTCCCCTCTAGGTAAAAAAAGTTATAAACTGATCAAAAAATTAAAAAAAATTATCAACAGAGGTATGCTATATCTTAATTATTTATCTAGACCCATTTAAAAGAAATGAAGGTGGTTCCATACTTTTTCAAGACCCTCTGCTGAGATAGATTAACCAGTCGCCATTTCTGATAGGGTGGTTCTTTTGACTTGAAACTTGTGGCGTCTTATTAAGAAAAATAAGCTTTAAAATAAATGGCAACTCATCATAGTTTTTCGTTTAAACTTTTTACGAAATCCTCCACGGGCCCTCCCCTCTAGGTTGAAAAAAAATTACAAACTGCATCAAAAGTTGGAAAAAAATTGTCTATAGAGGTATACTAACGGTCAATTATTTATCTGGACCCATATAAGAGAAATGAAGGTGGTTCCATACTTTTTCAACACCCTGCATATATCAAAGGATAGAAATCCCTGTACACTTCGCATTCTAACTCCATCAGTCACTTTGCCTCGGTCATACTGTTTGGTAGTAAGTCTCACTTCTTACGATTTACCTTCAGTCTTGGTCTATGATTAACTTAACTTTAGTAGATTAACTGTTCTTTAAAGAGCAGAACAAATTATATTTTTTTGTTAGCTGTTTTTTCAGTTCATCTTTCATTAAGGTTTTTTAAAGACTATTTCTAATGGACTGTCGAAAAATTCTTTCTAGTGCACATCTACAATACAAAATCAGCCCTCAATGTTGAAAGTCAATCAAAAGTAACATAACAAATATTTAATATGGTTTTTTTCAGCTGTTTTTATGATGTGAAAAAATCAGCTGGTTTTAATATCATACTAAAAATAAGTAATGTTTAAAAAAACATCAACATTGTAAACATAAACAATGCGGTAATAAAAATAAGCTGTTCGTTTTGTGTGGTAATAAAGATATTGTAGTTTAAATAAAATCATTGGATATTTTAGGGTCGATGGAGCATAGCCATGGTAACTTTTACATTTTTGATATTTTCCTTAAGGCCCTGTCACACATGGTGACTTTACTCGCCGTGACTAGAGTAGGGCTACTAATCACTGTGTGTGATATAGTAAGTAGTGGTGACTAGCACTCGCCGGTGATTGAAAATTCACTCACGAGGAGAATCAGACATGTTTAACTTTTGGGACGAGTAATCGCTAGTAGCCGAACTTAAAACCACGTGGTCTACTCGCCGGCGAGCAAAACCTACCCCAGTCGCTACTTATGACAGGGTGTAGTATGTGATAGTCTGCCGCCAGGCCATATCGTCGTTGTCAGATTTGGGGATAGAAGTTTTTCTTTACGTTATTATTGTTGATTAAGATGACCGAGGGCTTGAAGTGGTTAAGTGACCAGATTGTTTCATTTTAAAATATTTATAGAAAGTTTGAGTGTTTGTGGGACATTAGGTCTGTTGATTATTTAAAAAGAGATGCAAAAAACAGGCATTCAATGAATTAATGAATGAATTGGAACTGAACGGACTTAGCGTCATGGAAGATTTGCTAAAAAGGAAAATAAAAAATGTATGTGATGCCTATCGGAATGAATTAAATAAAGTAAAAAAATGTAAGAAGAGTGGTGCTGGAGCGAGTGAAGAGTATAGGCCAAAGTTAATTTGGCTTGCTGTTGCAGATGGTTTTTGGAACAGCGTAGTGGCTCAGTAGTAAAAAATTTGATATAGTATTGTGAGGTACTCTAAAAAGGTAAAGCAGTGACTTAAGGCTGTCCCCACTTGCCATGTACATAAAAGTTATTTCCAGTTTTGTTCTGCATGAAATTGCTTCTCTCCAAAATGTCTTTTTTCTTTATCATTGGTGATACCATATCCAATAACTCATCAAACTTTGGAACTGTAAACCTCATAATGTTAAAATATGATTGGGGGTCTTCATTCGCTAATTCTTTCATTAGTGTCGATGAAGCACCCAGTTTGTCTCGTCTCCCTATCCAATCCCGATCCCACTTGCATTTCTTCTTGTTCTTGATTTTTAACAATAATTCATCGCACAGATCACTAACGCAAATCCGCAACAGACGTCTTAAATCCTCCTTTCTTAATCCCACAGATGACATTTTCCTCAGCACAGCGATCAAAAATTCTAATCAAAATCTCAGACTCCAACAAATACTCAATCATTACTGAGACATACGTTAAAGACAAAGTTATTAAGGTTAGGAACTGATTAAAAGTTAATTTCAGACCAGAATATTAACCCTATAGGAGCTATGCACACCTGTTACAGACAACACCTATGGTCCTCTTCATAATATCGTATGTCTTTCAATACCAAAATAATAATAAAAAAGATAAAGATGGGAAAACGGATACAAAAACCCAAAGGAAAAAACATCTAAAGTACAAAATACTTGTGACATAGTGTTTAAAAATTGATTTTCCGTCACAGAGCCAGGTCCATATTTTGCAACAATTCAACACCTACTTTTCTCACTGAATAAACACCTTCTAATCCCCCTGCAAAGAACGCAATGGGCAATCATAAACTATGTGATTCATAGTTTGAGTTTCGGCTCTACAATAACATGACTGACCATTTGTCATTCAACACTTAAAGCTCCATTACTTCCATTTTCCCACACCTGTATGAAAGCGGCTCAAAGTCAAGGAAGGTTCATTCATCTATGATAGTCATAGGGTCCTCACCATGTACAAATTGATTGCCCTATTTCCTATTATACACCAACGTAGGATATATGCTATTATGTTATTTAATACTTATCACCTTTATACTCACACCATAAATATTATATCTAAAGTACTCTATACTTTACTTATAATTTTATTCTTTTATTTATCGAAAGCTAAACATTTTTTTTCTGATATGCGGATACACTTTATTTTGATCTATTTGAATGTAATCTAACATATTATCAGTGATAGGTCTATCATATCAGACCACACTTACATCAGTTGTATAGCTGATGACATTATGGAAGACGAATCACTAACAGCCATTAAAAATAATATGCTCTAAATATAGTTGTTATTCTTTAGTTGACGATGTATCTTTTATCATTACAATTTCAACTTTTTAAAATCAATGTGTACAAGGTAAAGCACTTAAAGTTTTAAGTTATTTCGCCCAATCAAGAAATAAATAACACTGTTTACTCAAAGGTCACAAAACGTGACCTGGTCACTTGTTTGAATTAGACTTCTATTCTTTATATGTTGGGGCCAAGAGCCAATTGGTTGGGATTGGGTTGATCAAACAGTGGATGCACGTGTTCAGTGAGTGATATTGTTAGCCTCACACATTTCATATGAATAAAGTAGTTTTATGCTTGATTTCAACATAAACTGAACAATCATGTCATAAGATTATTGATAGCAGATTTATAGCTATCATGAATCAGGTTACTTGGAGAATGGTACCTCATACTGCAGACTGAGAACCAAGGTACAAGGAGAGAAAACCAGGGTACAAATATTGAGAATTAGGGTACAAGGAGTATGAACCAAAGAACAAAGAGTAAGAACCAAAGTACAAAGAATGAAAAGCAAGGTACAAAGTGTGAGAACTAAGGTACAACGAGTGAGAAAAAAGATACAAGGGGTGAGAACCAGGGTACAAGGAGTAAGAACCAAGGTACAAGGAGTGAGAAGCAGGGTAAAAGGTGAGCCTTAAGGCACAAAGAGTGAGAACTGAGGCACAAGTAGTGAGGCCCAAGGTACATATAGTGAGAACCAAAAAACAAAGAGTAAGAACCAAGGTACAAAGAATGAAAACCAAGGAATAAAGTGTGAGAACTAGGATACAAGGATACCCTCATCCCCACCACCGTATCCAAAATCATGTTGCCATTCTCAAACTAGCTCTATATCAATGTCAAAGGCATCTAGACCGAATTATTCAACTATTCATAGAGATAAACCAAATAAAACTAAAGTGGTGGGCCGATCGACTGAAAAATTAATTTCCAGTGTTATTGATTCTACTCGGCATGACAAGGGCAGCAATATCCAGCTTTCCGAACTTATGACGCCGACAACTGTGAGAAACGACACAATCAAAACAAAAACTTGTGTTGAAATTGAAGGAAATAATGGAGTTCAAATAATGGACTCGTATTCTAATGAGAATTGTGTTGATGAGTATAAAAATTATGAGGTTGAAAACTGGACTTTAGTAGAAAATAAGAAAAATGTACAAAATATTGTTACATGGCAAGTATTAAACCTGCTTATAGTGACAACGGCGGTGGCAGCCGAAATAAGGTAGCCTATCGTTCAAATCCAGGTGGATACGGAGTTTATCCAATGATCTGGCTCACAATCTGAAGCTATAACGAAGAAACGGAAAATTGTATACGGATCTGACCAATATAATACAATACTGACTGGTGCAAAGCGTGTTTGCTTTCACTTAGATAAGCTTAAAAAAGGTACTACAAAAGAATCTGTGGAACTGTTCCTCAAGACCACCTTCACTATAACCGATCTTGATGTGGAAAAATTGGACACCAAGGGTACAACTGACAGCTTCAAACTTGGGTGGACTTTTCTATGAAAGATAAACAGATTGAAAGCTCTATGTGGCCTAAAAAAGTAAACGTTTTTTTATTCCAAAGAGTGAACAACAGCCCTAGATAATAGGACTAGGCCTAGCCTAACCTCAAAAATCAATCTAAGTGTAAATAAAGACTTCATGTTTCAAACTAGTTTTTGTAAATATTCAGTACTTACGGACCAAATTTAAGCTAGGTGTTAAACTTAAAAACAAATGATGTTAAACCTAATATAAAGATTATTACCACTGGCTCTACTTGGAAACAAAGAAAACCTACAGTATGAGAATAAATTCTGCTAAAAAGCGTGGCAACACTAAGAAAATTGTAGATGCAGCAAACCTGTGCCAGGCTGCATGGAATCTTATTAATAGCTGTAGGATTAGTCCTAGGCAAAATGTAAAATGTACTGAGAGCCCTGACTCATTCAACCAGTACCTGCTCAACACTGTCGTGGATATAGTCAACAACCTACCACTAATCAACCTTGATCCTTTGGACAATGTCAGTGTCTCTGAGACTAGGCTTTCTTCTTGGCGGAATGTTTCACCTCATGAAATCTGTACAGTTTCCACAAACACTAAAAGCCCAGATATTTACTCTGTTATATATCTCTGTGTCAGTGCTTCGCCACACAATTGACAGCTTAGCTGGCCTTCTTTCACGGGCTATCAACACTTGTTTGGTGTCCGGAGATTTTCCTGATTTCCTCAAGATTTCCTGAATCGTCCCTGTCTTTAAAAAGGGCAATCTGAATGTTATGGCCAGTTATAGACCTATATCGGTTATCCCTGTCTTTGCTAAGGTCCTAGAGACAATCCTTGGTGCCCAGCTAACCCGATATTTAGAAGATAATGAGCTACTGGCTGATCTACAACATTGTTTTCGGCGAAGGAAGTCTATGGTGACAGCTCTTACTGACCTAGTTTCCAAAATAAAGTCCCCGTTTGAGAAAAGAGAATTTGCATCATGGCTCTTTGCGATTTAAGCAAAGCCTTAGATTGCATCTCACATGAAATCCTTCTCAGGAAATTAGAAAAGTATGGAATTGAAGGTGTTGCACTGGCCACTATGAAGTCCTATTTTACAAATAGGAAACAGGTACTCTTTGTTCATGGTGCTAAATCCTCCCCCAGTAAAACTCTTCATGGAGTCCCCCAGGGCTCGGTCCTTGGACCAATTCTTTTTCTTGTCGCCATAAATAACATGAGACTAGATCAAAAGGTTCTGCTGTTCGCCGATGACACCACCATCTTCACATCGGATAGGTCACTGGAACGAGTCCTGGATGATACCGATGAGCTAATAAACAGAACTAAGGAATGGTTTAACTGCAATAAACTACAGCTCAATGAAGACAATCTACTGCTTGTCTATGAGCAATCTAATGCAGTGAGGATCTACTCACTGAATCCAACCAAGTTGATAGTGTGAAGCTCTTGGGCTTTACTTTTGACCCTACGCTCTTGTGGAATAGCCATGTAGCAGCTACTCGTACCCAGTTACCTCGAGTAGTGTACTTACTGCGAAGACTTGTCCATTTAGTGTCTGAACCTTACCTCATTGTAGCCTACCACTCATTGTTTCACAGCCACCTAAGTTATGGCCTACTGCTGTGGGGACATTCTCCAGCCTGCCTAGATGTCTTCAAGCTGCAAAATCGCACTGTGAGTGATTACGAGGAGTAAAGGCTTTGATCACTATAGTCCACTGTTTAAACGTCTTGGCATTTTGACAATCTACAGCCAGTTCATCTATGACTGTGTTGTCTACGTGAAGTACCACCTTCCAGACTTTGAAACGAGGAGTCAAAACCACTGGTATGCCACAAGACACTCTGCTGATGTGGAAATCCCGTTCTCTAGATTGAGCTTAATAAGATAGTTGAATAATAATAAAGATAGTTTCTCTCAAATTATTGCCATCAGACTCTACAATGTGCTCCCAGTTAATGTTAGGAACTTGGATGGGAAGATGTTTAAACTTGTGTTGAAGCAATGGCTCCAGACAAAACCCTTTTATTCCCTAAGTGAATTCTTTGGTGAGACCTTTGCAGAACTGTTGTAAAGACCACCGCCATCATGTACATAGTAGTTTTAAATTTATGTTTCAAAGTGAGTCTAAAAAGTGTGACACAGTCTATTACAGTACAAGTAAACGTCACACAACACAAATTTATTACAATATAAGCGCAAAATGCACAAATATATAACAATACAAGCACAAAATGCACAAATATTATGGTGATCGATTTCGGTGAACCACGCTCACCTTCCTCAGACCAGAGGGATTCACAAAAGAATCTTTAACATTCTTTTGTGAATCCCTCTGGTCTGAGGAAGGTGAGCGTGGTTCACCGAAATCGATCACCATAATATTTGTGCATTTTGTGCTTGTATTGTTATATATTTGTGCATTTTGCGCTTATATTGTAATAAATTTGTGTTGTGTGACGTTTACTTGTACTGTATATGTACCAACACGTATTATGCTAATTAAAAAACTACAGTCTATTAAGCTTCGCTGGTATTTGACCAAGGAAAAAGTATCAACTAAGTAAGTAAGTAAGTGAGTACCAGGGTAAAGAAGTGAGAACTGAGGTACAAGGAGTGAGACCCAAGTTACAAGGAGTGAGAACTAGGGTAAAGGTGCGAGGCCTAAGGTACAAGGAGTGAGAATGAAGGTACAAGCAGGCACGGATCCAGAGCAGTGAATTGGGGGGGGCGAACCTGCCGGGGGGGTCTGGGGGGTATGGAATACCCCCCGGTAAGGCGGGGGGTCCGGGGGTCCTCCCCCGGAAAATTTTTGCTATTTTAACGTCCTAGAAGTACTGTTTTTAGCAGTTTGGGGGGTGTTTTTAGGGTTTAAATATAGAAGAATACCTAAGTTCTGTAATCGAAAATAAGTTTGGCATAAATTTATTCCAACAGCTGATTAATGACACTAGTTTAAACAATTAATTGTCAAATTGGTATTGCCATTGATACTTCTTAGAACCCCTGGGGTAGTTTCCTGATGTAATTTCAAAATAAATTGTACAACTTCGAAATAGCATTTAAGTATATACATTTAATATCACAACTATTAAATAATAAAATGGATTCCATTGGAATGTTGTATTGTTAAAATTTTATGGAAACAGTTCAATGAGCAACAACTTAAACATAGTTTGGACATAGTTAAACATAGTTAACTGTGTAGAGTTACATTTAACACATTCATTACACAACCATTAATATAATAACTCAACTATCAAATCAATGTCGTCTGTCAATCAGTGTCTCGGCGTCTCGCCACTACGTCGGCGCTAGACACGCAGTGTTGCCGGCGAAAATATATAGGCCTACCAATTACCAACCGACGACTCGGAAATTCTCCTTTCTACAAACTCAGACTACACATCCGAATATTATATATACTGTAATATTATTAAGACGGTAACAATTACTAATGTTATTTTCATGACGGTAAATCAAATATTTTATTAACATTTTATTCTAAGCGTGTAGGTACATTTTTTGCTTTTTTCCGTTTGGGGGGGCGATCGCCCCCATCGCCCCCCCCCCCCCCTTAAATCCGTGCCTGGGTACAAGGAGTGATAATCAGGTACAAGGAGTTAGAACAAAGACACAAGAATATTAAGTAAGAAATGAAACTTTAAATTTTTTGACAATGGATTTAAAAATGAACAAAATATTTTTATAATCATGGAGTTTTGTTCAAAGGGGCCTTCAGACAGTAGTAAATCAACCTCAGTTACAACTGTATATACTTTAAATTATTTATTTAAATTTATTTATTTATTTTTATTTATTAATTATTTATTAATCTTTACAATCTGTTAACAGTTAGCAGTTTGTGTCTCGTATTATAATAATATAGGCACAAAATAACATAATATAAAACTTTAAGAATATACTCTCAATATTGTACACCAAAGATTAATTATTTATAAGGATATCAATCGAACCTGTCAGAGAAATATCCTGCGAATGGAAGACCTATAAGTCCTGTCATCAAAGAGATACTTCCAAGTAAGGTGCGCTTCCAGTAGTCATTTGGACACATGATGTTAAACTGGAACACAAATATTTGCTCTTATATTCTAAAAATATGTTACAGTATTAATTATTTTTCTCATACTTCACATCCCAAATTTTGTCTATAAACTGGTTTTCTATTGAGTTCATTTTGTGTTTTTTTACTTAGTTCATTTTGTGCTTTTCTATTATGATTTGGATTTTAAGTGATTAAAACTGTTGATTAATTAGCTTTTTAAATTATTTTATACTGGCAAATAATGTCATGATAGTTAATTTATATTATTTGGTCTAATATTACTATTTAATAATAATTAATTTCCCAACAATAACTATGTTGCACTGGCCACCATGAAGTCCTATTTTACAAATAGGAAACAGGTTGTCTCTGTTCATGGTGCTAAGTCCTCTCCCAGTAAAGTTGTTCATGGAGTCCTATTTACTATGAGCAGAATAAATAGAATTTACACAATTAGAATTAAAAAACAATACTGTTTTTCATGTAAACAACATAAATAATACATATTAAAAAATCTTATTATTTTAAATAAAATTTGGAAAATAATTGTATTCTAATTTGTAAAAAACTACCCCAGAGTTTGTACTGTTAGTAACACACACAACTAAAAATTAGTTAAGCTCAAATAAATAAAAACAAATATTGTCTGGCTAGTAATCAAATTAAAACATTCCAGAAAATAAACTAAAACAATATATATACTACATACAATATTGTTTATACTTAATTAACAATAAATATTACAAAACAAAATATTTATTTAAATTATAATTATATCATTTGAATTATTTTTGGTCAGTCTCCAAAATAAAAATAATAAAAGTGAAAAAATGATTGTGATTTAAAGGTTATGAAACCTAATTTTACATATTTTACACATTTACTAAGTTGCCCTTTACCACTGCACGTGAATTGGTGGGTGGGTGGACCGATATCACTGCACGTGAATCGGTAAGTGGGTTGACCGAAGTGTTTAGGTGGTATACATGATTGTGGAGAGTGATTAATGTTAGCTGGTCTTACATTCAAGACAAGTGTACGAGTAGTAAGCTACTCTCACAAGGTGTCCCTAAAGTACGTTACCAAACTTTAAGGGTTTGGTTCCTCTGCTCAAAATAAGAAACAATATTTTTGTAAATGTATGTTCAGAGAGAAGAAAGAAACGAGGTTGTGTCCAATAATGCACTAAAAGTGTGTTCAGTAGTTATTTCTCCAGGGCCACCACCTTGTCAGTCTCTCCCTTATTCCCTCCCAATATTTATTTCCGGTATAAGATACTGGGTTTTTAAGTGTCCTTATAATTATCTTAATTTGCTAACAAATTGCACAATACAAACTAACATCATGTGCTACAGTGAGTGCTGACTCCGAAAATACCCAGTCGTTGCAAGCCTCAATAACTTTTGAGTCAAACATCTGGGCAGAACAAGTGGAGGTGTTGTGAGTAGCGTTGGGCCAAGGGCGGTATCGCTGGCATACTTCCGGAGTTTGATGGCTTGTGAAAGGAATGGCATCAGCCAGCCATGGTGGGGAGAACTCTGCTGGACCTGAATCTCCTTCGCATTCCGGAACTCGACACCTTCACATGGACAACAAGTTTTTGTAATGTTAAAATATTTATTTACGTAATATCCATTCAGGAAGCCATTTAGGCTACAATATAGAGTACTGATATTTTTATGCATTTCTTGAAGAACACATTTCTTGATTAATTAGATCAATTAGGTATGTTAACTTGATAATATCAAGTCTACTGCCAAAGTAATCATTTCACGAATGCAGTATGAGTTGAATGACTTTTTTGTATGTATGTATGTGTTTTATTTTTTATAGAACACATTTTAATTTGAAACCAAAACATTTTCATAATATTTAAAGAAACAATTTGTAAAAATTATTGATAAATGTTTTAACTTTATTCAAAACAAAATTGAGCCTTGTACAAAATTAAATTTTTTTACATATATAAAACATTTTGAATTGTATATGTATTTCGTACATTTTTTTTTCTTGTCAACACAACAAAAGGAATTAACCAATTAAAAAAAAGTTAACAATTAAAATTATACTTAAAGTATTAGTATTTTAGTTTTAAAATATTGATCTGTTGTGACAGAGCTAAGTATAACATTCACAACCGCTTAACTCTTGCCTGTCTGGAAAGAGCACAACGGAAAATCATAAATTAAGTGATTTATTGAGTTTCAGCTCCAAAATCTGATTATTTTCCATTCTCCACTTGTAATTCATATAACTGCATCAGCATGAAATGAATTAAAAGTCAACATATTCTTATCCTTACGAGGAGGTTCACTCCACCTATGACAATTATACGGTCTGGTAAAGAATCTTCTTCCGACATCAGACATTACAAGTTAACACCCACCTGGGTTTTTGCGAATATCAAATTGAAATAAACTGTGACATCAGTGTGGGTTAATGGATTTGAGTTGCCCAGGATATTGTATGGTATCTTGCAAGATGGGGAGATTCGGAATACATCGGTCCTTTTTAAAGCATTCAAGTAGTGCATCTTTGTATCAATGTCAGGAGCAGCTACGTTGCACACCATTGACACAGAAGTAGCAATGAGAGAGTCCCTCATAATCCAAAATTCTCTATTTAGTTAGGCGGGTACGGGGTAGAATGGTATAAGATACTGGCGGAGAAATAATATGAAACTTTGGAACGTAAATCTATAAGGTAACTGGATATATAAGGGGGTGAAGGGGTGTAAGTTATTTGCTGTTATTTGCCTTAGCGGTGTAAACCATTTATAAAAAATGGTTAGTAAATTTCTCCGTGCCTTTAGTACACCCCTTTACCTTCATACAAGACAATGAGCTCTCAACGCTAACTGTAACAAAACTATGCTCTAAACCCAAAAGCTTAGCTATAAATATTTATAAACTAAGAGTGGATGGCCTGATATGACTATTATTAAAAAAACATATGAATTATTTACAGCTTTTCATATCTAAAAAAAAAAAAAAAAAAAAAATAGGAGATAATAAACAATAATTTGATAAGCTTTAAAATTTGTTGTTAATTATTTGTAAGGAACTCTAAATCTTATCAGATTTTGTCAAAACAGTTAGATATTTTTTACCATGTATTTATAGCATTTTGAATACCAGTAGTATGAACTTTAAGGTGTTTAAAGCTGAATGACAAAGTTAATTCAGGTATTGTCCCAAAGAAAACTATCTTGAAATAAAATGGTGGTTGCTTTAAATCAAGAACAAAGAAGGACTTGTGATAGTAACTTGACTAGTTAATAAAGCTAAGTACTATCAGAGGGACGGACAGTTTTTGCATTAAAGTGAATAACACTGACGGTCAGTTGATAACACTGACTGGAGCTGAAGGTCAAAGTGATACAGTTGACTAGTCGGTAATTTTGTATGTACGGAAATAATCTTAATTTGTAGGTTTAAGTGCGCTTATCATTGAATCTGATCTAATATTATCAGAGAGAGCATTCCGGAAACACAGCGATTATGGAAACTATTAAAAAATTAACCGACAGTTGAAGTGTTAAATTATAGGTTATAGTCCTCTAATATAACTTTATATAAAAAGCTTACCTGTGAGGAACGTCCATTGTGGTGAAAATATACTCTGTGTACCTAAAACCACTGAGCATGATGGGAAACAGGAGAAGGATGAAGTAAACTCCTTGAAAAGGACCAAACTGACCCAGGTCTTTCAGGGCTGCGTCTATGTCCACATGCAAGCCCTCCATGGTCTATTATTGAAAATAAACAAAAAAATCAAAATAGTCTTGAAATATTATTAAATAGACTATTAAATGAGTCTCTCTCACTCTCTCTCCCACTCACTCACTATCTCTATCTCTCTCAATCACTCACTCTCTTTCTCACTCATTTACTTACTCTTACTCTCTCTCACTCACTCTCTCTCTTTCTCAACTCACCTAAGGAAAGTGCCAGTGGCACAGAAAATTTAAGCAAGATGTTATTACTATGTTAGTTTACTACTACTGTGATGTCAGTGGAACTTGTACTTTTAGGTAAGTTTTGACCTCTCCTAATCTACTAATTCCTTGACTAGTGCCCTTTAACCTAACCTAAATAGACTATGATATATCTTTCCTGCATTAAATTGTCTTGATTTCCCAAAATGAATGGTTATGTGGGTCTTCGCCAGTATGAATCTCAATTGAAATTTCAATTATGTTGCATCATGTTTTTTAATAACAATTTCTCAATATAATTTTAGTAAAAGCTGCACAAACTTTATAATGAAATAAATAAATTAAAAACAACAGATTTTATTTAGTAAAATCAACTGCACACTTCTATATTTAGTAAATTGCTACTGAATTTCATTATTAGTGGATAGGATATTTGAATGTTACTCTCTATGAACATATTTATGTGTTAGTGATGTAAAAAAATCAATGACTAATTCTCAATTGGTATCTCAACAAATATGTATGACTAAAAATGTTGAGTTTTAAATAAATAAGTGTTTCTTTGTTCGATACTTACAAAAAGAACTTTAAATCTATTTATTTTTTACAAAATGGAAAAATGTAAACAGAAGTTAGTGGTCAATGTTTAAAGAAAAAAATCTGAAAGTAACTAGTTTATGTGTAACCTTAATTTCAAATATCTACATATGTATACAGATACTTACAGAGTAGGTAAGTTAGCTGAAATATTTATCATTCACAAAATTCTATACTACATTATTTTCTCATACCTGCAATCGTGGTACTTTTTTACGTAAGTGATAGTTGATTGTATTACAAATACTATACATTATTAAAGTATTTGAAAAGAAATTGTTTATATATGAAAATTCAAATATTTATAATTTCTAACTGTGACAAAAATGGACAAAATATTATCACTCTTACTCCAGGACTTAAGGTCAACTGAAGTAGGACAACAGAGCTTTATTTATTCGAATATTTCAATAGAACATTTTTCTAGAAGGGTTTGTAAATATTACAATTGTATTATTTTGAAATTTGTTATCCTCAGATTATGTCAAGTGGACACAAGTTCTAAGAAGAATAAGAATAAAAATTTTAATTATAAAAAGTTGCAGAACTGCTTCAGAGATGGGCCTTGAACCTTGTTATTTCTTTTGCCACGGCCAGTGAATGACCTTTGAGAACTGCTGGCCAGAACCCAAACTCTTTCCAAAACAATTCCTTGTTCACACGGAAACAGGTTTGATAAAAAATAAACGGCTTCAATTAAATATTTTTTTATTTAAAAAAATTGAAATTCCAATCGTAAAAGATGTGGGTTGATAAAGTAGATTATAAAATTGTACATTACAAAAAAATTACCCTACCATTATAGTTAAAAAACAATCATTGTGAAATTTTTAATTTATTGATTTTAATAATCACAGGAAACTACATACACAGTTAGTATTTATTCAAGATAAAAAATTACAATTATAAAAAAAATGTGGTCTAATTTGTCTTTGACTGTGACTTAAACATTGTTTTAAATTCATTGGCACTTATATGTAATTATAATTTTAAAAAAGGTAAAATATTTGACTCATATTTAAAGTTCTAATGTTCTTCAGTTTTTTAATGAGATAATGAGATGGCTGCCTAATTGACTCAGTAGGTCACCAAATATTTGCAGACTCTGGTCAGTATGTAGTCCGTATTCAAATGACATAACGGCTCACAGCTGAAACTGGTTTGGAAACAATTTTTATTTCCTGATATCGTTTATAAATTAAAATTGGTTCCTCGAGAAAGTGTACTCTCTGTATAGGTCAAGACATGAATTCTGGGCTTGAGTAGCAAACGGAAAAAATAAATAAAATTATAAAAGAAAAAAAAAATAAAATCTTCTACTGCTATTAATAAAATAACTGAAATAGCCACGAAGTTAAAAAATTAAATACTTCATGATTTACTAGTTTAGTGTGATATTGATAAAAAATTAATTAATTTTTCTAGTAATATACCTTGCTTTAAACTAAATGTCTAAATATTAGATGAATTTAATCCCATCGGTCTGTTAATAAGAAGAAAAATTATTAAAATTACATCATTCATTAAATTTTTTTTACTTTATTATGATAAATTTATAGAAAATAATTATTTAACTCACAAACTTTTTAATAAACTTCAGTATTTAAGTTAGAAAAAAAATTGTTTCAGTATTCTACAAAACGTTAGGAAATAAAATTGAACCAAATCAGAAAATGTAATGGCAATCTAACCGTATATAATAGGTTTTTAATTGGAATAAAATTTTAAATAACAAAGTCATCTAATGCAACTTTTGATACTGGAAACTGGAGTTTATTACATCAGCAACAATAGACTGTATTTTTTTTAAAGCATCCATTATTCTGATAGTTATAAGTTTTCTGGTTTTAATTAGGTTCATAAATGTTCTATTTATTTATAAGTTTTCTCGATGCATTTATCCTATTTTATTTACTAATTAGGGTAACTTTAAAAACCCTTCAATAAATGTTAATAAAGTGTTAATAGTAATTGAATAGTACCTAACATTTTAAAAATTATCTTCATTTTGAGGCACTAGTTAGCTACCCTGACACTCCTGAAACTATTAAAATTATAACCCCAAGATTGTACACAGAGTAATCTAATGTTTATATTTAGGTTTCATAAAAAACTCATTTAATTGGAAAAAGCACATTGAGAAACTACAGCAAAATTATACCTCAAATATATTTTAGAGACATTTTCATATTTAATTGATAAATAATTTGTACTATGCGTTAGTTCATTTTAATTTACAATGTGGACTTTCACTGTTGGGGAGAAAATATACAGATATTTAATAATCAACTGAGTATTTTGAGGACTCAAAAATGATAATATAAAATAATTTTAAGCAAATAAAAAACAACATTTCCATTACAATTATTGATACAAATAATTCAAAAAACTTTCTCATGCCCTATCTATCCTATTATATTAATTCCAGACATAGTACCCTATAACATAACCTCAAAACTGACTGATATCAATGAATACTAATCTCTATAAAAGAAGTGCAGAACCCATGTTAAAAATTCAGCTTCACAGAGAGCTTCAAAACGCTAGTTCAAGCGTCTTCACCTTCAAGTCAGAGTGTGAGAAAGAGCGCTTTGATTACACCTCTCTTCTTTGGCCAACTGTAGACTATCTATGTTCCTTTTTCTCTGCATTTACTCACTAATCTCTATCTCTCCCACACTGCCCCTAAGTAGAACAGACCCTCTCTTGACAACTTATTAAACCTTAGAAAACAGGCTGGACTTTTTGCCATAGGGTCTCTTATTCTTATAAAGATTTGTATTCATTGCTGATATAAATAATTATTAAGTTTTTTAAAGCTATTACATATTTTTTAAAGACCTCAACAAATATAAAATAAAATCTTATGTCTCTCTTATTGAAGGGTAGTATTAAGACAACAATGTATGGTTTATTGCTTTTCAATCCCCTAGTGACTAAAATTAGTCAATTTTGGAGTATGGCCATGTTTTAAATATAATTACAAAATCATTTTAATGAATATTATAGAAAATAAATTCACAACAAATTTATTCTGCGCCAATTGTAAATATAAATTCGACTATAATTACTGATATTAAAATACTGTTGTAATACACTAATATAGATTTATCTCTGTCTGAACAGACCAAACAGCATTGAAATAACAACTTAAGTAGAGCTACAATATAATTAAAAGTGATTGATCATTTTGTTAACTCAGGGCAAACCACATAACAGTGTCGAAATTGATGTTTTCAGCATCACAATTTAGTTTCGAAATTAAACTGAAATACTTGATTAGATCTAAATTACAGCTTGTTATTCAACTGTAACTTTGCCTGTTGTGGCAAAGAGTTAATCGCTTGTCTACCACCGCAAAATGACGAGTGAATGAAAAAAAAACAAAAAACACATTTAATCAGATGGATTTGGGTAAGAAATGTTCCAAGACTACATTTTTTCTTATTGCTCTTACAGTGAATCACTTGGTAACTTAAGGCTTTTGAAAATTAATAAAGCATCAGTACGATTTTAGTTTTAGTCCTTTATTTTGAATAATTTTAGTAGCTGCTAAATTACTTTAAGAATTTTTTATTTGGTCCAATCATTGGACACTTTTGGATTAAGATATTTAGATACTTAAATATAATTTTATGCTGACAAGACTTCTGTCAACGGTATGGATATGAAGTTTTTATTTATTTCTTTTCAACATGTATTGGTATGTCATCAGGTTAGTCATGAAAACATATTTTCTTATGAATAACAGTATAGTAGATGTATACTCGTAGTTATATTTCGACAAACATGTAATATGTCCTTGATAATGAAGTCAAGGACGAGAAGTGATAAATTACTTCATTCCACGTGGAATTTATCAGCCGGTCTTCTGAAATCATCAATTATTGAATTACAAATACGAGGGCTAAATTGTAGTTTTTCATCTAAACGATTAAATTTGTTAAGTCCAAACAAGTAATGAATGAAGATCTTAGAGTAATTCAATGGTGGTTCACCGAAAATAATATGCTATCAAGTCCAGAAAAGACTAACTATATTAATTTTAGCTTATGAAATGAGATAAAATGAGTTAATGAAATAATCTTTAAATGTGTAGATTGCGTTTGCAGTAACACTCAATGTCTTGTAAACTGAGCTGTTTTCAAACAAACGAACAGCCTAAAATATCTAGGCTTAATTCTTGATCAAAAAATGAATTGGAAAAAACACTTGGAACAACTAATTTAAAAAGAAACTTAATAGTAAGTATGTTAATTGAATAGTATATTAAGAACATTTTATTTTTGAAAACCTAGTGTCCAGAGAATGTTCTTATAACATTATAATTTCACTTGTACATAGTAGATTTTGAAACCAATACTAAATCAACAAAAAAAATTTATTAGAATAATTAAAAATAAAAGTACAATGGAACCATCACACCCTGTGATTGTTGTACTGAATATTTTACCTTTAAGATATGTGTAAATTCATAAAGTAATGAATATATTTTATATTTTAAGTGGTAAGTTACCAGAACTGAATAATGTACACAGGAAGAAATTGAGGAGAACAGAGACATTAGTTCCTAAACCTAATTTAACTTTCTTTGTAAATAGTTATTGTTTTTTTGGACCAAAATTGTTCAATGTAATTCCAAAAAATATTAAATAATATAAAAATCTAAATTTTCACACAAGGAAATCAAAATCTTGGCTTTTGAATCACCAATGTATTGACCTTAACTGTAATAATAAAATAATATTAATAATTTTCTTAACTAATGCTAACAATTAATTGTTTAGTTATGTTTATGGGATTTACTATGTTTATGGGATTTATTGTGTTTATGGTATCTACTATGTTTATGGGATTTATTATTTATTAAATATACTTTCTTACGCTCTAAAGATTAAAACAATTGATAAAGGAACCTTAACACATGCTCTGCCTTCTGAAGCCCTAAATTTTTTGAAATATTTATTCATTGATTTAAGTATCTAGTACATATTTAATTATGTACAAATTAAATTTGTAATACAAAATAAAATATCCAAGTATAAGTATATATTCATGTAAAAGTATCATGCACAAGAATACATTTGTACACTGCATAGACGCATGTCTAAAAAAAAAAAAAAAAATTATACATTCTATTCTAATTACTACCAATTTTGATATGTTTATAAATTTAAAATTCCTCAAGCATGTCTAATTTCTTGCTTTTCTGACATATACGTAGTTTTCAAGATTATCTTTCATTTCGCCCAAATTTTTATATTTTCTTGAATTTATTTCCATTATTTTAATTCAATATGGTTTTTTAATTCTTATGGGGTTGTAAATAAGTATCAATATATCATTGGCATTAATAAAATCGTATACGGTACTTTTGACAAATAATTATTTTATAGAAAACTGCTGTGCTGTGGCCCTTATCATATTTTCATAGTAGGACTTTTTATTTAAATTATTAGATAAGCAAGCCCTAATAAATATCTCTGATAATAGCCATGGCAACATTCTATACAAGTATGATTTTATCAATGCCAATGATAATCAGATACTTCCTAACTAACCTACAAAAAACATCACAAGAAAAGAAAGTCAAAACAATACGGTAAAAGTAATATCTAATTTATTTATTGAGGAAAAAAATTTGTTTGAAATAAATTCAATTTAAGTATACAATCATATGACAGATATGTAGATGATACATTTTTTGTTTTTAATGGTTACATTCAGCAGCTTGAAAAAAATTGGGAAGAATGTAGGAAGGTACACAATTTTTTTAGGGAGAACTGAAATCTTTTTAGTATTTTACTGGAAAGTACTGTTTACAAATATAAAAACAAAGTCAATCTGTAAATGTTAACTTATAAAAACTATCAGCCCTAGTTGTGATTTATTTAGACCGGAAACAGTTATTTAGTTTTTACTTTAAGATTATCTATATATTAAAGATATTTTATTATGAACATATTAGTTGATCTCTCAAATAGCTATATGCTAGAGAGATTAAAAAAGACACTGCAATGTAAAAATAAATTTAAGAAATAATAAATGATTTTGAATTGAATTGAAAAAAAAAAAAAAAAAAAAAAAAAAAATTAGCCATGGGACAGGAAGAAGCCAAGCACTTAAGATATACAAAGTTGCTATGTTGTGCCCGCCTCAGAGGTAAATAATATAATTACAAGTTCATAGGTTGGTAGCCCTGGTTCTTCTTCTTTGACTATCAGCTGATTTAGATTGTTGCATTGTTGTTCTCTTTATTTGGGTTTCGTGCAATGTCATTAAGTTGAGGTTAGAAACATAGATTATTGTGGAGGAATATTTTAAAATATAGTCATTTGTTTTAAAACCCAAACAAAAATGTAATTAAAATTATGAAAATAGTAGTTAATAAATTAAATGTTAGTAATAATAAAATATGTTATAGATAGATGTTTTGTTTGTCATTTTTATTTCAAATCACGTGTTGTGTTTGAAACGAAACATCCTGTGTACAATGAAGTAAACATTTTAGATCTTACAATAGAAATATAAACTACAAACTAGAATATTATACTAGAAAAATAAACTACAAACTAGAATATTATACTAACAGGAAACCCACCACTTCAGCCTAAATATACATTTAACACCATACCACCCATTATCTTAAAAGAAAGCTGCTTTCAATTATAAGGACATTGGCTTTTGAAAATACCTCTTTTTGTCATAACTCATAATCCTTTGCAATCATAAAAAAGAAGTTAAAATTACGAAATTTATGGCCTTGGCTAAATGGTTCCAACAAAAACATGATTGATAAACCAATTAAAAAATATAATAATAAATCCACACGGAACTAAGATAAATAGGGATAAATTTGTTTGCGGTGAATTTGGGCAAATATGACGCGCTTTCAAAATTAGATGTAAGGAACACCACCAGAACCCAACAATTGTCAGACAAAGATCTGCTTTTCACAACATGTTTTTGATCAATTCCATAATATGAGAAAAATAAAAGATCTTGAAATAATACATATATATCAGAAAAGCAAACAAGTTTGACACGCTTGAAGAATTTGAAATTTATAAACACATGAAAAGTGATAGTAATGGAACTGTTTTAAAATGAAAACTACAATATAGCTCTCACTGTATTTTTAATTCAATCTTTAATGATTACAGAAGACCAGCTGATAAAATTCCTGGAGCAGTGACCTAATTATCATTCTTCCATCCTCCATTTAACTGTAATGGACTCCATTTAACTGTAATGGACATTTCTGTGTTTCGTACAACATAAATATATTTATTTATTTCATTTACATGTCTTATTTATAAAATTTTCAATAAATAATGTATAAACAGTGACAGTGGCAGCTTATTTGGGGACGATACTGATCAAGATCCCGATTATGTGTCTGAACAATCACAAGTTTCTGATGAAGAATCTGCAGATGACGGTGATGCACCACATGCTAATCGTCAAGATAGCCCACAAGTTGTTGCTGAAGGTCCACCAATCTTGCAAGCAGCTGAAGCTTCTCCAAGAATAAGAAATGTGAATCTGTGCTTAGGGAGGAATCGCTATGTATGGAGCCTACAAGCACCTGAGAGAAGAGGAAGGCCATTGGTGAGAAATCTAATTACACACTTACCAGGTGCCAGGGGACCAGCTCGAGAGGTAACTACTCCATTAGAATCATGGTTACTACTTATAAATAATAACATTTCAGACGAAATAGTTTTACGGACAAATGAGGAAATTGTTAGACAACTCCAAAATATTGATCAAAGATTAAGTTACCATAAAGAAACAAATAAAACTGAGATATTAGCTTTTATAGGATTGATTTACCTTGCAGGAGTACAAAGAAATAATTTTAGGAATTTGAGTGAACTGTGGTCTACCACTTTTGGGCCTTCAATTTATCGCGCCACAATGTCTCAACATAGATTTGAGTTTTTATCAACTTGTTTACGCTTTGATAACAAACTGACGAGACAAGAAAGGAAAACTAACGATAAATTTGCACCTATACGTGATATTTGGGATGAATTTATTTCCAATTGTAAATCACTCTATACACCATTTGAATATTGCACTGTAGACGAGCAGTTGTTGAGTTTCCGTGGAAGATGTCCCTTCCGTGTTTATATAAAAAGTAAACCAGACAAATACGGGATTAAAATAGTTATGCTGAATGATGCCAAGACCTACTACATGATAAATGCAATTCCTTATGCTGGAAAAGTAGATCCTCCCAATAAAGAACCAGTAGCTTCTTATTACGTAAGAACATTGAGTGAACCAATCTATAATAGCAACAGAAATATTACAGTGGATAATTGGTTCACTTCAATACCTCTGTTTGATAAAATGCTGAAACAATACAATTTGACAACGGTTGGGACAATAAGGAGTAACAAACCAGAAATTCCTCTGTCTTTTACAGCAAAAAAAGAAAAAATGAATCTTTATTTGCATTTGCCGATAACAAAATGCTCGTTTCATTTTCACCTCATAAGAACAAGAATGTATTGTTACTTTCTACTATGCACTCTAGTAAGGACATTGATGCTGAGACCAAAAAACCCAGTGTAATATTGTTTTATAACTCAACCAAAGGAGGAACTGACTCCTTTGATCAGTTATGCCACAGCTACACAGTGACCAGAAAAACAAAGCGCTGGCCAATGCGCATCTGGTTTGGCATGATGGACCAAAGTGCAATCAATGCAAGAGTGCTTTATAATTTGAATGAATGAAGGCAACGATAAATTAAAACGCAGTAAGTTTATCAAAGAGCTTTCCTTATCATTGATTAAACCATACCTGCAATCAAGATTAGAACTTCCCACCTTGCGACGCGCTCTCAGAATAGTTATTTGTAATATTCTGGATATACCAAATACCCAAGAACAACCAGCAGGGGCACATGAAAGACGACAAAGGAGGTGTGCGATATGTCCACGTAATAGGGACAGAAAAACAAAATATTCTTGTACTTCTTGTCATAGGTCCATTTGTGATGAACATCGTGTAGAACTGTGTTTTGAATGCTTGGAATAAAGACAAAAGCAAAGTTCTACGTAAGACCAGTTATTGTCTATATTGTAATTTTTTATAATTTTACACTCTGTTACACATCTTATTATTCAACTTTAACGATTTTTATCATTCCAAGTCTTTAATTTTGTTCATAAGACAACATTTACAAAAACTCTGATAATTTGCTTAAAAAATTGTACCAATAAACTATAATTTTTTTTTTTAATTTATTTGTATTACTTTAAAACCTCAAACCCTCTAAAATTATTAATATAAGTATTGAACAAATGTAATATGAGAAGATTATATTTATGTATTTAGCTGCAGGTCTGTGGCTAAAGACACAAGCATTTTGCACAATAGAACATTAAATTCAAGTTGGCCATACAAACATTTATACTGGTATAAAATAGAGAATAACTTAAAATAATACAGTGATATTTGATTAATTTATCATTTACCAGTTTTTCATAAATTATTACTTTAATTTTACCCTATGTAGCATTTTAGCTATTTTAATTATATACCAAACAGCTAATCATTTAACAGCTGATTTACAGAAGCTTCAATTTCAGATTCAGTGTCTATGGTTACACTTACATCAGCATGCATTAATGATTTTTTATTTGTACCGGCCACATTCATTTGAAATACTATTAAATAGCCATATATTGTTAGATTATATTAAAGTTCATAATATCCTTTAATATTAATTCTTCTCTGCATGTTATAATTATTCAATATTAGAGAAAAAAATTTTTTGGTTGTTCAGTTTTTAGCATCTCAAAAGAGGATAACAATACTATAAGCACGTTTTTTTTTTAGCAAAGAAGGGTTAGTTAAACATTACCAAACTAAAACTTCTAATTCAATTTCCATAAAATATTTTTTGCCAGATCAGTTTTAAAGTTGTAATTTGACTAAAAACAACCCTAATAAATATAAGAGTAAATATATAAAATCATAATTTTTTACAATTTTAAAACACTTACACAATAAAACCTAGTAAAATTGTGAATAGATTTTATTGCTTAAAACAAATTGTTATCAATATTTACTAAAAATAAAAAATATCTATTCTTTGAGGAGACACAAACATAATACAAGTCAAAGCTTAATCGCCAAAAATGTAGTCCAAGTATTTTTAACATTTGGTATTTTTGTTCCTCTTTGGTTCCTTAAATTTCCTGCATCAAAATATATAATTATTATTATATCAAGTTAAAATGTTTGATAATAATTATTTTACCCATAACAAACATAAATTGAACATCTCAAAAGTAAGTTTGATGTGATCTAAAAAACAGTTTGTTTAACTTATAATACTTCTTTTTAAAAGTTAAATTAAGATTTTTAGACAGTCATAAACATTTCAGAAAAGGATTTATAAATCATTCAAATTGTGGCTCTACATACAGTTATTGTAATAACAAATTTATTTAATATATGATATTAGAATTGTAATTTTCATACAATAATAGAAATATATTAACTATAAATAATGAAGCTTTTCTTTTTTCTAAACAATATATATCTACTTTTAGATCTGAATCAACTTTCACATAATGGTACGTATTGAAAACATAACCTAGATTTAATATACATTTCGGGATAAGTAAACAAAATCAAAGTAACACTATGGTTAAAATAAAATGAATTACTATTTTTGGTTGAAGAGTATCCAGAAGAGCTCGGCTACGTAGAACTTGTTGTGAGAGAGCACTACATTCAAACTGGTCTAGTGAGTGTGCCTGACCCCCACCAAGGAATAAGACTGTTCAACTCTAACGTGGTCAGGCATCCTTTATGTAATATCAAGATTTTATAAACCTCTGACTGACTAAATTACTGAATATCTTTATCAGCGACTTTATATTATTTACTCTCACTAAAATGCTTAAAAATCTTCTTAAATGTTAGTTATGTTCTGTGAGAAAATTAGAAGAGTACTAAAGATTATAATGTAGTTATAACTGAAATATTAACTTTATTCTTGTTTTTTTTTTTATTTTTTGTTTGGGGTTATTACTATAAATCAAAATTTTAAATGTAGCATATTCAGAAATCATTCAAGAGTGTCCTACTTTTATCCAAGCACAGTAGATAATTTGAAAAATAAAAAATTGTAGTAAAATAATTTTAATCTTTATTTAATTACCGGTATATAATTTTGAAACTTTTAAAAATAAGTGTAATCAATAACAATATGTAGCTGAAGACGACAAAAGGTACGTTAACCTTATTATTTGTTATATATATCAGCTCAGGAGGCTTTAGCAATGAATAAATATTTTTTTGTTTTGTATTTACAACATTCTGTGATTAGTTTATTTTTCCAACAATAAATGGAAAGTTTAACAGTCAACTTAAAAAAAAAAAAAAAAAAAAAACTATAACTAAAAATACCTTTATATAGACAGTATATTATGTTTGGGTAGATTATGTATGCAATATAAAGCAAGGATCTACATTATATTATTATAATCAGCACAATTAAACACTAAAATAAAAATGTTCGTTATTGAAGAAAAGAAGATAATGAGGAAATAACTAATAGAGACAAAGTTAGATAAACAAATTAAAGCACCAAAATTTGAGATTTAAAGAAAAATCTAAACTCAAGACTAGAAGAGAAGTGTCTGAAAAAAGAAAAGTAAACAAACACATTGGAAAAAATGAAAGAATAACGTAGAAAATGAAAAGGTGCAAATAGGCAAATTAAAAAATAGGTTAGTTAATTTATCATATCCCAAAGTAAGTTACTTAAAAAGAAGACAAATTCTGAATATCTTTCAACTAAATTATTAATATAACAAATTATGGTTATCTTATATTATAATGTAAATGTATAGACATTTTAACAATACAAGGAAACCTTGAATTATTCCCACAATGCCCACAATCATCAGTTGATTTAATGATTTTACTTTTTTTACCTAATATTTTAGAAAATGCTCTGTTACCAATTTGTAGTGATAATATTAATAAAAGTTAACAAAGTTTGGATTTAGAAATGTTAAAAATATTTTAATAAATTGTGCAGTATTCAAAAATTATTTGTAAAATGAAATAATTCAATAATTCTTTTCATTTTTGTTTCAGTGAATCAAAGGTCTGTCTATACTTATAAAAGACAATGTATTGACTGACTGATTCATAGTAAATTAGGGGACACCTCTGCACACTTTGCGCCCTTTACACCTTGGCCTGTGACTTTTAACTAAAAATATTAGTAGGTTAATAGCATAACACAAAATCACAATAGTAAATTTATTTACTCACAATAGTATCTCGCTCACACTACTTGCGTTGCTACCTATTTATTAGTTTAAATACCCAATGATATTATTTAGCCTATTTCAAAAGTGTTCATTTCATTTGTTTAACAGCCGAAGATTAATGAAATAAATAAAATAACTGCATTAGATTACCATTGAAACCTTCAAGTCCAGTACAGCTGAGCCGTACAATCGAATGTGGATAAAACCACACTTACAACCCTCCCTGGTTTAACATTATGAAAGATCTAACTTATTATTAACATTATTTACCTTTAAACAGCTGTTACTTTTCAATTAATTTAAATCTCTCCATGTCATTCTTATGGCCGAAAAACGTATTTTGAGGACTTCCTATACCATTCAGAGAGAAAATATTGAAGAATTAAGACCTTTTTGCACAACTACAAACAGAGGCAAATTTGTTGACACCTCAACTGTTTCATAATATAAGTACAGAATATTATGGCAATCGATTGCGTTTGATGAGGACTGATTTTTTTAAAAGTTGGTGAAGGTTTAAGAGAAGAGTTGCACTGACGGCGTCACATATTATATATAAGGATGTAGAGAATAAGCTATAATAGTTAGAGACTTGAAATTTAGGAAGTATGGTAGTTGCACCCAACGGTCAGAAAAATCACAATACTCCTTTACAGTGGCTAAAATATAACTATTAATTCTATTAACATTTTATACACTCTAATTGCATTATTAGTAACGTGTTTGGAAAATAATTGACTATTATGAATACCAAAACTGGCAGAAAAGCACATAATACTAAGTATCTAAAAGGGGAAAAAATATCTTTAGGACATTCAATCACAATTTTTAAATAACCAAATAGATACAACGCAGTATTTAAAACAAATTCTTATATCTAGTACAAAGACTAAATGGTTACGTAACAGTTCTGCGGTTTATATATCTGTGTCCCAATTATATGTTTATGTTTCAAAATAATTACAAGTCTATTTATTTAGAATGATTTCCTGATTATTTCTAGTAGTGCTAAACAAAACATTTCTACTAAGCAATATCTACTATTTTGTGTAATAAATTTTATTACGCTGTGGTTTTCATATTTTGTAATAAAGTATATTCTAAAACTAATTTAATACTATGGCTGGATAATTTATTGAATGTATAAACAAAAGTTATCAACAAAATAAAACAGTAAATATAACATCTATCTAGGTTGTTGTTACCTGAGAATTGGAATATCAACAAGATATGGTGTTTGTTTAACATACTTAATAATTAGTTTCCAAAGATGTGCACAACACAGAGATTTTTAAACTGTAGTAAATGTCTAAAACCAGATAGTTTATCAATCATAACAGACATAAACTAATAAAGAAGAAAATAAGAGGATTTGCGTGAATCACTTGTATTAAATTCAACTGTTGTATTAATGAAAACATTTAAAGGGAATCAACTAAATAGTTGAGATCCTCTTTGCAGACATGGCAATATGGGGTTAGTTATTGTTTTAATAACGATGCAGATGTAGTGTTAAAAAAATTGTATAATATTTAAAAATAGTTTTTAATTAGAATAATACGTATTGGTACATATACAGTACAAGTAAACGTCACACAACACAAATTTATTACAATATAAGCACAAAATGCACAAATATATTACAATACAAGTACAAAATTGTACTTTTCTGGTCTGAGGAAGGTGAGCGTGGTTCACCGAAATCGATCACCATAATATTTGTGCATTTTGTACTTGTATTGTAATATATTTGTGCATTTTGTGCTTATATTGTAATAAATTTGTGTTGTGTGACGTTTACTTGTACTGTATATAATATTTAGAAGTAATTCATGCCAAGTCTCTGTAATATCCATGTGCCGGTGTTGCTTCCCAATTAATCTATGGAAATACTGTTGTGATTATTGCTTTAAAGAAACGTAACACATCAGTCGGCGAGGTGATCGTCTACTGTCCACCCCGGGGGAGGGATGTGTGGGATCGGCCACCTTTCCTTTGGAAAGGGGGCTCGAAGCAACTATCAATACCCTTTTTGACTAATTAAAGAAACCCTCAGCATATTTCTGACCGTGGGGCGCAACTGTCAGTCACCTGAAATTTAGTACATGAGTTGATCTTAGACCCTGAATGAAATTAAATGAAATATCACAGACCTTGAATGAAATATCACTTTATTGTCACAGTACATTTTCTAAGTTCCAGTAGAGCCGGTAAAACAATTGACATTCTAAATTATTTTTTTAAATTAATCAAAACTAATAAGATAAAACAAAGTCATTAGAAGCGCTTATTTACAAATTGGTGATTATCATTAAAATAGTCGTACATTTATTTTTAACACCTATTTGTAACAATTTGATATTGGACAAAAGATATTAATTTATTTTTAAATTTAGCCATATCTTTGTCTTTGATTCTGGCAGGTCTTATTATTATAAAGTCTTAAACCCATATAATAATAAAATTTTAAAAATAAGTAGAGGCGATGTTTTGGGTATAAAAGTCATGTTTAAAGCGAGTAGAATAATGAAGTTCATATTGATTTTTTGTGTAGAACTGAAAATTGGTTTTTACAAGTATTAAGATTTAAAAATTGTTGAGACTGGGCATTGTCAGTAAAGCATAGTTTTCAAAAAAAGTTTGCACGATGATCTACTTGAACTAAAGGACAACATTCTTTAATATTTTTTTTCAGTCTGAAAATTGAGATTGCATATGAAGATGAGCCCCATAATTCAATGCCATATTGCATTAATAAAACGTTCGTAGATCATTAATAACCCTTCAGACAGACTAAGATAGATCCATAAAAATCAATTGAATTTCAAATAGAATCACCCCCCATTCAAGTTTGTTTATGCAGGTTTGTATTTGAAAATTTGGGCAAACTCCTCTTTTTTGTAAAGTGTTGAAATCCTCATATATTTCCCAAAGGATATTTATCTGCTTGTGTTCAAATTATAAGAAGGATGGTATTGGATTTTTGGGACAACCAGAATCCAAACGTGCAGTGCTCATTTACTATGAAAATACAAATAGTAGAAATATATACACAAATTTATAAAAATAAATTCAGAACAAGTGAACATCACACAACTCAAATTTATCAAAATGTAAGTACAGAATATTATGGAGATCGATTTCGTTTGATGAGGAATGACTGATTTCTCGGGTGACACCGAGGACGATAAACTTGGTCTCTGAAATAGGTCACTGTAATATTCTGTACTTACATTATAATAAATTTGAGTTGTGTGATGTTCACTTGTTTTGTATTCCTACCCACTACCTAAGAACCCAAAAATAAATTATGTATAAAGTGTGCGTGCCACCACTGCTGGGATATTTTAAACCTGCAGAGTTACAACAAACTTTAAATGGGGGACTTCACCTACTTTTTCCTCATTAATAAAAATATGCATTCAGCGATTTTCAAAAAAGCCGCCATTTTCCACAATGGCGGACAAATCAATTTTTTCTTAAGGAACACTATGTATTTAATGATTTTTCCTGATAGAAAATGTAATTTTAAAAAATATTTTATTCTTTGCCCTTTTCCAGTAATATTAGCTGCTTCTAATCTATAGACACTCAAATAGTTAAAAATGCCAACTTTTGGTGTTACAAAATTGATAAAACAACCATATTTTATTCTGTTATATTAGGATGCAGACTTAAATTCATACATTTTAGCCATCATAAAGATTGAATATCTTTTGACAAAATAAATAAAATTAGCCTAAGACTATTTTTTAATAGCACAGTTTCTACTAGTAATTTTTAGAACTTTTTATTTCTTTTTTTAAAGTAATCTCACAGTTAAGTGTATTTTGTTTGATAAAATATCACTTTTTATAACATAAGAAAATTATTATGATAGGTACGTAATCGCAACATAGCATAATTTTGAATATTTAATGCCCTGAACCCAAAAATGACACTACATTATTGAAATGAAAGAAAGCCTTGCATAATACTGATCCGTCAGCTATTCATATAAATATCAGCTGTAGCATTGTTGTCTAACTAATATTTATTACAATTGCCCTAACCTACAATTGTGTGCCAATGGTAATGATTTATTACCTAACAAAAGTTTAATTTTTTGTAGTAGTATTGAGTATCAGTTATCTTTTATTCATTATTACTATTCGATTGTTTATGTTTTCTTAGTGTTTAATCATTTATTAATTAGTCATTATCATTGACACATAATTGTAGGTTAGGAAAACTGTAATAAATATAAGTTTGACAAATATAGCTATGCAAAAGCTGACTGATCAGTATTCTGTAAGGCAAGGCTTTCTTCAAACATTTCGTTTCAATAATGAAATGTCATTTCTAGATCCAGAGCATTAAATATCCAAAATTATATTATACTGCGGTTACATACCTATCGTAATAACTTACTTATGGCGTAAAAGTGCTATATTACCATAAAAATATATTTAACTGCACGAAACTACGTTGAAAAAATAAAAATCCTAAAAATTGCTGTTAAAAATAGTTTTGGGCTAATTTTATGAATTTAAGCCTGCATCCTAATATAACAGAATAAAACACAGTTGGTTTATAAATTTTGCAACACCAAAAGTTGGAATTTTTACAATTTTAATTATTAGCTTAGCTTTTGTGTCTTGTTTACGTTTTTTTTATCACCTGTTAAAATAAAATCAATGCTAAAATTAAAATTAACCTTGAAGGGCTGTTTCTACTCCTTAGCAACGGAATTTTGAAAAATCCTATTTAAGTGGGTCTATGATACAAAAGCTGACTTCCCTCCAAATTTTATCAAAATCTGTCTATGGTCCTGGACATTTTGTGATGAGTGGTGCATTCTTTTTGGTTTTTATGTATACGTGGGGTTGGACAAAAGTCTAAAATATGATAATGGATATAATAAATAAGAATCGAGAGAAATGAAATGAAACTTTGCAGTAAGTATACATAATATTTTACTATAACACATTTTACTTGATTTTTGCATAACCAGAAAACGGCCTACTGAGGAATTCTTAAAAATTTTTAATGTAAGCCATCCTTGAGTTATATGTCATTTTAAAGGTTCAAACTGAGCCTCACAGGCGAACTGATAAGGCAAACACATATAAAAAAATACAGCTTCTCAAAACTTTTAATGTCATAAAACTAAAGTTTCTTACGGACAGTGATAATTATTTTTTATAGCAACAGTAAAACCTTGCTAACTCATCACCCGATAACTCATCAGTCTAGTAACTCGATAGTCAACTGCTGATGGTGTGCATGTCTACTTTGCTTAAATCATGTTTATTTCGACTTACTCTTTGTAAGTCGAATTAGATTTTGTGTCAAATACATTACGTTAAGGATGGTCTGCAATGGATATTTTATTCCTTTGGCAACTCTGTGATGAAGCAACCAGGTGCTAAGAAAAACAATCTTTAATTAAACAATTTTTTAGCACACTTGGCTGTACTGTAATTGTTGGATATTCAAGATTTATTTACGTTATTTAAATGATATTTTGGAATTTAACTATTTCAAAATGGCAAACCAAAGCATAAAAAAATTTGGTCATTTGCAAAAATCACTCTATTTTTTTCTGTTTTTACAATACAATATTTAAGCTTAGAATTTCTAATTATTTAGTAAATTTCTTACAAAATGACATACCACATTATCAATTTGAACAATATTTCTTACCCCAAAATTAAATATAAATATTTTGAAAAAGTTAAAAAGCTGGTAACTAAAATTCTTAAATAATACGTCATGTTGTACCTAATTTTAAAAGTCTTTTAAAAATAAAACTTTATTATATTCAAACCATTTGTCCATTTCCAAACGTTTTGGAATAAAAGCAGAAAAACTGTTATTTTAACAAATTTTCAATGCTGAAATTGTATATTTTTTTGTTTTATCGTTAAAAAATGCAATACATTCAGTGTATGTATTGGCTTAATTTGGGTATCAACAGACATAATAAAGCAGTCTCAGATGATTTTTTAAATAAATATATTTCTACAATAATGTAAAATAAACATAAAAACTCATTATTTACAATATATGCTCAAATTGCCTTCCTTCTATATGTTAGCAATTTTCAAGCTTCTTTGGAAGGCTGTTGATTTCATCCTCAGCTATTTCTCTGCATGTTATGCATATCATCTCGTTTGTATTTTACTCTCTATACCCAGTCCGCTCTTACAATTGTAGGAACTACATACATAAAAGCAACCCTGTATATAAATACAACGTTGAGTAAAAACTTCACCTCAGTTGTTTGTACACCAACATATGGAAGTTTGGCGCGCGCGCGCACGCACACACACACACACACACGCACACGCACACGCACACGCACGATTTAAAATGTAGTGAATGAGATTAAGTAAATGTGAGTTGTAACAACATTATAAAATTGAGTTTAAAACTTAAAAATTGTATTAAAATATGTAAAGTTCCATTCTAGGACTTTTTGAATCTGCCTCTCAATCATATTCCACTTACTTTGAATGGTTCTGGCTTAAACTCCTGACCCAGAAGTTGTGCAAATTATTTTAAACACATCTTCATACACATATATTTACAATTTTATATATCCATAGTAAATGATCAATAACTTTTAAATTCTAAATGTTATATCACTGTTTCTATTTAAAAAAATCTGTTTTATTCTAACATGTTTCAACTGTAAAACAATACTGCTTATTTGTTTTGTTGTTTTTACCAAAATCTTCATTAAATTTTGGAAAAAATCAGACTATGTTTTTTATGTTTATTTTATTTACAAAAAATATAATTTATGTGTTAATTTTAGCTATGCAATTACAATTCTCAGATTAAATTAAACCCTAACATACCTTAATTTTTGATAAATTAAATTTAAACTATTCAAGCTTTCACTTTAATCCATGCCAAATTTCACTATAAGGCTAAATATCTTTTTGCACACTTGATTGTTTGTTCCTGAACTATAACCTTGACTTTTCTAGGAATTGTTACTTCAATCGCACGAAGAGGATGTGGCTGGTTGCCAATAATGTTATAAAATATGTGTAAACAGTATAATTTTTAGTTCTTACTAAATTACTTGTACGAAATTGACTCGTGTAATAAATGAATAACAAAATGGCAATAAGAGTTTTTTCTAGAATAGAAAACAGTGACTAATGTGGCTGCAGCCTTTGTCCAGACAACCTTGGTCAGCTGATACCAGTTTACTCAAGTTCTATGTACCCGAGTTCCAACACACCCAAGAGACCCTGAGCATACGACGTGAACTCTTGCAGAAACCTCTAGAATTCAACTAGATGATGATAGACAACTCTTGGGGAATCTATGATAGATGACTTCATCTTGTATTATGTACATTTACAACTACATTAGAATAATAGTAAAATGTGTTATCATTTGTAATCCAAATGATATTATACCCGAGTTCTTTTGAGGATAAATATTCTCAGTTTTTAAATTTCAGGATTAAAAAACATTTATATAAGTCATTCTTTTTCCAGTTAATTATTTTAATTTTAGTTACTAAGGAAGATTTTTATCACTTCAATGGTTACAAAATTTCTTAACAGGTGTCCGGGATCTTGGAAAATAAGATAGTCGGAACAGATCTTGCTTTTTAAAACTACAAATATGATATTTGGAGGGCACTTTAAACTGGCTTACGTATGAGACGCCAACACAAAACTTTGTGCGTATTTTAAGGAGAATAAAATGATTACATGAGTGTAGGATGAGTGTGATGGCCCGTGTAGTCTTGTTGCTAACTGAGTTCGACTGTTCCTCAGAAAGGGCCGCCAGGGAAACTAAGGGACCTACAGCTTTACGTGGAATTCGAACCACAAACTGTGGCTGTAACACAAACCAGACATTTTCCTTAAAAATGTTCATAGCTCTTGAAATTTATAAAACATAGTAGCTTTAACCTAGAAACTTAGAATATAAACTACTTGTATGACGTAGGTATCACTATAGAATTATAATTTGAAACAATTCATGAGGGAATAATCCTCTTAATTCTTACTGTAAAATAAGTTTATATTAATTTTACTTTAAAATAATATATATAATATATATATATATATATATATATATATATACATATTACTACAACAATTAAAGAGGATTAAAAAAATTAGTGCACATAGTAGATTTATTTTAAAATGAAGTGATGAAATGAGATGGTTATGTTGTCTTCTATTGATTGGAGCCAATCACAAGCAGAAATCATCTAACAAGATGAATGTTGTAAAATTGACCTCTGTAAGTGGACAAACAAATGTCAAGGCCTTGGTAAACAAATATCAATGCAAATTTTCTCATATTGTTCAATAATCAGAAGGCTGAGGCTGAAGAACGGACATTGTTTTTCTGCAATGAAATAATTTTAAAACAGGTGATATAACAGTTAAAGTTGTGCGGCTTCCAAATACATTATTACTAAAAATATTGTTAAATATGAATTAACTTATTTACTCATTTCATTAGTAACAATAGTATGTGCTTAACGAACACAAATTACAATTATTTACATAATTTATGAACCAATGTAAGAGTTAGATGTTTTCAGCATTTTTTAGCTTAATTTATAAATGAATTTGCTAAACTTTGTAAGTGTAATTTATAGGTTATTTCTCCATTATTACATTTATATTGTACAATTTCTCCAATTTACATCCAAAACAAAATAGATTAATTTTAAATAATTTAAAAAATAACCCTGTTATTTACACACTTTTTAAAGCTAATGGCTGGCACTTATTACTACACAACTTTATACTACACATGATCATCTAGGCATGGGTGAATGAGAGTGATGAGGGTAGCTGAATGAGTAAAGTCATTGTTAATAGGACATTTATTAACCCGAGCAACTAAAAAACCTACATCTTATCGTGGAATCCGAACCACATAGTACTGGTTTGGTTTCAGTACTAAATTGATAAGTTCGATATTCAGTTTTTTCTATTGATTTTTTATTTACAAAAATGTTCTCTCTTACTCAATTTTCAAACAATAAAATCAAGTAATAACTATGAAAAGCGAATTAGGATTAACAGTCCAATAAATAATTTTGTAACACTCAAACCTCCAACCCTGGAGCTGACTTTGAACTACTTGCAACTTTGTGGACTACCAAAAGATCAGTTATCTGCCCCCAAACTATTGTCTGATTCAAACGGTCATGGCAGTTGACTATCTTTTCCACGCTTGGCTACCAAGCAGTGTGTTTATCAGAAACTCACGCCCGCTATTTGCAGTTGAACATTATTTTACTTGAAACCGTTTCACGCTTATATTTTTAAACGTTTGTATTTCAAATTTTAACATGCTTTGCAGGATAAGTGTAACTAGTGCTTTAGAGATAAAATTTTCTAACTCGCTTTGTTTTATTTTAAAGAAATATTGTATTAAAACATTAGTTATTTGTATTTAAAAAATAAATCATTGGATAACATTCAAAGTAACTAATTTTATGTTCATGAATAAAGCTGGTTTACTTAACTTTAACGTTGGCCTTAAGAAGAATCAAATCGGCGGCAAATGTCACAAACTCTTAATTTGGTGGGAACATTTTTGTCTCAAGTACAACAAATGTTAACATCAACGTGAAGTAAAAGGGTGATTATTTAGTATATTTATAAACTGATTTACTAAAATGCTGAAAACTACTTCAAATACATTTTTTAAAATAATGTAGTGAATGATATTAAGTAAATGTGAGTTCTAACAACATTATAAAATTGAGTTTAAAACTTAAAAATTGTATTAAAATATGTAAAGTTCCATTCTAGGACTTTTTGAATCTGCCTCTCAATCATATTCCACTTTGAATGGTTCTGGCTTGAACTCCTGACCCAGAAGTTGTGCAAATTATTTTAAACACATCTTCATACATCCAAAATGTTATCTTAATTTGATCTTCATTTAATTTGACATAAAGATTAAGAAAATTAGGAACATTCTATGTTTTACGAACTGTAATGGTGTGATTGAAAGTAGGTGGTTAAACCATGTAATATCTTAGGGAGGGCAAAAACCTTAAAATTTGATGATATTTTCTCATAACTCATTGACAGTTAAATAGAAATTTTCACTTGTTTATTTCAGACGATTGTACAGATAAAAACTGTTAAATCTATTCAGTTGTGAGGGTGAATTAAGACCATTACATTTTTTAAAACTACCAGTAGCGTTATTACCTATTTGAATTTGAAGCCCTTCCAAACAACAAAGAGTTAAACAACCTTGGAGGATAGAAAGATCCATTTCTCACGACTGTTAGAGAATTTGACCTTGAAAGTTCAAGCACAGTTAGATTAGATGGAGAGGCTGTCAAAGAAGTCCAACACAATACAGGTTGTTGGTCTACACTTGAGTTATATTACATGAGAAAGTTTCTGGAACATGGTCACTGCCTATTAAGTTTGCGATAATTCTATGACGTAGTTAAACCTTTAATATTCAAATATTTGGAGAACAGGTAAAACCAGTTGTTGTTTTGAGAAATTATCTTATTTTCTGTGAAGTTGAAGCAAAATCGTGAGAAATCTCTAACAAAATACGTGTATGGTAGAGGAAACTGAATAAATCAATATATTTCCTCAACATGAATAATGTTGAATTTATAATCTATAGACCCTATAAATAAAAAAAATGTCCAATAAAATATGTTAAAAAGTAGCATGCTCTTAATTAAATTAATTTATTTACTTCAACTTTGAATATTGTATTACTTCTACATTATTTAATACGTTAAATTAAGTACATTCAAAATAATTAAAACGTACAATAGTAACAATGCACATGCTCCAATTTAATTTCTCTATATCCCTATTGCCTAAATATCATCAATTCTGCTGACTGGAGAAAGTTCTCTCCAAATTACTTATTAACACCCTTGCTAATATATGTCATATGTTTACATGACAATGACTTAGCCCCAAGTTTATTTCCGTTAATTTTGGTTAATTTTATTTATGACACGTTTATTTTAGGGCTGCTTAAACAATTTTGATGAAATTTTTCATAGTATAAAATAATAAATGTTTTCTTTTGAGATATATATATATATATATATATATATATATATATATATATGTAATATTTTTTATGTGAAGTTCTGATTTTGAGCCCCATTTTTTAGTATGGGAGAGTTTTTCACTTTACTTTTGTTATGGCTAGTTCCAGGTTTTAATAAAAGAATCATGTTTTTATCATTATTTGTTCTAACTTAAAGAATTTTAGGATTTATAAATTCACCGTAATTTATTCATACATTATTTTGATTATGATTAGCTAACTTATCTGATGGGTAACTTTACTCAGTGATTAGGAAGTACTGTGTTTTGTCGTAGGGTACGGAATACCCTCCATGAGAATGGGTATCCAGAGGCACTTCCACAGGCAATGTTTGAAAATTAGGTCTTAAATATGCTTTGTTTAAGGCTTTTTAGATCACACTTTTATTACATATATTTGATATTATATATATATATATATATATATATATATATATATATATATATATATATACAGTATATCTTTTAGTATATCTACGCCAGAGGTGTTTTTTACTGTCAGTATAAACGTTGTTAAGGGACAACGGTCCACACCCATCAGGCAAACGTTAAGTGGACCTACCGGGATTAGAACCCGTGACCCTCTGCATATGAAGCAGATATGCTGACTACTAAACTAGCAAGAGGCCAACTTGTAGGAAGTATTTATTTATAAAATAATTTCACCATTAGTTTGCATTCAAATAGAATATCTATCGGCAGCGCCTTAGATGTTACTTCCTTTAAAGACTCTCTTTCAAATTTTGCATTCAGAATAATGTCTATGATTTGTTATTTCAATGTGATTGATTTTATTTTCCTGATAATAAACATGTAAAATATTTAAAATCTGATGTTGTACTTCCACATTTCTATAGTGGATCAACAAGTATTTCTAAATGCAAACAAAAAGAAACCACTTGTTCTCATAAATTGAAGAAAAACTACTGTGGACACTCACAAGTCAGTAAGTGAATCATGAGAGAAAGACATGGCGGCATGACAGGGCAAAGCAAAAAGAGGTTTTTTGGAGGTTGTAAGCAGTTCCTCACAACTACCACAAACATGGTGGGGATGCAGCAAGAAACAGTCAGCCAGTGAACAGTAGTTAGTTCGTTCTGTGGTCAGTGAGCCACCATTGGAGTGAGAAAGGATCTCAATTTTTTACCCTACACGGAATTAATAGAGTTGGATTCTGTTCTAGTGCAGAATCAGCGCAGGCATTCTTGCCAAGATCTTTAAACATTTTTTATTTTGTTTTAATTTTTATTTAGTTGGGATGATTTAACTTGAAGTTATGTGTCTATTGCTATAGTAACACAGCACCAATGGCAACCAAGTGGCTTTATGGACCACTGTTTATTCTTAATTATAAAACAGGTTTAATGTAATTAGGATAGGGACTTATGTTTAAAATTAATTCAGTTGTTAAAAGTTCTTTATTTAGTTTATTTAATATTTATTATTAGTTTAATTGTTCTTCAAAAGACGTTAGTATGATATGAAAATTAGACAAATTTTTATATGTCATTATTTCAATAAAATCTTAATTTTCATGATTATTACATACTTTTTTTATGTGTCCAGTTATTTTATGTCCATTTACTCATGTTGAGTTATATGTATGTCCTTTAATATCTTGTACATTTATATAAAGTCTAAAAACAAGAAAAAATGCCAAGTGTAGTACAGAGAAGAGAAATCATTACACTTTTATATAAATTTTGAGGTCTTTGAAGTGAAAATACGAGGCGTGTTTTTAAAGTAAGTACCATTTTGGAATCCTGCCTCTGTAGCGCTGCAGTCGGTGTGCAGCGTGTGCGTGCTAGATACTACTATCTATTGGCAAGCCACAGCCGCCGTAGCGGACCCATTTGACTGTATTTCAGGTCACATATGACTGTTTAAAATTTCTACTCTGATTAAAAATGCCGCCAACTGTAAAAAGTACATGTTGTGATAAGTTTTCGTAACGATAAAGGCATGAAATCAGCTGACATTCATCAAGAGATCTGTGAAGTTTATTGAGAAAACAGAAAGAGTGATGGGATGGTATGGAAATGGGTGAGAGCTTTTAAGGTTGTGTGAATGTGCATGATGATGAACGAAGTCAGCAACCTTCACTCATTACTGATGACTTGGTGCAAAAGGTTGATGAAAAAAGTCCGAGAAAACAGACGCTTTACAAATGCATCATTATGTAGTGTGTCTTCAAGTGTCAAGAAGTGTGATTATTGAACTGTGATAGACCATTTGAAGTACAGAACGTTATGATTACGGTAGGTTCCCAAAATGCAGACGGAGAATCACAAAAACGAAGGTTTGATGAGAATCACACAAAAAATGTTTAACCAGTTCTCTCACATTCCTAGACCATTAGAATCGTGATTGTTATGATTTTTAAAACCAAATTTATTGTCACTGAAACAGACTCACGATGAGTATCATCTGCTTCCACTCCCTTACCGTTATGAAAACGTACACAGCGCATAATTCACAGTCGGCGGCATTTTTAACAGGAGGAGGAATATTTAAAAGTCATAAGTGACCTTAAATACAGTCGTGATCTTAAATACAGTCGATTGGATCCGTAATGGCGGCTGTGGCTCGCTAATAGATAGTAGTAACCAGCACACATGCGCTGAACACTGACTGCAGCGCTACAGCGGCGGGATTCCAAAACGATACTTACTTTAAAAACACGTCTCTTATTTACTAGTACTATCTAAGAAGACAATTAAAATGCCCATTTTTATCTAATTATTTACCTCAATCTGTATATCCAATATAACTAGATAGTTGTTTTAAAGTTATTTATTTATTACATCGCATACATCTCTTATAGGGAATTTCCCTTAGACAGGCGAATTGTCACATTATTCTTATGCTAATCACATTACATCCTAAATCCATATTATAGTCAAAGTTTAAAAATAAATATGACAACATGAAAAATTTAAAAAAATTGAGAAGGCTACCGGTTAAAGCAAAGTTATATCTCCAAAATCATGTTAAGTATTCATTGGTGCTATAAAATAACTTTGTTTTCAATATTTAGTTACTTCAGCTTTGAACTTTGTGTCTGAAGTAATGGCTTTTATATACTGGGGGAGTTTATTGTAAAATTTACTTCCTGTGTATAACACGGATTTTTCAAAAGATGATGTCTTGTGTGCTGGTATTTGTAGTAAATGTTTGTGTCTCGTATTGTAACTGTGGCCGTCTATTTTGGAACTAAAGTGTGAAGCATTCAATCTCACAAAAATCACAATATTTAGGATGAAGATACAAGGTAAAGGCAGTATTTCAAATCTACTGAATATGTTACGACATGAACATGTGGTCGGAGCACCAGCCATTGCTCTTAGAATTCTTTTCTGAACGCGGAATATTTTTAAACTTTCAGAGGAACAACCCCAGAAAACAATTCCATATGACAAATGGGAATATACATAAGCTTAATATACAGCTTTAAGAGAAGATAAATCAATTGAACTTGAAAGTGTTAGTAAAACATAAAAAGCTTTGTTGAGTTTAGAATGAAGCTTGGTTATGTGTTCGGACCAGGTAAGTGATTTGTCAACTGTGATACCAAGAAAATTTACGGATGTGGATAGATTAATTGAAGAATTAATATATTTAGCCTGAGCCCTGATACTGTTGCTATAATTTGGATGAAAATTTATAATAAAGGTTTTCCCCCTATTCAGCACCAAACCATTCGAACCATTCGAGTTATTTGTTGGCATTTGATTACTCATAATTTGTAGAAAATGATTGCCGATTTCCAATGCTTTCAGTGTTTTAAGGAACAAACACAATGTATCGACCGGTATCAAAACTCCGGTCGTCTTCAGGGTTACTTACTACCTCAGTCTACATTTTCAACTGCTTTTCCTTTTCTTCTTAACCCACAATAATTTAAGAGAACCATATAAAACTACATACTTATAAACTACTGTTGACTGTTAAGAAAGTCACGTGTTCTTAAAAACTATCATATATAACACAATCACAACAAAATCTAAAACACAATATGAAATTTAAAATATACCTGTTGAAACGTTGTGTTTGTTCCTTTAAACAACTAAAACAGTGGAAATCGCCAATCATTTTCTTAATTTTGAAACATATAAATTGTACATTTAACATTAAATGTAGATACATAGTTAAATTAAATATATACAGTATATAAGAAGTCATTTTTGCAAGTAAAAGAATCCAACAGTTTTCATAATAATACAATGAAAGTCATTTTTGGATAACATTCGATGAATTAACCATCCCTCTAATTACTCAATTCAGTAAAAACCATGTTGAATGTTACCAAATTTATAACTGTATGGCTTCTAAAATTCAATATTTCTGTGCAAAATTAAATCCATTTATTATTCACGGATTCTCAAAACTAATTTATATCATTTTATTAATAAGATATGTAAACAATTAATTTTTTCAAACCTGCCCATTCCTGGGATGTTTTGAACTTATCATTATTCAAAATAGCGTGTCTCTTGTCTCGACTGAACTGTATATTGTTGCATGTAAACTATTGTCTCCTATCACAGATTGTTTAAATGTAATTACAGCACCCTGATAACTATAGTGACTCACAATGACACATTCAAATCAATAAAGTACAACTGGTTTAGCTAATTTTATTCTAGACGTTCCATTTAGTAGACACTTTCTGTATCACATTATTTCCTTAGTCACAAATGATTATTATTGTATTACTGGGAACTTGGAGATTTTTGTTTTTTGAATGATGAGTTTTATAAAATCCCTTAAAAATATAGAAAAAAATCTATTTTACATATAAGAGTTAAGAAGTTATAACAATTTTTTAATGTTTATTAAATTAATCTAGCTATAGATACCACAAATAATCATTATCTACAGCTTCAAGGCAGGTACTTGCTTTTTATGTTCTAGTAAGAAATGAATGTAGATTTAAAATTTCTACAAACCGATGTACCAGAATAAATGTGATTCTATAAAATATTAGATAATCTGTAAGAATGTTACAATGTAATAATACCGCTCAATGGTTTCTATCAACATGGACACTACTAGAAGTCTGGGGTGTCCGTGTTGGATGGTAGTCAATATTCAGATGTTGTGTAGGGTAGAGAACTGAGTGTCATACTTGTCAGTTAGCTGAAAATCAGACCAACACTACGTGGTTCGGATTCCACGTAAAGCTGTAGGTCCCATAGTTGCCCTGGCTATTGGGCTATAAGTTAATCCCAATTAGATTTTGATAACTCCCGTGCAGAATCAGTTTAGTGATGTCCAACCAATATAAAAATCTTTGCTGAAATATTTTTCCACGTCTTGTACCTTAGAAGAGATTACACCATCTACAGATATAGTTAGATTATAGATAAGTAATAAATTTTTCTGCCGTTGAACACATTCCAGTATTGTCACCCAGTTGTCCTTGGGTGAAACTGGAAGGAATTTGCAACAGTCGACTTGGATCTGAGCCAAACTTCTTAAAGTAATAATATTTATTTATTCTCAAGACAAAGGTTGTTAAGATATGGGAAAAATGGATTTCGAATGAGTGTAAGGAATGTAGATGAGCGAATGTAGTCATTGATTCAAACTAAGGCCATCTACTCCATAGAAAGTGTCATTAATTAATAGCCCAATGACAAGTAATAGGGGAATGCAGTTTGTTTAACCTCTAACTCTATGTTAGGTTTTTTAAATTTAAAAGATTGAAATTTAACTAAAACGTTTTTGTGTGCAGAAAAGCTCTTAAGTGATAAGGGATTTTGATTTCATTCTACGAGTATTTATATGTACGAGTATTCACAAAAATGTCGTGATTTATATATATTTTCATTATCTAGAGAATATGATTATGAAGTGTTACTATGTACATATTTTAATCCTTTATTGTGGTAAGGAAAAATGCTACATTTTTTGATTTTTTCAAATTTCACTGTTTGTTCTTAAAAACAGTTAAAAATTGAAACAAAAGTATAAAATCATTTTTACAATTTTATTAAGAACATAATACACAAAGAAAATATTTTCATTGAAACTAAAGAAAAAAGTTATTTAAAAGACAAACAAAACAACAACAACAAAACATAACATACATCTTTCCTCAGAGACATTTGTTGGTGTTTTTCATTTTTTGCCTTACACTATAAATGTCATATTCCTCTTGTAATATTACTCGGAACACGTAAGAACAAACCTACAATTAGGGGTGTGCAAGTAGCTCGAAATTTGAGCTTTTAAAAAACTTGAACTCGACTCGAGATTTAAAAAAAACTCCAAAAAATTGAGTTGAGTTTTGTCATAACTTTGAGGTAAAACGCTATAATCAAGACAAAAGTCCCATTTGTATAATAAGTTATAAAGATAAGCATTTTTAAATATAGTGAACTGTATGATCATAATATATCAAAATATATATACATACATACATATATATATATATATATATATATACATCATATATATATATATGTATAAAGAGATATATAATGGTGTAATTGGAGTTTTCATAGGCCTCTTAGTTTTTTAGTAAACAGCCTTCAAACTTGGGTGCACATAATTTCTGCAGCCATACAAATACAGTGATACTGACCCACCCGCCCACCCGTACACGTACAGTGGTATTGACCCACCCGCCCACCCATACACGTACAGTGATATTGACACTCACTTGCGCACACATACACATACAGTGGAAGTGACCCACCTGTCCACCCATACACGTACAGTGAAAACTACCCACCCGCCCACCCATACAAGTACAGTGAAAATGACTGTACTTGTATGGGTACATCATATATATCAAAATATGATCATAATATCGTATTCATAACTGGAGATGTTCTCTTGATGTATTCAGATTCGTGATTCACGCACACCAGTCACAAACTCTCAATCGTACGGCCATGGCGATTACGGTAAGAAGTAGTCCCGTTATTTATAAAGAAGGCACGTCCAAATAAGCTCTTCCAAATAGCCGTCACTAGTTATTCATACAAAATGAGATAACTGATCACAAAGAATCAGTTATTGAACCGTTTTAAAACTTCGTTAAATAACTTTTACCAACATTTGAAATTAACAGTTGCATTTATTTCAGGTCCAACTGTGTTCATGAGGAAACTATTCTAAGACTGACAATTTCGGACAGATTTAATAAAATCACATTTAATCTGTAGCAGAATTTACGCATGGAACGTAAACTATTGAAATTAAAAAGCCATAATAATTTGAGATAGAATGCCAGAACAGTTTCGTTCCGGCACCGTTACTAATAAAATAATGACTAATGTAGCTACTACCAGTACATCGCCAACTCAATGAGTCCCAATATAAAATGTACTGCTAGCCGTGGATTCGATTTGTTTTCCATTTTGTTTTGAGTTTTTGTTAACGTTTACGCTAGAGATGGGAATTACAGTTACTTTTTTGATAACCTGTTACGTAATTCTATTATGTTCTGGTAACGTGTTATAATAATCTGTTATTTTTTTTAACCTGTTACTCTCGACGTGTTGACATTCCAGACAGTTATTCTGTTTCTATTATGGCCTGACGTTACTTAACGGCTGGTTTATATAACGTTCCAAGTTACCAAAGGTTATGAAGTTGAAGTAATGCCGTATCTTGTGTTACGATAATGAGTTACGGTTGTTGCTGCTTTGCTTGACATTGCAGAGTTACCGCTCAAAGTTCATTCTGTTATCGATAATTTAACTATAACATGCATGAGTAGTTAAATTTCCTTCGTAGTTAGTGATAGGATTACCTGTTCTTTAAAGTGAACAGTCATAACCGTTCCTGCTCACTAGTAAGACCTGTAATTTCAAACAGTGATTCCGCTCTTTTCGCTCCAACCGTGATTTGAACGTCAAATCACTTAGACCTACGACCTAGTACACCAATCATGACGCTTCGAGGTTGTGTATTTGAGGTAATCCAAACTATATTAATTATTAAGCGAACTAAATAAATAGTGTTAGAATGTGCTGCTTACTTCATTTTATTGTTTTCATTTTTGAAAATTAAGGGTTAAATACTCAACTCAAAAAATACTCGAACCCGAAATTATGTCTAAAAACTCGACTTGACTCGACCCGATCCTAAAATTGCTACTCGCACACCCTTACCTACGATCAACTTTAGGTTATAAATACTATACTACCACTGACAATTTCAACAACAACCTGACATACGCAACTAGCGTATATGATCTATATGGCAAAAAATTAACCTATCAATTGAAGCAACGTCAGAAAATATTCGTTAATTAATTACCAAGCAATGTGACACCAAAGAAACACTAGAATATTAAGGCTTTCACTTCACAAACTTAAAAAATGAGTGGATATAAACAACTGGAGGGTTAGGTTTTTAACAACTACTTTTACCAGAGCCGGAGAAAACATCACAAAGATTTATGTTTCTCAGTAGCTACTGCCTGCAATACAACCAAAATAACTTAATGTCAACATTACTATAAAGCATATAGTAATATAAGCACTTTAAATTATATGAGTGTTTTTTTCTCAAGATCAGAAGAGCTTTAAACAGATTAAATGTATATTAAAATTTTAAATGTTAAAAAAAAAATTTCTAACTATCAATACATGGTAAAATAGATTTTTATATATTTAGATGCTGATCTTCTCTTCAGCCTAACTCTACCTGTGCGAGGAACTTAACGGACGAGGAAAGAGAGAGAACCAGTACAGTATAAGGTGAATATTATTGATAAAGACTAACATTCAAGGCTAGGATTCAACCTGCGCTATCTATAACTCAGGTACAAAGTCCTGGTACCTTAGACCACTGGCTCTCCAATAATTGACCGCAAATCAAGAATTAAATCATAATTTGACAACTTATGTTAAGTCTACTTAAAAAGACAACTTAATTTATGTTCAGTCATGCATATACAGATTTAGAGATAATGAATACAACTGTACAGGATTGGTCAAGGTAAAATTGCAAAAAAATGGAATTGTATTAAAGTAAGAGATCAAAACTTGGTATGTATTTCAATGTATGAATGGGTTGTATGTTTAATGCTTAAAACCAAGCACTATTCTCTTTACATTAATTCTCAACTCTTCACTGATTCGTTCTCCGAAAGTTTTGTTCCATACAGCTATTGACTCCAATTTGATTTACAGATATTGCAATGACTTGCAGGTACCTGTCTTTGTTATTGCGGTAAGACCATAGCTTTCATGCTATAGTTTCAATGGTCTTGATCGACGCAGACATCGGATGGGAATCTAAAGTGGTGCTTGAAGACGCTAGGACACTTTTGTCTCGAGTTTTATGTTTCCTCCCGATATTTTCCGCCTCTTGAATTGTGTCTGGCAGTTTGGTGTTTAAGGTTTCTGGGCCAGTGAGGACCAAAGCTCCTCCCAAGAAGGACACTACTCCATAGATCAGGACAGGGTCTATATACACCTTCTGTAATTGTAACAATAATATTAGAATGATTCTAAATGTATACAAATAAAGCTAGGTATTGGTCCGTTCTTGTGTGTGCTTATTACAAATGACTTCTATGACATCATTGACCGCACTAACACCTGTCCAATTATATATGCAGATAACACCACACATCCTAAGGATGAAGCAGGACACAGGCAGAAACAGCGAAAGTTGCAACTCTTTTGTTTCCTGCCGAAATGTTGATCTTTTCGGAGTTGGAACTACCATTACAAGTGAAGTGAGATGCACTTGATAATTTAAATAACTCAGGATTGGCTAGTGGAATGATGGGCCAAATATCTTTACACTAATATTAAGGTAAAACATGACATTTTATGAGGTTTATTTCAAATAACATTCAAAAGAAAAAAATATTATCATGAGCTTACAATAAATTAATTACATTTATAATAACCATTAAAATAGTACATTAAACCTCCATTCATTAAGAAAGTCTCCATATAAACGTAATTGATGGGTTGGATTGTTACTTTTATTTAAACCTATTTTACGTGAAGTTACTTTGCATAGAAAACTATTTCAAAGAAATGAAAAATAATATGCGAGTTAAATTAACTATCAATAATTTTGTGTGACAATTTTTATTTTAGTGTTACAATATACGTAAAATATCTGGTTCATTATGCATTATATATATCAATTGCTGATATTTAAAAATAACCTATTTTAGTTATCATTCAAAATTCAATTTCTGTTGTTTCGCAAACTAATCATGCAAGAAAGAGAAAAACTGATATTTAACTAACTTTATCAAGTAAAATATGAAAACTGTACTTACAATAAGAGAGATCTGTTGAGAAGCAATGATTGCAATACTTGAGCAAATGCCGCAAACACAGAGCAGAGAGTGGCGAAGTTCAGTTGGAAACACTTCAGCCGTATAGAGGAAAATAACAGTAACCCCTATAGTGACGCTGAACTTGGACAACATTGACAACAACATGTTCAACATCACCTGCTCTGAAAACATACAAAATTATTAAGATGCAAATACTTTATAATGTAAATTTCATTTAAGTTTTTATCGGTTTATTCTGCTTACGTACAGCAGCCTGACCCTCCCACTCTGTTTATTCTGCTTATGACCTTCACAAACACCATCTACACATACTGAGCTAATGACTCTCCTACCCACCCAAATCTTTACAGTGGTGATGACCATCCCATCCACCCAAATAAGCACAATGGTGATGACCCTCATATACACCTATGGTGGTTATAACCAATATCACTGTACGTGTATGGGTGGGCGGGTGGGCCAGTACCACTGTACGTGTACAGATGGGCGAGTGGGTCAATATCACTGTACGTGTATGGGTGGGCGGGTGCGTCATACTAATATCGTTCAATACGATAAACTAAACATTTCTTTCAGAATAAACAGTCATAATATGACCCACCTGCCCACCCATACACGTACAGTGGTAATGACCTACCCACCCATACATGTACAGTGCTAACGAAACATACTCGTATAGTAGTCACAACCATCAATAATATCCACTGTTAGGATGGGGGAGTTAGGATAGACAAACCTACTATGTCGTATGTTGTTAGTGGGAGGGTCCATCAAGTAAAAGATTGTGGGTTGAAATGCTCAATCAAGCTGTATGTCGAGGGAGGGTGTGTCAAGTTGAATGTAAGGGTAGATATGATGACCTGTTAACCTGTATTTAAGGAGTTAACAGATTTCAACGCTACTTCATCGTATATTTTAAAAGTGTCTTACTTTATTTTAAAAACCCACGTAAAACCAACTTAACTGTCACAAAAACTATACATTTCTTATGTTAGTAAAGCAAGAATAAACAAGTGATACTCTCAATTTATACTAAAAAATAAAAAAAAGAAAAGTAATACTTGCAGAACAATCAATCATACATTATTTAAATTTTTCATTCCTTAAGTACACAATTAATTAACTTTCATGAATTGGACTGTTCATGAGTGGGTGGGTGGTATCTTACCCACCCATACTTGTAAGATGGTGATGAATCATCCAAACACCAAGATACAGAGAGCAGTAATGGCCCACCTGCCCATCTATACACATGGAGTTGTATTGACCACCCATAACGTAAGATGGTAATGACCCATCCGCCCACCATACCATAAGATGGTGATGACCCACCCACCCACCATACAGTAAGATAGTATTTATATATAAGTTTCTGACCTGTCATAATAAGATGACTTTTTAACAACAATGGCTGTCAAAATGATTTTTCTCTAGTAATATTAATAGTAGGAATTGCAAGTATAAGCATTTGTTTTAAAAGCACACAGATATATTTCTCATCTAATATTAATTTTTTTGTCTCTAATTATCAACTGTTTTGTGGAGCGGTAGTGTAGTACATTTGTATTATTGTCAGGAACTCTTTATCCTATCAGGAAATTCCTGTGGATTCGTTTTGCATAGTTTTCGAACTCGTTTTGCGAACTCTCTGCTATAAGGTTGACCAAAAATGATGGAGACTTGTTGATTATTGTTGTATACAGACCACCCAAGATGAAAGTTGAGAACATTTCAGTCTTTTTTTTCATCTATCTATAAGTGCCTTGAGACGGTCACTTCTGGCTCAAAATCTCTGATTGTTAACATTTTTACTAATGTTTCAAAGACAGAGTTTAAGTCCTCAGTGGTGAAGGCTGGAGTTTCTGATCATCATGCTCAACTAGCACACATATCATTACTCTCCTTGATCAATACGTAGTTTTTCTCATGATGACATACTTATTTTCAAGTTGCTTTTAACACGTGAGTCTTGGAAAGAAATGTATAAAGCGGTTGACGTGGATAAGAAATACAACGCTTTCTTCTCTTCGTTGGGTTGCCTTCTTGATTGGATATTTCCTCTAAAAAAGAAGATACTGTCGAAGCGGACGTATTCTTAAAAAATCCAGCTCAACAAAAGTCAAAAAAATTTACATAATCGCCTATTATTAGGGAGGTGATTAATGACTTGAGACCTGAACATGCTTGGAAACTATTTAAACAAATACATTTGAAAAATTATCTTAACAAATCGATCATCGATCCACAAATGGTTGCCAACCATTTTCAACACTTTCTTTGTCGATATTAGCGACCGATTAGGTATCAATAAATCTACACCACCTTCCATTGCTACAAATCCACTGACTCATTCTTTCTTTATATTGCCTGCTACAGAGGAGGAAGTAGTAAAAGTAATAGAGTCTTTGTCTTCTAGTTGTTCTTCGGGTGTTGATGGAGTGTCATCAAATCTATTGAAAAAATGTGCAAAAGAATTTGCTTCTCCCCTGACACACCTAGTTAATTCTTCGTTCACCTCTGGTTTTTTCCCCTCTTCTTTAAAACAGACAATTATAACACCTATTCAAAAAACTGGTGATCAAAGTGACTATGTAAACTATAGACCTGTTTCCATCTTGTCATCCTTCTCTAAAGTGTTGGAAAAACTCATGCTCAACCGTCTTCTGCCCTATTTGTCAACAAATAAGATTTTAACTCCAGCACAGTCTGGTTTCAGACCAGGCCTGTCAACTGTTGTATAACTTTATATCACCAGTTGTCACGAATTTGGCAAGTAGAAAGCATATTATTGGACTTTTCTTCGATCTGAGTCGAGCTTTTGACTTGGTCAACCATAAACTTCTTCTGGGAAAACTGGAGAACGCAGGCATTATGGGTGTTGCCCTTGACTGGTTCTATTCTTTTCTTGTGGGTCGTTATCAGATTGTGAAAATTCCATATTTGGATAATTTTGGATTCATGAGGAATCAGTTATCAGAAAGGAAACCAATTCTTACTGGGGTCCCCAGGGGTCCATATTGGGACCAATTTTACTTTTGATTTTTATTAATGACATCCCCAGCAGTGTGAACCATGCCAACTTATGTCTATATGCGGATGACACATCTTTACTAGTATCTAATCAAGATCCTTCAGCAGCAGAAATAGATGCTTTCTTAAATGGTAGCGCTTTGTTGCAGTGGTTTACAAGTAATCAACTTGTTGCCAATGCACAAAAGATTAAAGTGGTTAGGCTCCACATCCGTTATTTTGACTCTAACCTAGATCACAATTTCATTTTAGGTGACTCAGAGATAACGCAGAGTTCAGAGGTTGGATTCCTAGGATTGGTAATTGACAGCAAGCTTGTTTTCTCAAGTCACATTGCCTTGGTGTCTAGCAGAATTAGCAAGGGGCTATTCATTCTACGAAGACTAGCTTGCTTTATCGTCCTGTTATCAGCGTACTATGGATGTGTATACCCCCACTTGGCTTATGTGGTGGCAATCTGGGGAGCTCAAAGTTTAAATAATCTACACATTTTTAGATTACAAAAGAAAGCCTTGCGCATCATTTGTGGCCTCTCTGCTAGGGAATCCTGTAGAAACATCTTCCGCATGAACAATTTGTTAACTTTCCCATCGATCTATATTTTAGAATCAGTCACCTTTTTAAAAAGAAATTTTCATCTGTTTACTAACTCTGAATTATATAAAATACACACTTACTCACTTCGATATTATGACCATTTAGATATTCCACATCAACAAACATCTTTTTTACAGAAACAAGTTCAGTTTAATTGCATTAAACTGTACAATGCTCTGCCTCCATATTTAAAGTCAATTACCGATTTAAACAAATTCAAAAAAAACCTTAAAAATATTTTTGATACAGGGTGAATACTATTGCATTCGAGACTTTTTATGTAAATGACTTGATTTGTTCCCTGTATGCATTGTATTACTTAGACTAAGACTTGTTGTATAAACTATGTTTTGTTGACAATTACCTATGACAATGTTTGTTTTTTGGTGAATACAAATCTGAATGTAATGCAGTTTAAACCAGCTGTAGTAGCAGACCTCACTGTCTAAACATATTACTGGCACAACAATTCATATTATATGAGAGATTTATTTATAAGTAATAATATAATCAAGGGTCGAACAAATATCGTAAGAAATAAGTGAAATGAATTTTTAAATTAGGGAGAGTGGGTGGACCATTAAATATTGTTTATTTCTATAGAGTTGAATAAAACATTACACTACTAATCACTTTTCCATGTAATATTTCACAAAGAAAGAGATTCTATAATTTCTAAACTGAACTGAAATCAGTTGAATTCAAAAATTCTTCTAGAGTTCTTTCAATCTTATTTTAATAAAAAAATACCATACTTGTTTCACAACTGCAAATAATAATAATGCTTAAAACCACAAGATCATTCATTACTATATAATATCCACATTCATATATACAAAAGTTTCATATATGCATCCACCGCAATTTCATACAAAAAGCTAATAAAAACAAATTAACAATAATAAAATAGATAATATCATGAAGGAGGAAATAATATAAGGGAGATCTTTGGACAGCAAAAGACAGATGGATACAGACCACACAGAAATATGCATACATAGTACTGGACGTGAAAAGGAGATAGAAATTCTGTGGACATTACCGTCTGTTAACAGCTGTAATGATTTAAACAAGGTTTTTCATAACTCTTCCACTGTTAGTTTTAAATGAGGAGTCATGGAAACCATGTTTAAAACATTACACCTGTTAACCCCGTCATACATTTACAGGGGAGGTAAGTTAAGAATTTTAGAAAACCTTTCTAAAAGCATAATTCAAGAGTGAAACTTATTTAAGATTTATTTGATAAAACTCTACATAAACATACTACTAGCAGCACTGATGCATTACGCTCTCTTGGGTCCTAAGGCACAATAACATTAGAATAGAATATGATTTAGTGCTATAAGATATTTCACAACAAAACATGGCATTACTGTAGGCAGAGAAATTATGTGCACCCAAGTTTGTAGGTTGTTTCTAAGGAATTAAGAGGCCTACAAAAAATCATATCAAACCATTATTTTCCCCGTTTAATTGTACATTATTATCACATATGCATTTAAAAATTTTATTACAATTTTTATTCTAGTTAGAACAAAAAAAAAAACTGTAATTTTTACTATTTTTTGTTGTAGATTAAATTTACATCGTTATTACTCAAAAACCTGTTAATGTATCGTAGTCATATTTAAATACTTGATTGATAGGAATATTCTCTATAAGTTTTATAAATTTTAGATCTTAAAATTTTTCAGAAAACAAGTTGTTATCAATTCCCTGAAATATATTTTCTTGGCTTCTAGAGGAAGTTAAATAAAAATATAAAATTAATTCCTTGGTCTTATTGAACATGGCATGTATAGTTACGATGCTTTACTTTCATGTGTGTAAGTAAATGCAGTGATTTTATATTGGTTTAAATTAATATAAATTTATCAATTTAAAGTAATTTAAATCAATTTAAAATAAGTCCATTTACTAACACATTGTCATTCTGCTTCACGACAACGCTCGGCCTCACGTTGCGGCACAGACACAGACGCAACTGGACAAGATTCGTTGGGAAATACTGGATAATCCACCATACAGTCCTGACTTAGGACCATCGGATTTTCATCTTTTTCCAAAACTTAAGGAATTTCTTGGTGGAAAGCACTTGGAAAATGATGACATGTTAAAAGAAACAGTTACGAACTGGTTTAACAGTCAGGCGGGAGAGTTCTTTTATGATGGGATCCAAAAGGTGGTACCATGACTTCAAATATGTATCGATGTTAATGGTGACTACATAGAAAAGTGAAAAAATGTTCATATTTTAGTTTGTGATATCATTTATATCCATAAATAAAATTTCTCTTACGCTATTTGAGAACGGTTTTTACTTTAAAAATGACCCTCATAGTATGTATCAGGGATAGCTCAGGTATACTTGAGGCACAATTAGGATAATCTCTTAGGGACTGGTTTTGGGTACAAAGTGCAACTAGTATGTTTCAGGGATAGCTCAGGTATATTTGAGACACAATTAGGATGTTCTCTTGGGGACTGGTTTGGGCTACAAGGTGCAACTAGTATGTTTCAGGGATAGGTCAGGTATACTTGAGGCACAATTAGCATGTTCTCTTGGGGACTGGTTTTGGCTACAAGGTGCAACTAGTATGTTTCAGGGATAGGTCAGGTATACTTGAGGCACAATTAGGATGTTCTCTTGGGGACTGGTTTTGGCTACAAGGTGCAACTAGTATGTTTCAGGGATAGCTCAGGTATACTTGAGGCACAATTAGCATGTTCTCTCAGGGACTGGTTTTGGGTACAAGGTGCAACTAGTATGTTTCAGGGATAGCTCAGGTATACTTGAGGCACAATTAGCATGTTCTCTTGGGGACTGGTTTTGGCTACAAGGTGTAACTAGTATGTGTCAGGGATAGCTCAGATATATTTGAGACACAATTAGGATGTTCTCTCGTGGACTGGTTTTGGCTACAAGGTGCAACTAGTATGTTTCAGGGATAGCTTAGGTATATTTGAGACACAATTAAGATATTCTCTCGGGGACTGGTTTTGGCTACAAGGTGCAACTAGTATGTTTCAGGGGTAGGTCATGTATACTTGAGGCACAATTAGGATATTCTCTCGGGGACTGGTTTTGGGTACAAGGTGCAACTAGTATGTTTCAGGGATAGGTCAGGTACGATATTTGAGGCACAATTAGGATATTCTCTCGGGGACTGGTTTTGGGTACAAGGTGCAACTAGTATGTTTCAGGGATAGCTCATGTATACTTGAGGCACAATTAGGATATTCTCTCGGGGACTGGTTTTGGGTACAAGGTGCAACTAGTATGTTTCAGGGATAGCTCAGGTATACTTGAGGCACAATTAGGATATTCTCTTAGGGACTGGTTTTGGGTACAAGGTGCAACTAGTATGTTTCAGGGATAGGTCAGGTACGATATTTGAGGCACAATTAGGATATTCTCTCGGGGACTGGTTTTGGGTACAAGGTGCAACTAGTATGTTTCAGGGATAGCTCAGATATACTTGAGGCACAATTAGGATATTCTCTCGGCGACTGGTTTTGGATACAAAGTGAAACTACGAGGATCATTTTTAAAGTAAAAAACCGATTGCGCATCCGGTCACGTGACGTCCATTCCAGGCCAGCACATACTGGCCTGTCTCTGTCAACGCCGCCTTTACGTTTCACATCTCTGCCGATGCTGGTTGTGTGATTATACTGCTTTGTTTGTCGCAATATCAATCAACAATTATGCCGACTGTGAAGTACGCTCAGTTATTCGGTTTTTAAACGCAAAAAATGTTCGTCCTGCTGAAATTCACCAACAGCTTCTTGAAGTTTACGGTGAGGATGATATGAATGATGGAAATGTGCGAAAATGGTGTAGGCTCTTTAATGAAGGATGGACAAGTGTTCATTACGAAGAACGACCTGGATGGCCTACTGTCATCAATGAAGAGTTGGCACAAAAAGTTGATGAGGAAATTCGCCAAAATCGGCGCTTTAATATTAACGAACTTAGTCAGAAATTTCCCCAAGTTTCAAGATCAGTAGTTTACAACATTACTGACAAACTGCATTACAAAAAAATGTGTGCGAGATGGGTACCAAAAATATTGACACAAGAACACAAAGCGTATGGCATATTCTTTGTCCTTTTTGGAGCGCTATCACAGAGATTTCGATGAGTTCTTAAGTCACATTGTGACCGGTGATGAGGCGTGGGTTGCATACTATACTCCTGAGACGAAACGTCAATCCAGTGAATGGCATCATTCAAACTCATTGACGAAACCAAGAAAATTCAAGCAAGAACCTTCAACAAGAAAAACATGGCCACGGTTTTCTGGGACCGAAAGGGTATTCTTCTGATAGACTTTCTGCCACGATAAATGACAATAAATGCTGAAAGATATTGCAAAACATTATTGAAGCTTAGGCGCGCTATTCAAAACTGCCGGTGGGGCTTGCTCTCTAGCAGCGTCATTCTGCTTCACGGAAACGCTCGGCCTCACGTTGCGGCACGGACACAGACGCAACTGGACAAGTTTCGTTGGGAAATACTGAATAATCCACCATACAGTCCTGACTTAGCACCATCGGATTTTCATCTTTTTCAAAAACTTAAGGAATTTCTTGGTGGAAAGCGATTGGAAAATGATGACATGTTAAAAGAAACAGTTACGAACTGGTTTAACAGTCAGGCGGGAGAGTTCTTTGATGATGGGATCCAAAAGCTGGTACCACGACTTCAAAAATGTGTCGATGTTAATGGTGACTACATAGAAAAGTGAAAAAAAATGTTCATAATTTAGTTTGTGATATCATTTATAACCATAAATAAAGTTTTTCTTACGCTGTTTGAAAACGGTTTTTACTTTAAAAATGACCCTCGTAGTATGTATTAGGGATAGCTCAGGTATACTTGAGGCACAATTAGGATATTCTCTCGGGGATTGGTTTTGGTTACAAGGTGCAACTAGTATGTTTCAGGGATAGGTCAGGTATATTTGAGACACAATTAGGATATTCTCTCGGGTACTGGTTTTGGCTACAAGGTGCAACTAGTATGTTTCAGGGATAGGTCAGGTATATTTGAAACACAATTAGGATATTCTCTCGGGGACTGGTTTTGGCTACAAGGTGCAACTAGTATGTTTCAGGGATAGCTCAGGTATACTTGAGGCACAACTAGGATGTTACCAAAACAATCAACAGTATCGATAAAAAACTTTATGTTAAACTCCTCCTTACCAGCCACAATAACTAGTTAACCTGACCTTCAAATAAACAGCCACTTAGAGAGCTAAAATGAACCAAGAGAGCAGATAGAGAAAAGGCAATTGGGCAAAAGAAAAAAAACACCTTAACTGAAAGTAACAATAAATGTTATTTGTCTTAAAATTATCTGATAGACTAATCAACCTATATTGTGATATTGTACCGTTACAGGTTTTATGTAAAATAGCCTATTAGTTGTCCATAATTGCATCAAATGGAGCTCCCAAGGAAAAGCCATATCTAATCAGAACCATCTTGGTTCAAGGTCACTAGCTTACCTAGCATTAAACTAACTGTCTTCTTAAGTACAGAGTACTTTTATGATTAGGTTATTAAAAAAATAAAAAACTTGTTACATTATAATAACAATAAAAAATTAATAAGATAAGCCTTTTCTATAACCATCACCAAGTATATTTAGAACTGTACATCATTGACACTAATTATATGAAAATAGAAAGAAAACACAAAAACAACATACCGTATTTAAAAACACTTTAAAATGGAAATTTTATTTCATTATTGGGCTTAAAAAATACATAAAAATTTACATTTATATTTGTTGGAAGTGGTGATACAACTAAAAGCAGTAAATTAGTAACTTGCCTACCAATATTGTTTTCTAGTTTAAACTATTAGCAGATACAGTTTTATTAGAAGAGAATATAGACGCCTTAAAAGAACTGTAAAGAATATTTTTTTTTAAACTGGATAAATAGGGCTTAAAGAAAATGTTCAAAAATGAAGTACATACAGTTTAACAGAAATCAAAATAGAAATAAAGACAAGCTGCAAATAAATATATTGGCACGAGTTTGATAAAGTAGATGTTTTTAAGTACATAGGAGCAACGATATAAAAAGAAAATGAAAAAAAAGAACCAGAAAAACAAAATACAATCAAACAAATAGGTGCTTGTAATGTTGGAATAACAATGTCATCAAAACGACATAAAACAAAAAAAAGGTTGTACAAATGAATACTATGCCCTGCAATTCTCTATAGATCTGAAATTTGCAAGCTTAACAAAAATAAGAAATGAGAATAATAGTATTTGAAAGAAAGTACAAGGACAAATTTATAGTCGTACTGTAGAACAAAGAAAATGGAGAAGAAAACGTAATTGGGGAATTCATAATTGGCACAACAGTGAAGACATTATATACGAGTAAGTGTTGAAGACTAAGGTGGGCATGTACTAAGAACAGAGGAGGAATCTTGTCTGAAACAGTATTATGAAGGAACCCTAAAGGAAGGGTTCCCCAAGGGAGGCCAAGACAGAATTGTTGGAGTCAAGTGAAAGTGGACAAGAAAGGAAAAACTTGAAGCCACAGAAGAAGAGACAGAAGAACGGTCCAAATGGAGGAAGAATATTAGTACGGCCAAATATCAATTAAGATTACTGTGATTAGGAGTGAGTTAGTAATTAGTTTCTTAAAATTACAACTTTTAAACGATTATATGCTGTGAAATTAATCTATACATCATTGTAACTATTTTAAAAAAAAATTAACACTTGATTGTAACCATCCCAACGTTCCAAAACTCACCATGTGAAATGAAGAACATTGCTGTACATGCAATTGCTATAGTGAAAAACATTACTGCCGTACAACCCCTTCGTCCAAGGAAAGATATTCCAGGCAGATAGCCGCTCGCTATATATCCAGGCATTTCTACCAGGCTGACTAAGAGAAATGATAAGTAGTGGTTTCCTTCTGACTGCAAAGAATTCTGTGAGAGTCCAAAGTACGTAAAGGAACATGCTCCCCTGAAAACAAGGAATGTAAGAAAAACAAATTCAGTTAATGGACATTTTCACCAAGTAATCCTTACGGAGTAACATAGTCCTGCATTTTTAAACAAGGCCTGGACTAAAATACGATCCAAATCCTCAATTAGCTGGAGTATTGTGTGTAACCAATTTATAGGAAGTCATGAATAAGATGTTGTAATGCTTTTAGGAGTCAAGTTTTTATATTAGATGATCTCATAAACATGTTTAAACAAAACAATCAAGTTGCTTATTAAGTAAATTGTTTAAATAATATAATTTATTAAATTTAGAAAAATAAACAATAGAATCTATATACTTACAAGCTTATTAACTTGTTTAGCTTATAATTATAAAATCTCAATAATTGATTCTGAAGCAAGTCAATATCACAAACGGATATCTATGAACACAAATGTAACTTTTTTACAAACTAAGACTGAATTTTCCCTTATAAATGTCATTAATCTACATAATTTGTATGTGCAAAGATACTTTTAATATAAATTTACATTGTATGAAAATTAAGCTTATGCGTTTAGCAGTAGATCTAAGATATTGGTAACAAATGAACGGCTGAATATAATTTGCTTATTCTTATTACATTTGTTTGCTTCTCATTAAGAATAAAATGGGTAACTTTCAAAACTGTTCTTAAATATTCAAAATGTGATCAAAAGCCTTTTAAATGAAATTTAGTTTTTACAGTGTCAAAGAAACAATCAAGAACCACAAATTGTTTAAGCTCGCTTTATTGCATAAGTTTGTTTACTTTGAGATACACTTGACCGACCCTCCTTTCATCCAAAATACAATTCAATGGGCTTTCTTCTCAGCGACTGTCTTGATGGCCACAAAACAACTCGACGTACAAAACGACAGGCAATCAAGGTGACATTAATTGGATTTCTCTTTAAATATTTTTAATGTGCCTTGAGTTTAATGGAGTTAAAATTAAAGACAAACAATTTTCTATATAAATAATTGTGTCTAAGTTAGTTAAATTAGAAATTCTTTTATATATATATATCCAGTCTATATTGAAGTTTCAGTACTTTTATGTAAACCTTAATTATATATTTTATAATGCATACATTCAGTTATTCGAATTTAAATAATACAGTCATTTTTTAGAGGTACCTGCTAAATCCCAATCATAGTAAAAGATATTTTGTTAATCACTTTATCTGCTTTTACAGACACTTAATTGATGAATTATTAATTAATTATTGACATTTTGTAAATAAAAACCAGCCTTAGTTTCGGTAACAAAGATTACACTAATTTATCTGTACTCATTTACAAGCCATATTTGCTCGTATTTTGATGATCAGCCATCTTGATGCTAAGTAAAAGCATTGATTTTACTGTACATAGAAGATGGTTCCATCCAATGCTAAATTTTTAGGCACGGAATATAGGAGCAACCGTGCTGTTATCTGTTTTCAATAGAGTTAAAGAAGGCGAAATCGCCTCAAGTTTTGACTGTTCAGAGCGCAACCTGTGAGAAGTAAAGGAAACTAATCAGTAATTGATAGATAGATAAGCATTTTATTCACAAAAAAACAATAATTACAATGTAAAGATCATATACAACAATGGAAATAGTTCCTCTCATGGGCACATGCCTGTGGGAGGGGAACGGACCACTACCAGCCAGACGTAAAATAAAATGAAAATGTTACTATTATGTAAACAAATAAAAAATAAATACGTATATAAATAAACTTATGTCTCATAACAACTATTACTTAAATTACAAAGACATTTTTATAAACTAAAATTCGTAACATTAGAAGCCACAGCAAATAAAATAAAAACTAATAATAATAAAGGGTACTGTAATCCGTTAAAAAACTACCATAAAAACCTGACCTAAAACCTGGACACATTCACATTTACAGACACTTGCCCACGCCCATAATTACACAATATTGATACACAAAGCATTACACATTCATACACTTTGTGTGTGTGTAACGCATACACACCTACATGAAAGGTCACACATGCCTAAGAAAGACGCACCTGACTCCTCCACGCACACACGCTTGTTTAGAATACACGAATTAAATACACTATCAAACATAAACCTTCATATACGCACACACCTAGCATTAATAATGGGCACAAGCACAGTGACTTTATATCACACACACCAACCAAAAAACACAACACATGCACACACACATACATCCTCTCACGCACAATCATACCATAAACGCACATTCAAACCTCACACGCATACACTCACGCCTCACACATACCTCAGTCCACAGTAAAAAAAAAAAAAAAAAAAAAATTGAAACAACAAAAAAAATGAATAAATAAATGCACACACATGCGCACCTACATACACACACAACAGAAACATGACACATCCATTCCCCCTCTCATTCCCCCATTTCTTTCTCTTACTCTTGAGTCGCTCGTCCGGAAATACTTCCCCCACCCTGGCTGCCCAAATTGTTTACTGTGGCCACACCGATATTTCTTGTCATTGACATTGTTCCTTGTGCGTACAAAGGCATTGCAAACGCAAACTTTTAGTTGCGACGGCAGGGGCTCACTACGTAGCCCTTGGGCCGCTAACACTATTTTTTGCGGCCTTTAATTTTTTTTAAACTGCAATAATGTATTAAGTGCAGGCAAGTAAAATAATTTGTCTGTTATTTCCAATTAATTATTTTAAATAGTGTTGTATTATACAACATCTTTGGTTTACTTACTAGGTTTCTTTACCTATAATGTATGTATATGGGTGTTTATAGAAACTGTATGTATATGTATGGTACTTGCGACCTTAGATTATTTTGAGAAAAGTAATAATGCTCATCATGAAATCCTAGTAAGGAACCCTGAGTTAGGGGTTTGTGTAAATAACAATTTCTGTACATTTATATTTTGAAATTTGGATGAAGGCAGATCTAACCATTTCGACCCTAGTAAAATTTAAAAAAATTGTACATTTCCACAATGTTATTACTTTAAATAAACAAATTATTTAAGCATTTCAATAAAAACCTCGTTTAATTCATTAAAAACCGTGAAATGAAATTTTCAAGCAGGAACAGCGTAAAATCTTTTCAAAATTAACCAAAATAATTAATGAATCAACCAGAAATCTTGTTCGAACCAGAAATTGTAGTTTCCTTACAATAGGGCTTAAAAGTTAAAACTTAGCGCTTAAGAAATACTGATTAAAGCCTTTTTTTATTTATTATGCTGATCAAATTTATTTTCTAGAGCCATAGTTTGATAAAACATAGGATATTTTACAGCTTTTACATTTAAAATAACTGTTATAGTGTAAAATTTCATAGTTGTAAAATAAAATTGTACATTTGTATTTTGTTCCAGCATTGGTTATCATGCCATAAGTATATTAACAATTTAACTCACTTCACTCGTTGGGAGCTTCGCCACATAATCGTCAATGGCTTTCCAAGAAGATCACGGTTGCTACCCAAACTGATCACCAATGCTTCCCAAATCAATCACAGTTGCTACCAAAAATGTAATAAGTACTATTCAAGATAATAACGAGTGCTAACCAAGTTGATCAAGGCTACTACCAAAGTTATTGCTGAAGTGGGAGACCCAAGCTTATCATGGATGCTACCTAATATGAACACGGGTGCTACCCAAGTTAGTCACAGGGAAATATCCAATTTCATCACGGGAGACTACTCAAGTTGACACCAGGGGACTATCTAAGACAATTACGGAGGTAGCAAAGTGGTATGGTTGGCTACCCAAGGTAATCACAGGGTCCAAGTGGATCCAGAAAGTGCACACTGCTATCCTTAACTACATATATTATTTATATGTGGTGAAACAAGTAGGTTAACCACTACCGAAGTATGACACTGGTTATCCTATCCTAGTTGATTATACAGTAGGCTATTAAATTGATCATGAACCCACAATGTAAAGTAAAGTCCACAATCATAATATTTTTACTAACACTCAAATTCACAATATCAAACATATAGATTATAAAACAGATGCATTCAAAGAACCGAAACGTAGCAACAATGTAAGACGTAAAGGCTACGATTGCAGTTGGCTTACATGTTCGATTGATTCGTATATGTTTGAAACACCTCGTAGTTCCAGCGTTTGCTGCAAGACCGTTCTGAAGTCAAGCTGGGACAGTCATTAAATATAGCATAGCCATTAAATTATACCAGTTTCACGAACGATTAATTACGATCATTAACACATAAATAGAAGCTCATTACCTTTGTTCTTTAATTGGTGGAAGAAAAGTGTTGCGCAGTCACATGCAAGCGGATAGATAATTGGAAATGTAAACAGTAAAAACAATCGATTCAATTGGAAAAAATCTAACTATACGACTGTTTAGTTTTGTAAATCTCACTCCCCTCCTTACATCCCCACTATAAGGATATAGTGGCAGTTAGACTACCCACCCGCCCATACAGGCCTAGTGGTGATCATGGGGGCTACCCAAGTTGATTACGGGTTGCTAGACAAGTTGTGCATGGGGGCTACACACGTTGATCAAGCATGTGTAGCTGTTAATAACAGGTTGCTACCTAAGTTGGCCACAAGGGGTTTCTAAACTTGACTATGTGGGATACTGTTACCCAATATTTTATTGTTTATGAAAGGTGAAATATCAAAGTTTAAAAACAGTTTCTTTAACACCCTAGTTACGAAATATAGTGTGTAATGTTTAATTTTTCCAGCTTCTTTTTAATCATGCTTGAGTGGGAAGAATATTAAAAAAAATCACACGTTTCTGACAAAAACTCACTTTACCAACTTTCTGTGATGAAACTTGAAAAAAAAGAAGAAAAACGAACGTAAGTAAGGTTTCTTGTGAGCGTAGTGGTTAGCACTTCTGCTTCACATGCAGAGGGTCACAGGTTTAAATCCCGGGAGGTCCACTACAAATTTGCTTGCTGGATTTGGACCATTGTCCCGTTAGCAACATTAGTAGATTCAGTTTAAAATGTCTCTGGCGTAAATAGACTAATAAAAAACTATTGTAAACACAGTAAAAATGTAAAGAACCATTGTTTTATACAATTTATTTTTAAATTAAGCTGCTATTGAGTATTTCCTTAATACACGCCCTCCAAACACCAAACCTAGCACTTCCTTCCTAGTTCAGCTGACTCAGTTCATCCTGGAAAAAAACCACTTCCAAAGTTCTGGCATCAACTACCTCCAGATCAAGAGTACCGCTATGGGCACCCGCATGGCCTCTTCCTATGCCAACCTGTTCATGGGGAAATTGGAGAAGGACTTTCCTTCAAAAACAACCCGTCCAACCCCTCTGCTGGCTCCGTTTCATCGATGATATTTTCATGATCTGGACTGACTCCGAAATCAATCTTGACACCTTTCTTCAAAGCCTAAAAAACTTTTCATCCCTGAATTTCACCTGACAATCCTCTTATGAACGCATAGTCTTCCTTGATGTTGAAATTGGATTGGAGGACGGTGTCCTTCAAACTGATATTCACATCAACCCTACCAATAAACAACAATACCTTCACTATACCAGCTGTCACTCCCAACAACACTAAATGCTCCCTACCCTATAGTCTAGCCACCAGTGCCAAACGTATCATTTCCTCTCCCAGAAACCTAAATAAATACAACAACCAACTTGTCAGTGCATTCTAAACGAGAGATTACCCTACCAACCTTATTAAAAACTAAATCCGTTTAGCCCAGTCTCAAAACCAAGCCCAAACCAGAAGCAGTTCCCAATGCTTACCCCTTGTCACTAACTACCACCATGGCCTACAGAAACTCAACCAAATTCTGAAAGATGACTTCAACTTCTTAAAAGCTTCCCCCCACACCAAAGATCTCCTTGAAAAACCTCCTATTGTGACTTTCAGACAAAACAAAAACCTCCGCCAAAGCCTGGTCCATCCTAAGTTACCTAATCCCAACATACTGACCTGTCCTAAAGACCAGCAACCGGTCTAAACTACCCTCATCACGTTTATACTTGAATTGAAGCTCTCAGTCTGAAACCTCCAGGAAAATTCACAAAAGTTTACATTTTTCACTCAAAAACAAGATAGTGACCTAAGTGTGGTATCAAATTAAAGGCGTTCTTCTCTCGCTCCTAATATGCTACCACAGTATAGAAAATGGTATGTTTATGGCATCCAATGCTCCAAAAACAAAATTCATGGTCAAACAGGTCATGTATCCTGGCAAGACTGTAGGCCGAGATCCACAAATGAAGCTGTAGCAGAGAGTTGAGGTGAGGCCGCAGGCTGAGGGCTGTCAATTAGTAAGATATAAAAAAGAAAGTAAATAAAATAATAAATCATCAGCGTGACTAAATAGCCTCAGTGTCAGTCACCGTTCACGTTGACAGGCAAGACAAGTTAGGGTTCCCATTCATTTTTACAGTAAAATACGACACCGGATATATTTATTATTCATCTCTAAGACGCCGATCGTAGAGATATGGGCGAATATGAGTCATGAATGAGTGTGATGAGTGTAGATGAACGAGTGTAGTCATTGTTACTATCTGAGTTCGACTTAGCTCAGAAAGGACTAATTATTAATAGTCCAATAGCCAGGGCAACTATGGAACCTACAGCTTTACGTGGAATCCGAACCACTTAGTGTTGGTCTGATTTTCAGCTAACTGACAAGTTTGACACTTAGTTATCTACACAACACCCGAACCTTGACTACCATTCAACACGGACACTCCAGACTTCTCTAGTAGTGTCTATATTGATGACAACCATTGAGCGGACGCCGTGTCGGTATTAAGAGAACCGAGCATGGAACCTATCGCCTACAATATCCCAAACACTTGGGGGTCTGGTGGGAGAGGAGGTTATTTGTAAAGTGTCTTTTATAAATTTAACTATATGCGATTCAGGTTGTCAATCAGGGAAAAATTAATAACAACTTTGTTACATATGTTCGTAATATTAGAACTATATTTTAATTTAAGATTACAGATTAATATAATATTATTAGACAGTTAATTTTTTCTTTTAAAAAGTCATTCATTACGTTTAAGTTAACTCAGCAGAATTCAATAAATTGTCATAATTGTTCAGGCATCTCTTGTGCTAGTTATACTAGTATGCTTAAGACTGAAACCAGTCAAATTTTTCTGAAGATATTAATTTTTAAAGTAATACGTGACATATCATTTTTAACTTTGATGCTAAGAACAGCTTTGCCATTCTCCACTGACAGTCCAATTTGATCGGGTGTCTAGACATTTTTCATTATAATAAAACTCGTTCATCTGGTGCCAAAGGACTGAGTAGAGAAAGAGCAAACTCCAAAACTGTTTCAAAATTTTCACAGTAATTTTCGGCCAATTTCAAGAGTTGAAAATCTTTTTTTAAGGGGAGGGAGGTGTATGGTATTATATATGAGATATTACACAACCTCTCACGAGTGTTGATTGCCCGAAGTAATACATGTTTGTATTTTTTACAATATTAAATATTTAAAATATATACTTTTAATATTAATAGAATGAAAAATACGGACTCTTGCCCAGTTTTTTCTTTGTATGGTACGGACACGGACATTGAATGTAAAATACAAACTGTCCTTACATAATACGGACAGTTAGAACATTTTTTATATTTTGAATGAATTATTTAAATTCATTTAAATATTTCTATTTATATTGTTAAATAGTTAATGAAATATTTAAAAAACAATAAAGCAATTACTTGGAACCAAATTATATTTTAACAAATTTAAATTCTATGCCAGAGAGGGTAATAATAGGACTTTTTAATCAAATTAAAAACAGTTCTGTACACATATTGTCTCAATTAGGCCATAAGGCAAAAGCTATTTTTATCTTATACAATATTATACTATAAATATATTAATGATTTTTTAATTAATGTTATATAACTTTATCATATAACGTACAGTTTTATGTTTTGTCCAGTTTTCTTTATAAATATAGTATTATATTAGGCATATTTCATTATTTACTTTGTCAAATAAATAAATAATTTAAAATTTTAAGTTATTTTATTATTCCATCATTTCATATATTGATAGAATATTTGCAGATTACATTTGTAATATAAACGGAGCCATTAATTACCAATGAAAACAATTTTTTGAAAAATCAACTTGACTTACCAAATGTGAAATATTTAATAATTGATGTACAACAGCTGATTTAATCACCTAATGAATAATTAAAATGCACTAAATGAAGATTATTCCAGATGGACCACAGAACTTGAAAATGTATCCCTACATTAGCAGGAATTATCACCAGCATTGCCAATAAGATGGTTGCCTTATTTGTTTATGTGTGCCTATTTACAAATAAACACAACGTTTTACTTTATTTAATTATAAATATTACTTATTTCGGTATGTGTCACATAGATTTTTATTAAGATATTATCAACTCGGTATTAATATTTTCTAAAGAGATGCTAACAAACATAAAACAAGAACCCAGATAAAAGTCGTCTGAATGAAGTAAAGGAAACAAACAATTGTCGTAACGGAGCAGCGTTGCTTGTTTAACCTGTAGAGTTGAAGGAGGGTCTGACTGGTGAATGGGGGAGTGGGTTGAGAGGATGGAAGTGAGAGAGACAGAAAAGCATGCGAGAGAGAGGTAGAGAGGAAATAGGGCTATGCGCAGCGTGGGGCCTCAAAACACTTTTGGGGCCTCACCACAACCGATATGGATGGAATATCTCTTGATATAGTAAAATCAATGTTAAAAGTCAAGAAAAGAATTATTTTTGGAAGAAATAATTAGAATAGATCAATTACTTTAAAGAAAACCCCAAACAGAATGGCTCTTAGGGAGGGTTGTACGAGAGATGGAGAAATTCTCCAACCACAGTCCTTCTCCAGCAAAAGCATGCCGCAAATTACAGTAAAGTCTGTAAGTTCCCATATTAATGACATCAATAATATAAATAATGATAAGAGATGATTACTAAACCACCAAAACAATGTATGTAGTTTACATTCCGTTCCGTTCCGTTCCGATCCACAAACGGATCTAAACTACATACATACACGGTGACTGTGCGTAGTGGGGGACAGAATCACCCGCGTTGCATATGAGCTCTCCCCATGCTAATCACTGTGCTAAAGCTAGCACAGGTTCGTTAGTTTGGTGTGAGACGAGCTGTCACATACTGACCCACCGGCCACCCATACACGTACAGTGTTATTGACATACCCGCCCACCCATACAAATACACTGGTATTGACCCACCCGCCCACCCACACACGTACAGTGTTATTTACCCACCCGCCCACCCATACAAGTACACTGGTATTGAACCACCTGCCCACCCATACATGTACAGTGTTATTGACCCACCCGCCCACCCATACAAGTACACTGGTGTTGATAGATACCATAAATAATTGATAAATAAAGTTGTTGATAGAGGAGATATATGAAATATGATACCTTATCATTGAAATAAAAGGAACCTCAAGATGCTTACCGACATAAAGCACACACTACAAGGCGTTTCATTATTATTTTAGATTGTAATACTTCACGAATTTTAAGATCTTTAGTTGATTCTTCTTTATTTTTATCCTTGTCTTCGTTTTTATGTTTGTCTTTCTAAAACACAACACATTAGACAAATTTATTGAAATTAATAATTATTTATTAATTAATAGTGTAGATTCATAAAAATTATTAAGGAACAATTATGTTCACTATACACAAAATAATGTCATGTCAATTTTCCAACAGTAAAATTGGACAGAGATATATAGGGCATTTTAGTTCATCAGACATATTTTTTTACAGAAAAAAAACATGTCTGATGAACTTATATGCCCTATTTATATTAGTAAAATATAACACACTCAAAGCTGGATTAAGAACTGCAGTACTTTACTTTTATCTTATTCACAACTGCAGCTTTAACTCCCCTATTGAAAATAATGCTAACAATTGTCTGATGCTACATTTAAATTGCTATCAATCAATCAATAAAAGCTCTTTATTCATTAAATGTGTACAATATTTTAAACTTATCTAAAACTACTTCACATAAATGCAGCACTATAACAGTTTTAAAATATTCATACACCCTCCATGGGGCGCGGCTCGGAGGTTTCCTCCGTGGTTATTTTATTTTATTCATAAGGCTATGTTATCCTGGTGTCGGCAGTTCGCGCTCTGACTTACTTCACGAGCGTCATTCTAGGAAGTGATTACGATACCCCTCCCACCCTTTTTCAAAACAGCGGTCAGTGCGAAGCAAGTTTTTGTAACGTGCTAGATGAAACCTCCGTGTGCGCCCAACCACGTTATGTGATTCAGGACGAAAACTCCGTGTGCGCCCGATTGTGCTCTGGTTTTTTCAGACAAAAATTCAATATACTGCTGCTCGTGTTGTGGAATAATTGTGTTTTCCCTATATTGTACATTATATACTTAAATTATTTTACTGTGAATTCCAAATGGAAACTAAAGAAGAGAGAATTGCGAGACTTTTGTCCAGTGTAGAAAGAGAGGAACAATATGAAACTGTAAATAGGCCAACTGAAACATTTGTTCATGATTTGTTTGCAGAAGACGTGCTACAGGATACTAATGTAGACAGTGACGACGGTGGTGAACAATAGGAACAAGATTTTGAGGAAGAACAGGACGCACAGGAACCGGGTGAGCAAGGAATTTATTTACAAGAAAATTCAGATTTTTATGACTTGGAAAATATTTCATTCAAATCTAGAATGACTGAAAATATTATGTCTAGATTGCTTGGCAAAGAGGCTTATATTAGCAAAAGCAGAAATATGCTCTGGGACTTACGACCTTCAGCAAACATGAATAGAACTCCTAGATAGATAGATAGATAGATATTTATTGCCATTAGATATTTCACAAAATATATTGGCTTAGTCATAAGATACAGACAGCACTGGTCTACTCTCTAAAGTCCATTTCTGTCCATTTCTGCGTCACAAACTCAGTTATAGAATAAAATAGATGCTTGATTAAGAATTCCTGCAGAGTCTTTTTAAAATCTTTCTTGTCAAGTTGTCTAATTTCTAACGGAATTTTATTATACAATTTACTAGCCATTATTAGTGGACTCTTATCACTTTTAATTAGTCTAACCTGAGGCAGGTTTACATCATTGCAATATCTTGTCTCATGGCTATGGATCGATCCTCTCAGCTCAATTTTGTTTAAATTTGCTCTTAGGTAGAGCAAACATTGCAATATATATAGAGTAGAGGGTTAGTATTTTAAATTTAAAAAAAACCCCTCTGCAATGTTCAAACTTATTAATCTTAGCCATAATTCGTATGGCTTTTTTTTATAATAAAAATACTTCCTGGGCGTGAGAGGAGCCTCCCCATACAATAAGGCCATATGACAAGTGAGGTTGAAAAAGCCCAAAATATGCCTGCCGGAGACTATCCTCATCGATTTCACCGCAAAGTCGTTTTAAGGCATACACACTTTTGCTTAATATTTTTTTTATTCTAATTATGTGGTGATGCCAATTTAGTAGTTGGTCAAATATTATACCAAGAAAAGGAGGATTAATATTGATATTATCAGTGCTAGGTATTTCTTTTAAGCTGAACACCACAGTCCTAGGAGGAATATAGTTAGGGTGAGGGTCGGTTGTGTGGCTGGATGTGCTAAAAATGCTACCACGCCTATTGAGGCATGGAGTCTTTTCTTCACAGATGAAATGATTGATGATATCACAGCAAATACAAACATTTATATAAATGAAAATAGAGACAAATTTTCCAGAGACAGGGATGCTAAAACAACAACACCAATCGAAATACGAGCGCTTTTAGGGCTTCTTTATATGGCAAGTGTAATGAAAAGTAGTCACACAAATTTAGAAGATCTTTATGAAACTGATAGGACCGGTATTGAGTTTTTTAAATGCACTATGTCAATCAAAAGATTGAAGTTTTTACTAAGGTCTATCAGATTTGATGATATTCTTACATGAACTGACAGAACGGCTCTGGATAAACTGGCACCTATCAGGGATATATTTAATGAGTTTATAAATAAATGTCAGAAAAACTTCTCTGTTAGCGAGTTTGTGACTGTAGATGAAATGTTAGAGTCATTCCGTGGAAGATGCTGCTTCAGGCAATTTATGAAGTCAAAGCCGGCCAAATATGGAATTAAGGTATATTCTGCAGTCTGCGCAAAGACCTTTTATACTTTTAACATGGAGGTCTACGTTGGGAAACAACCGGAAGGGCCTTTTGTTGTAGATAATTCTAGTAAAGAGGTAGTCTGTAGAATGATTGAACCAATCTCAGGGACAGGCTGGAACGTAACGGTTGATAATTTTTTACATCCATTCCTCTTTGTGAAGAATTAGAATCAAATCACCACTTGTTGGAACGTTATGTAAAAATAAAAGGGAAATTCCATGCTCATTTCTTGAAACAAGGGCTGGCCAGTAGGAAGTTCTGTTTTTGCTTTTAGGAAGAAATCTACTATGGTGGCATAAAAGGCTAAAAAAACAAACATGTCATTCTTATTTCTAGTATGATGATGACGCTGTCGATTCAACAGAAGAGTGCTCATCTTCTGGAAAGCCAGAAATAATCCTCTTTTATAATAGTAGCAAGGGGGATGTTGACACGGTTGATCACTACAAGGAACTATACTCCACTGCCAGAATTTGCAATCGGTGGTCTATGAGACTATTCTACACACTACTAGACATTAGGGCATTGAATAGCTTCATTATATTGAAGAAAAATCTTAAAGAACCTAACATGAAGAGAAGAGGATTTTTGAAACAGTTGGCATTTTCCTTGTGTAAAGACTATGCTAAGTATAGACTAGGCCTCAGATTTATTCCAAAAAAACTCAAAGCAAGAATCTCTGAGATCATGGGTATTGATTATTGTGAAAATCAACTTGCGCCTCCTAATGAAGATGTGACATCTGGTTGATGCTGCCTGTGTGACTGGAAAAAGAACCGTCCGTCAAAAACAAGATGTACACAATGCAAATTTTTCATTTGCCGTGAACACTCTTCTGTGCGATGTGTTGGATGTGTTACTGCAGAAGAAGAAATGGAATACAGCAGTGAGTCAGTGTAAGACATTTCTGTCACAATAATGGTGAATATTCCTACGATTTATTTTGATTTTGGGTTTTTAGAATAATATTTTTATGGTTAAAATATTTCACCACAGTTTATTTTTGTTTGTTTTTAACTTGAGGAACAGTTTTATGTTGTTAACTTAACCAATAAAGTAAGATTTATTGAAATATATTGATTTTTATTAAACCCGGAGGAAACCTCCTTGCGCACCTGATCGTGTCTTAAATTTTATGCGCCCGATGGAGGGTTAATAGAGTACAATGCTTAGTCAGTTAAATAGTAACTTAACTTATTTTTAAGAGACTTATTGAGTACATTTAAGGCAATTGTAAGATAAATATTAAAAAAATAGTAATAAGGATCGCAAGTGAGTTTATTTTTGATGCTCAAAAGGGGCGTTTACAGTTTGTGAAACGAAAGAATTTTTGATTGATAACATGATTTCCGAGAGATGATTTTTAACATGATCTAAAACTACTTTTGACTAGAGATTGCTAAATATAACATCATCAGATGTATGGCATTTGCTGCATCTTACAAGAGATGTGCTGACCCAACCATATAAAAAAGACATGGAAGTTAATTATCCAGGACAGTTTATTTCTTATTTAGTCAAGGACTTTGGTTTGTAACAAAGACTACGTTTATCTAAAAAATTTCCAATTCATATTTAGCCATATCTATGCACTTCTGTGTTTTATTAATAAAATAAAATACACTCCCATACTGTAATGACTAATAATCTAATTTTTATGAAACTAAATTGTTAACACTTTTCGATCGGTAGTTAAGCCTGGGCAGATGATGCAAACGCTCAAGTCATGCTGTGATCATTTGATAACTACAATTATACGACCTCCAATTACCCGAATCGCCAATTATCTGCATCTCTCTTTCACAGATATTTTTAACCTTCATTAAATACCATAAATAAGTGTGCCAATGAACATTTTCTTCATCTCTGGAATGGCCTTTCCTCTTCCTATAAGTAGGTTTTTGTTTGTGTGTCCTCCTGGGTCCGGTGCCTTTGCACCCAACCTCGGAAGGCCCAGCATTTGATTTTACAAGGGTGGGTTGCAAATGCACTGTACCCAGGAGGGCACACGAATGAAAACCTACAAATATTCAGTACATACTGTAGTTGGGCACTCTATGGTCCATCTTACCGCGTGACTACTGTAGTGTAGCTTAGCGTTGGCGATTACTCACAGTCAGTTACGTCACAGGATATAATGTTGTACATAATGTCTATCACATTGGTTGTCGACTGTCACTAGTCAGAGAGTGTATTACAGGTTTATAATTTTCTCAATGGCTGTATGGTGTAAAATTTTGACAAAATTCCCATTTTCCTTTCAATAATTTTTTAAGTTTTTTTAAAAATAAAACATTATTTTGAAATATAGATTTGATATTTTATAGATTTTAATTAATTCCAGAGTAAAAAAATAAATACAAGATACAACAATTTTAAAGTTAATAGCTATAACAGAACTGAAGTTATAGGATTAGTTTTGATATAATTTAAGTTCTGGTTGAAGGTAAATCCGAATTCACTGGTCATTAAAGGCCTTATTGATTATGTGACAAAGGGTAAGTTGTTATTATTATTTTAATGTTAACATATATAAACATTAGGACCGTCCATTCTATATGCATACTTCATCGCCATATGACCAGGAGTCATCTCCAACATTTCCAAACCTCCTGAGACTTCCATTTAATGCAATAATTGGCACATTAGTTTTTAAAAGCTACAGTAAATACATGCACATAGAATTAAACCCAACACTCATATTACCAGTTGTTCAGCATCTTTCAGTTCATTTATGACATTTGGTAGCTTGTGTGCCGTGTTATTTAATTTCGCTATTTTCCGGAAGACTGTCTCAACTTCGCTGTACATTTGTTTAGTGTATAACCAATGTATAGATTCTGGAAGCATCCTTTAACAGAAAAAATAAAGGAATAAGAACATAAGATAAAACTTAGGTTGATATAAGCGGTGCGGGTGAGGTTGGGAGGTGCCTGTCAAACATTGTGTCGCCTTGAAAAGGTCATTTAGCACATGGCATAACTCTCCATTTAACAGAAATTAAAAAAAAAAAAACTATGTGATGTGTAGCTAATTAATGTAGATCAGTAAGATTATTACACTCGATTTGTCTCCACCCTATGCTAAGGCTATTTCTATATACCAGTTAATTTAAAAATATTCTTTTTGAAATCAGGTTGTTCTCCTAGATAACAAAGATTTATAGTCTAGAAAACAACTTAAGTCTACTTTAGGAGGATGCATTAGGATTTAAAATCACTAAAATAAATCTATTTAATTGTCTTGGTTAGTAATTACTGCCTTTTAAAATCTCTGAGAACTGTCCACAACTAATGGAATTTTATCTAATAAAAAATGTTAATTCTACGTAGAAATTATAACTAAAAAAATGTTATTTATCACACCTTTTCAACGATACATGAATGTAAAATAATACTCGACTGTGAGGATATTTGATTAAAGAGAGCACTGTTGATATAATGGGCATGATATGAGAAAATAAGGTTCCTATAATAAACAGTACATCAAACACAGTAATGAAAAATGAAGTTACCAATGAAGTACCACAACAGCCAACATAGGAACATAAAATATCCTCAGCAACAATCTCCAGTCTTGAGCCCACCAGACGAGACCAGCCAGCACCACTTGGCCTAAAGCGAAGTACGTAGAGATGATCATGACCCCCGTAAGACGTTTACTAGGAGCCAGTGTCTCCAAACCTGTAACAAAATGCAAGATTTTAGATCTCCAACTGAGGATCAAATGAAATTAGATTTCCTTTGAATCTATAACTTGAGTTAGGACAAGAATTATTTACAAATAGTATGTTTATATAAAGTAAGACAGTTATAATCTGGCAACTGAGAGTCAAGAAGCCTCGATAGTCCAGTGTGATTGGAATCTCAATGTCGGTAATGATAAAAACAGCCGGAAGAGAGTTGAAGCTGCTGGGAGTGAGTGAATATGGTCCCAGAGATAGTGAGAGCGGTCAGAAGTGATAGCAGTCAGGAGTGAATGAGGGCAGTCAGAAGTTAGTCAGAGCAGTCGGAAGTTGGTGAGAGCAATCAGGAGTGAGTAAAGCAGTTGGGAGTGAGTGAGAGCAAACAGGAATAAGTGAGAGCAATCATGAGTGGCAGTCAGGAGAGAGTGAGGGCATACAGGCAAAAGTGAGAGCTATCAGAAGTGACAGTCGGGAGATTGTGAGAGCAGTCAAGACTGAGTGAGATCAGTCAGAAGAGAGTGAGAGCAGTCAGAATTGAGTGAGATCATTTGGGAGTGTGTGAGATGGTTGGTAGTAAGTGAGAGCAGTTAAGGTGAGTGAGTACAATTAGTTGTGATTGATCAGGGTAATCTGAGATCTGCTTGTGCTTCTTTCCATCCTTCCCACTCAATACTGCATGGCATAGCTATTGGTACTGTTCCTATTTGGTGTTACGCCATATTGGTTGTTTGGGCATTCTTTGAAACTCTTTCGCAGTTAAAGTTGATTAGCTGAGTTGGTGAATTTACATTCTGCAGTTATTCACATTCAGTACAGTTACTTAAGAGACAATTGTGTCATGAGAGTTTTTGTTATGGGTAACTGTAAAATAAATATGCCCATTATTTTATTAATTGTATACCTATTATTTTATTAATATGTATTATTAAAAATAATATTCTATTTGTTTGTTTGTTTTATTCTTCTTAGCTCTGTTTTTATATAGATACTAAGCAATAACCAAAAGTACATGAACGATAATTATTTCACCATTTTTATGATTCCAGCCAACTGTAAAGTTTTCCTTCGTGAAGCTCTCTGGTCTGAGGAAGAAAAACGTAGATTGCCGATATTTATAACCATAATATTTTGTACATTTTGTACAAATAATACATTTTTGTTGTGTGATGTTCACTTGTTTTTCCTGTTTTTTAATGAAACCTTGTTAATCCGGCATAGACAAAACTCTGAGGAAGTCGGATTACCAAGGACTTACTGTATTTGTGTATCAATAGAACATCAAATCAAATCAATTTCTTTATTGTCACAAATACATTTTCAAGTCTAGCAAAGCTAGAAAAACAGGTGACATTGTCAGCTCTAGAAACTAGGCCTACTCTAAAATTAAAGCAAAGTTTATTAGAAATTACTTAGTCAAACACAAAATGCAGCTTTAAATGAAATTGTCATTGTCATTCCGCATCCGCAAAGTAACCTGGATAAATAATACCTGCCACCAATAAATACAGGCATATATTTAGCATAAAACTAAATTAATTTCCTTTATAATGGCCATCTCCAATTTATATATGGAAAGAGAATTTGTCCAACTATATGATATATGATATATATATCCGTGCGCCATCCTACTTTGGCGTATACGGAGCGTCCCCTGGGTGGCGGATAGGGTAGAGGTCGGGAGTTATGCATAGCATTTCTCCCGGTTAGGTCCATTGGACCCGCTGACCATAAGTAGGTGCGGTCCTCCATTCATATTGAGGGTTGAGCATAGGGCTAACCACCTTACCTTGTAAAAATCTTCTGGTTACGAACCGTCAACAAAATGCCTCGGAAAAGACCGGATTAAATGGAAAACGACATAGGATTCGCTCAACGGACTTAAGATTTGGAACTTGGAACATTCGCTCGCTTGCTATTCCAGGAGCAGTCAATATTGTATGCAATGAACTAGAAAGATACAACTTGGACATAGTGGCTCTCCAAGAAACAAGATGGCCCTTTAGTGGTATAATTAACTCTGGAAAATATTCTATATACTACAGCGGAAGAGATGATGGAATACACCAAGCAGGAACTGGATTTGCTATTAAAAAAACTCTGTTGGAAGCTCTAAATAAATTTGAGGCTGTGAATGAAAGGCTGTGCCTGATTAGACTAAGATGTAGATTTAAGAACATGACTGTGATAAATATGTATGCTCCAACTGAGGATAAAGAAGATGAAACCAAAGATGAATTTTATGGACAGTTAGAATAAGAATAAGAATAAGAATAAGAAAATCTTTATTCACATAATAAGTTTTTTATAAAACAGTTTGCCATGTGCACAAGGCACGCTCGGCTAAAATGAAATTGAAGAATACATTTAAAATTAAACTTAGTCTTCTAGCAGTCTTACTTCACTATTTCTACATCAAAAATATAAAGGAAACACAACACTGTTAATTATTTTAAACTAAAACATGAAACATAATATATACATTACACATTTAAACATATGCCATAAATATACTAACAATGTATTAATACTATAAGATTCAATAAGCATATACAAGGTTTCTAATCTATTGTTTGAAGTAATTTTTTTAAGTTTGTCTTGTAATTAGAAAGTTTTTCATCAATATTAAGATTTTTTAAAAATTTATTAAACATTAAAGTGCATTTAAAATAACATTGGTTTCTACTAGTTTCTTTTTTGTACAGAGGAAAAATCAACATTTTATTACTGACATGCCTAGTGTACTTAATAACGTTTACATGATTAAAAATTGAACTATATTTTTTGACAAACATTAAAATTGAATATGTGTAAATACGGTTGAAATTCATGACATTAAGAAAGTTAAAAAGTTCAGCAGAGGGATGAAACTTTCCCACGCTACAAACTGTACGAATGGCATGTTTCTGTACTATAATTAATGGTTTTAAAATATCTTTGAAAGTACCTCCCCAGTGTACAATTCCATACCTCAGGGTGGATTCAAACCAAGATAAGTACAATGTACGTAAATCAAGGGGGTACAAAAAACCTCTCATATGGTAGAGACTATAGTTGATTTTCCGTAATTTTGTTACAAGAAATTCCAAATGAGAGTGCCACCTCAAATCAGAATCAATGAATATACCTAAATATTTAACTTTTTCACTAAAATCTATTTTTACACAAGTACACTCATAGATGCAAGCATGAGAGTGGCATTTGATATTTAATTCGTTTTTATATTTACTCACTGTTGATGGTTTGTATGAAAAGATAATTGAGCTAGATTTCTTTGTATTTATTAAAAGTCTATTTTTATTAATCCAGTTTGAAATTTTTAATAAATCTTTATTTATTTTGCTTTCTAAAATTTCAAAATTATTAGCAGAACATACTAAACTACTGTCATCTGCAAAAGCAAAAACTTTAGAGTTTAGGTTTAAAGACAGTAAATCATTCAAAAATATGACAAACAGGTTTGGTCCGAGAATTCCACCCTGAGGTACTCCAAACCTCACAGGTAACGTCTTACTGTAAACCCCATTAATCCTCACTATTTGATTTCTACCGAACAAAAAAGATTTGAACCATCTTAAGGAGTTGTTTCGGACTCCATATTTTTCTAATTTATATATTAAAAGGTCCAGATCGACGAGGTCAAACGCCTTAGTAAAGTCAAGATAAACGGCCAAAGTAGGTTTCCGCTCATCGACATTATTGACAATTTCTGTTATATGTCTCTCTAGTGCTAAATCTGTGCTTTTATTTTTTATAAAGCCATATTGATGGGGTGAAAATAGGCAATGATGAGTAAAAAAATTTACAAGTTGTACCTTTATACAGTTTTCTAGAATCTTAGATATGCTGTTTTGTAAAGAGATTGGTCTGTAATGGTTAATAAATTTTGGATCCTCAGCTTTATAAATTGGCACAACAAGAGATGTTTTTAGAAGATCAGGATATGTTGCGGTTGTAATAGACAAGTTAATAATGTGAAGTAGAGACGGCAAAAGTGTAGGGAGATTACGTTTAATAGTTAGAATAGATATGCCGTCCAGACCAACAGATCTTTTGTTGTTCATTGACCAGATAATGTTTACTAGTTCAACTGCTGATACTTCGGAAATTGCACACTCATGGTCAAAGGTCTCCATCTCTGGTCGTTCAAACATGTCCGAACCGAATGCCTGACTGATCAAATGACTCGGCATTTCTGTGAAGTGTTTGTTGAAAGCATTTGCAACGAGCCCCTCATTACCCTCTACCGAAACTTGTTTACCTTCAACAATAAAGTCTTTAGAATGTTGAACTTCTTTTCGTGTAATGGATTTGACTATTTTCCAATATTCTCGAGAATTTCCATTACTTTGTTTAATTTTATTTGAATAATAACTAAGTTTTTCTTTTTTTACAAGCAAATTGCACTCTCTAGAAAGTTGTTTATATCTTCCTTCTAATTCCGCATCCTCCTTATTAATTCTAAATATTTTAAAAAGATAATTTTTTTCATTTATTTTTTTAATTAGATAATTTGAAATCCAAGGATTTCGTTTTCTGATTTTTCTATTAGAATGTTTTATATAATAAGATTGCTCCAATGCAGAATTATAAATATTATAAAAATTTGAAAGGCACGTATTAACATTAGAAGAGTTTTTAACAGTTGACCAGTCTTGGGCTGCTAATCTTCTACTTAACAAATTATAATCTACCGTTCTTATACACTCATATTTATATGGATTAATATTTACAGATTTACAATTAATTAAAATACCTGAATGATCCGTTAAATCCAAATGTTCCAATTTACAATCAAAAACTAACTTATTACAGTCTCTTATAAAAACATGATCCAAACATCTTTCTCCCCTAGTTGGCTCGTTAACATAAGAAACAAAGCCCAGTGAAGAAAGCATTGACAAAAACGTTTCAGCTGTATTATCTTTTTCCAAAATACAATAATTTAAATCCCCAAGCAATATACTAGGTCCCGATAAATTCAGTAAAATTTGTTCAACCTCATCATGAAACTGCTGAAATCTGCAATTACAATTCCTGTAAAACCCTAAAATGTTTAAATTTTGTTTGATTTGATTTACTTGAAGTTGTAATTTTAATAAAATTCCCTCTGCATCCGTATAAAGAAAATTATTATATTCATACTTAAAACAGCTATTGACGTATATTACAAGTCCCCCGGACGCATTACTTAATCTATCTTGTATTAATAAATCATAACCAGTTATTGAAAATTTACTGATTTCGGAAGAGGTAATCCACACCTCCGACAAAACAATAATGTGAATAATCTCACTTTGAGTTGATAAAAAAACTAAAAGCTCGTCAAAGTGCTTGCGTAAGCTACGTATATTTATATGAAATATAGATTAGATTATTCTTAAAACTACTCATAACCTAGAATAATTATATTTATATACTATATACATTGGCGGTGTGATGCGGAGAGTTTCAGTTCCGTGGATGCTGCTCTGTGTTCAAGGGCCCGAAGTACTCCTCCAGGTCAGACACCTTGCTGATCTTCCTGGTCTGAGTATTGTCTGATTCCCTGGCGAATATCTTGGCTCCCTTCACCCACACGTACTGGACCATCCTGGCTGTCTTGTAGCGATTAGCCTCGTAGAGCAAGTTCTTGTTGTACTGCGTAAGATGTTCATTTACGAACACTGGTGCTGCTGGAACGTTCTGCATAAAGTCTGTTGTTGCTAGTCTGACTTTTTTGCTCTTCTCTAAAACCTGATCTCTTTTTTGGCGGTTTGAAAATCTCACAATGATGGGTCTTGGTCGAGTTCCAACTTTCCCCATTCTGTGCGCTGCCTGTATGTCGTGGTTGAGGGTGATTGGTTCATCAATAGCAACTGATAATTTATTTACTAATGCAAATATATTTTCACCCTGATATATATATATAGAAGAAATGATATATGACATCCCTAATTATGATATAAAAATTACATTGGGTGATGCCAATGCTAAAGTCGGAAAGGAAGATATTTGGAGAGATTATGCAGGAAAAGAGAGTCTACATGACATGTCCAATGACAACGGAATAAGACTTCTCAGTCTCGCATGTGCAAACAATCTCTACATTGGCAGCACCTCATTCCCACATAAAAACATACACAAAGAAACATGGGTATCGCCTGATGGAAGAACGAGAAACCAAATTGATCATGTGTTAATAGACAAGAGACATAAAACACACATATTTGATGTGAGAAGCCTAAGAAGTGCTGAATGTGGGACTGACCATAACTTAGTACTCGTTAAGATAAGACAAAAACTGAAATGGGAAAAACGAGAATAAGATAGAGTGGAAGTAGGGTGAGACACTATAGACACTATTGATAGAAAATCAAAAGAAGGTGGAACTTAAACTAACAAACAGATTTCAGGTACTACAAGAACAGACTGTTGAAATTAATGATGTTAACGAGTATTGCGGGAAAATTAAAGAAATTATTACAGAAGTTTCGAAGGAAGAACTAAAACCAATACAAAGGAAACAGAAGAACAAACTTTGGTTCACCAACAGCTGCGAAGATTTAATAGAGTTGAGGAAGAAAAAGAAAAATGATGTTCTAAAAAACAACTGTAATGAAAATAGGGAGGAGTACAAAGAACTCAACAAACAGGTAGTTAGAAAACTAAGAACGAAGAAACGTAAATATATCACAGACCAACTGAGAAAAGCAGAGGAGGACAGTACTCATAACAAAGCAAGGGAATTTTTCAGATCAATAAGATTTGTTAAGAAGGGATACATCCCAAAAACAGACAGCATCAAAGATAAAAATGGAAACCTGACTTGCGACAGAAAAAATGTTCTTAACATATGGAAACAATATTTTGAGCAACTACTGAATGCTGATAAAAGACCTGACAAAGAAGAAGGAGCAGAAGATGAAAATAAATTAATTTTCCAACATGTGCAACCAAAAGTAGATGAACCATCGCTTAAAGAGGTGGAAGAAAGCGTAAGACAACTAAACAACAATAAAGCCCCAGGAAATGATGGCATTCCGGCTGAAATATTCAAAATTGGTGGAAGAGAGCTATTAAGTTGTATGCATAGATTAATATTAGAAGTGTGGAGAAAAGAAACAATACCCAATGATTGGAACGAAGCACTAATAACACCTATTTTCAAAAAGGGTGATAAGACAGAGTGCAAAAATTATAGAGGTATTTCTATTCTAAGTTCAGCATATAAAGTATTATCAAAAATCCTCTTAAATAGACTGAAAGAGTACATAGAAGAAAATATTACAGACCATCAAGCAGGATTTGTTCAAGGTCGCTCTACTATAGACCAAATATTTGCCATAAAACAATCTCTCTCAAAATATTGGGAGTTTAATAAGGATGTTCACCTATTATTTATAGATTTTCAAAAAGCGTATGAAAGCATAAATAGGATGAAAATGTATGAAAAAATGCAAATGTTTGGCATCCCAGATAAGCTTATAAAACTGACACAAATATGTATTGATAAATCAAGATGTAAAGTGAAGGTAAATGGAGAATATACAAAGGACTTTGAAGTTAATACAGGAGTTCGTCAAGGTGATGGGATATCCCCTCTACTCTTTAACCTAGTCTTAGAAGACGCACTCAGGAAGACAAAAGATTTAAGAGCTGGGATCTATGTTGGATCAAAAGTAAATGTATTAGCTTTTGCGGATGACGTTGCTCTTCTTGCTGAAAGTAGAACAGATCTGGAAAATTTAGCAAAAGTGCTCATTCAAGAAACCAGAAAGGTGGGATTAGAAATAAACCAGGATAAGACAAAATATATGCATATAACCAGAAGACAGGGAATGAATAGAACACAAAATATTAAAGTGGACAAGTGGGAATTTGAAAAAGTCGAAGAGTTTAAATACCTTGGCATAAAGCTAGCACAAAACATAAAAGAGGAAAACGAAATTCAAAATAGACTAGTCTTAGCCTTTAGGACCTATTGGGCAGTAGAGAAATTACTTAAATCCAAAATATTGTCTAGGAAAACTAAGATCAAAATCTACCATACACTAGTCCTCCCTGTGTTACTATATGGAGCTGAAACATGGACACTGACAAAGGAATATGAGAAGAAGCTTATTGTATTTGAAAATAGAGTATTAAGAAAAGTGTTTGGTCCAGTATGCGAAGGAGATGTTTGGAGAATAAGAAAGAACAGAGAATTAAGAGAAATATACACTCACCCAGATATAGTAGCATTAGTGAAAAGACTAAGGTGGGCTGGACATGTGTGGAGGCGAGAAAATACCTCCATTATTAATTTTATTGAACGATCGAACCCAGACGGTAGAAGACCCCTTGGCAGGCCAAGACTTAGATGGAGAGATCAGGTCCTCAAAGATATTTACAAATTGGGGACTACACCTGAGGCAGCAAAGAACAGAGCAGAATGGAGAGGCATTGTTGGCGAGGCCAAAAACCAACTGGGGTTTCAATGGCCAAGGAGGTAAGGTAAGGTATATGATATATTTTCAATAACAATTCAATGAACCAAACAAGATGGCGCACACTCAACAACCTTAGTGAAAGTGTTCCCATAAGTAGTATCAATTATTGGGTACATCAACAATATCCCTCTAAATGATATACATAACTAGTACTTTCCATTACTGTGGGTTTGAACAAGCTAAACACAACTGAAGAATTTGAACAAACAACTTATATTTCTAACTAATATTATGAGGACATGACATAATCAATTTTCAAGTTAAATAACTTTAACAAAAATAACTAAGGAATCTCACTGAAAGACTAAAGCACACATTTCACCAAGCATATAAATATTCACTTGCAAAAAAACTACCATTTACCAAACAGATAGTAGTCCAGTACATGAAAGTTTTGGGGAAGAAATTCTTTCTTACAGTTCACTTGAAAATTTGGTAGTAACTAGGGAAAAACCCAAAAAAACAAACGCGACCCGGTACCGTAAGGCGTTCTCACCTTGGTGGGTAAAAAACCACCCCTTCTTAGGGGTGTGAATTCTGATATGTAAAACAGCTGGAGATATTGATACAGTGTCTTATTTTAATCTTAAAATATTCTTGAACATTTTTTCAAAAAGTTCATATTTTCAGAGTTGTTCCTGATTGAAAGAGTCAATTTAAGACTGAACAAATTTATGTTTTCTAACGGGTTTTCACAAAAAAACTTAAAAAATTTGATTTTTATCGAGAAAAGTGTTATTATTGAAAAGAAAGCTTGTATAGTATTAAAAAGATTACTTTTTTGTTTTTTTTTTCTCGTAGGTGCAATTCTGACAAAGTTATGGTTTGCCAAAGGTGTCACGACTTTTGCTGACTATCAAAACGGAAACCTTAAACGCTGAACAATAGAAAAATTAACAGTCATTCAATAACAACTTATTGAACCTTTTTTTATAGTAGGTAAAAGTACCTTTAGAATGAGTTTTTGGCCAAATCAATATGATTAAAATTGACTGAGTTATGATCAAAGGCAACATTTTTATTCGATTTGGTTACGAAAAAATAGGCTAACTAACTACTGACATAATTTATAAAATTAACCTTGGTCCATCTATAATTTACTTTGTCAATGTAGTGTAAAGAAGTTCTAGGAGATTGGTCAATTGACAATGCATTATATAAAAAAGTTAGATTTAGATTTACAACAATTTTTAAATTTATTTAAACATTTTCTTTTATTTTCAGAATAAATAGAAAATTATACAATTTACATAAAAACAGTAGGATACAAAAATGTAGCCTATTTAATGGAAAAAAAAATAAATAAAAAAAAATTTTTTTCTAAGATGAAAACTATAGATACTCCTGTTTGAAAAGTTCACCTTATGCAAAACCCAACCTATCGGAGCAATTTAACTTCAAAATTTGTAAAAAATAAATTTCCAACATAAATTGAATTTACAGGCCTTATAGCCCTTAAAATTACCTACAAAATGCTTTTTTGACAGATTGGATAACTTCAAAACTAAAGAAGTTATCATTGATAAACTAATTGCATTTTATTTGGGGATATTTTGCAGCAATTATGTGAACATGCTATTATACATGTGTATGAATTAATTCTCTTGTCAAGTACACAAAGATTTATGTTTATTTATTAAAAATTAATTAAAATACAAATTAATTGAAATTAAAAATGTTTAATTATTCATTACTGGAAAAAAAGTTGCCAGAATAATATCCAGAAACACATTTTAAACTGCATTTTAAAATGTATTCAGTAGGGGTGGTTCTTAGGTGTTGTCCAGTATAATCTAGAACAAGAAACAGTTTTCAGTTTAAGTATACAAATAGTATAATTCAACATATTTTAAACATATAAACTGCATTTTTTAAATTTTCCTCAGCATGGGTGGTTTTAGGGGTTGAAACCTGTGATATATAGATGAAATATGTTTTACAACATGAAAATCAATATATTCTGAGAATACAAATGTGATTTTATCATATAATCCACTTTAGACTGTCATTTAAAACTTTTTATCAATAGGGGTGGTTTTCACCCCTAAAAAATAAACAACACCTATTAGTTTGAGGTCACGTTTGAACTAAAGAGTTGGACAAGCTTAACTCCAAATTTTCAGTTGAATCATTGCTTTCCAGAGTAATATCCTGATTTTACGTTCATGTACTGGACTATAGCTTTAATGAATTTTTAAACTCCCAACTGTCATCAAGTGACGTCACCAAATAAGCTCAAACTCAGTGACGTACCACTTCCAACCAGTGTTGCCAGACTTTAAACATTATATTATAGGGCTAGAGGTCAAAATGATAGGGAAACCCATGAAATTATTATACACTTTTCAGAAAGGTAAATTAATGAGTTTTAGCCAATTTATGAGCATCATTAATTAGTACTGATTTATTTTCGGTCTTATATTATGAGTTCTGGCCAAGACCACATCCAGCCAGTAGCACCACTAGAGATACTGATATATCTTCTGCTTCAGAAGACATTCAATACAGGCATTTTTCTTCCAATGACTGTGTGATTATGACCCAGGGTTCAAGCAGTATTGCTAATACAGTACGGTTGCGGTAATCCGAGTATTTGTTTGCAAGGGTCTGTTCTAACTATCAAATTGTTCGGACTATCAAAGTTTGAGAAAATAATAATAATTATTCCATAAAATCACTATTTAATGGAATAATTACTAAACTATACAATTTTATAAACATAATAACAAGCTAGACAAGTACAGTAATGAAAAAATCCAACTATTTAAATACGTAGCCTATTAGTTAAAACTGCTGAGTTCAATTATGAGAAAATGTTAATATCTTTAAAAATCGTTTACATACAGAAAGTAAAAATCTAAACTAGTCAAGTTTTACTTAATTATTAAAGTAATCTGTAATTTTAAAGTTGTCTGTTCACATTTACTCGATATTCTGATGATTATTAGAACAACAGTGCTGTCACTGTTACTATTTGTATAAAAGTCGAGGCGTGCAACAAAAATAGCTGTTTGCAAGTGGCAGGGAGCGTCGTTCGGATTACCGTGTGATTCGGACTACAGCGACCCTAATGTAATATATTCAGACAGTCATGTCTGGACATAACTGAGTTCATAAAAGCAAATAGCAGCAACTTACCAAAACAAATTTAATACTGACAACTATCCTTATTGTTATGACTTAAAAGAAGATGACTACCGTAATAAATATAATAAACATAGTCTATGATTATAATTTGAAGAATTAAAATTCAAATATCAGTCTTCTTGATTTAGACCTATTAACAAGCCATCAACGTATAAGATAGGGGTTTCATATCAAGAGCAGAAAAATGAATTGTTAAACAAGAAACACAACTGATTTGAAACTTGTTTAAAAACCACACAGATTAAGAGCTATTGACAGTCACCACCCTGCCAATTACGCTGAGGAAGATATGAATACTACTACCCTTGCAAACATCGCCAAGAAGTTAAGATCGCAAGTAAAGATCTGGAGAACTCCGTGTCTTATAGCGAACACTCTCATCAGGTATTGAGATATGCTCCAAATACTTTAGCTGATGTAATGATCAATAGCTCACATGTTAGTTCTACGCCTACTTAAAGTGCCCCAGCGTCACTCACTATTATTGGACGACAGTCTTACACCAAATTCAGAGGTATGAGTCACATCGTGCCAACTACACCAGCCACAGTAAGCGAAACAACTACCCCAAGCCAAACTCCGGGCCTAAATACCAGTTCCTGTACAATACTCTATTAGACTTTGACACTGTTGAAACAAATAAGTATGTTAAAATGCAGCAGTTTGTAGATGAATGATTGTCCAAAAGCTAAACAAAACAAAAGGGGATATTTTAGAATATTCTTGTCCAAGAGGCCGTAATTGTGAATTTAAATATTTAAGGAATAAAAAAAATCCATAAATGATCTTAGAGTTAGTTAATTTTCAGATTCTATAAGCCCAACAATTATAACATTTTGTGATCATTGGCTAGTGTACCAATACTACTGCATGTGTAAGGGCGAGCCAATACCACTGCACGTGGGTGGGCCAATGCTACTGCATGTGTAGGGGTGGGTTTAATTGGCTTGTACTTATCTTCTTAGTTAGACTCGTGTGATTGTGTTTTTATATGTTGTATTTCAATAACTAGAGATGCTGTAAGTTTTTATCATCTGGAATCAAAATTAGTGTAAACATTCTTAGCAATTTTAATGGGTATAAAATAGGTTCTGTTTTTGTAAGAGAGGATAAAACAGAGTTAGGAAGTTTGTATTGTTACTAAACAAAATTTTAAAGTTAGGGTATTAATAGTTTAACCAGAGAAACTTTATTTAAATGTACTGCAGTAGAAACAGACAGTCTTTGCAATCATAATAACTTTTATAACTGTGTGTATATATATATACAGATCACCAAATGGAAGCGAAGCAGGCTTAGAATTATTTTTTACTCACTTAGAAATGCTATTTTAATCTTTTAATTTTAAATTAGTTTGTACAAACGCCACAATGTTAGGAATGTATATTAGATACAATTCCACTACGATTACTTGCATTGATAACATAATAACAAATGTATACCTTATTTCAATACTAGTATTGTTCAATTAGATGTATCTGACCACATTACTCTTATTATGGGACTGAAATGTTTTTCTTGGAAAGAGTAAATTTGCGTTCATAATAGAAGATTTAGTGAAAACAAAATTAATTATTTTTACAGTTATTTTACCAAAAATCTTGGACAAGGTGGTTTTACTTTCTATATCTGTAACCAAATGTTCCAACAGTTTTACTTTCTATATCTGTAACCAAATGTTCAACAGTTTTACTTTCTATATCTGTAACCAAATGTTCAACAGTTTTACTTTCTATATCTGTAACCAAATGTTCAACAGTTGTACTTTCTATATCTGTAACCAAATGTTCAACAGTTTTACTTTCTATATCTGTAACCAAATGTTCAACAGTTTTACTTTCTATATCTGTAACCAAATGTTCAACAGTTTTACTTTCTATATCTGTAACCAAATGTTCAACAGTTTTACTTTCTATATCTGTAACCAAATGTTCAACAGTTTTACTTTCTATATCTGTAACCAAATGTTCAACAGTTTTACTTTCTATATCTGTAACCAAATGTTCACAGTTTTACTTTCTATATCTGTAACCAAATGTTCAACAGTTTTACTTTCTATATCTGTAACCAAATGTTCAACAGTTTTACTTTCTATATCTGTAACCAATTGTTCAACAGTTTTACTTTCTATGTCTGTAACCAAATGTTCAACAGTTTTACTTTCTATGTCTGTAACCAAATGTTCAACAGTTTTACTTTCTATGTCTGTAACCAAATGTTCAACAGTTTTACTTTCTATGTCTGTAACCAAATGTTCAACAGTTTTACTTTCTATGTCTGTAACCAAATGTTCAACAGTTTTACTTTCTATGTCTGTAACCAAATGTTCAACAGTTTTACTTTCTATATCTGTAACCAAATGTTCAACAGTTTTACTTTCTATATCTGTAACCAAATGTTCAACAGTTTTACTTTCTATATCTGTAACCAAATGTTCAACAGTTTTTTTTAATGAAATATAAAATTGCATTAAAGAGCTTTATTCATGAAAATCTTTAAACCAGGGATTGCTAAATCTTGGGTAGCCAAGGCAATAAAAATGGTTCCTCTACTTTATGAAGATCCTAAAACAAATGATCTGAACTTTATAAAATGTCATAATATGTATACAAAAAGTTAAGAAAGTTGTTTTAGTAGCTAAATGACAGTCAAATGCAGAGAAACTTAAAAAATACAAACAGCAATTATTAATATATTATTTAATAATGTAGTAATAGAAAAAAATCAACAAAACTCAACATTGCATTATAGTTTCCATAGTAACATATATTTGTCAAAATTACTGAGGTGGCAGAAAGTGATATTTTCATAATAATAATTGGCCTACAGAACAAATTAAGTTTTGGTTGGGATGAAATACCCACTTTTTTGCCTTAAATAATTCATTTTGCAGATTTATTACACCTATAACAACTATTATTAACCCAACTAGTGGCAATTAAAAACCCTCTAGTGGCGGCCCGTTTTTCTATGTTTTGCAAGGGTATTTTTGAAAAATATTTAAAAATACTTCTAATTATTAGATTTGGTATTATTTTACATCATTTTACTTGTAAAGTTCTGTATTATTATATAAAATAAATAACATGAGTATAAACATTTTTAATTTTTTTTCTTATCATAAAATGTAAAAAAAAAGTTATCAATTTATTTTGTTTGGGGGGGGGACCCTACCTGGAAAGGTAATGTGCATTACATATTTCAAAATTCCAAGATATACAAGTTGTTGTAAATTTCATAATCTTTCAGAAAATGTATAGTTTATATGGTTTATTACCGGTATTTATACATTTATAACAACAAAACTAAAAATAGTGCATTGTACTGAAAATTGATGTTACTATGGCAACATGTTATAATTGTGTATCAATTAGTGTCTCAACCTGATGTTATAATTTTATCAATAGAAAATGGTTTGTATTAGATATACAATACAATAATGTTGCCAAACTCACCATAAAAGTTATATCCATCCTGGTAGATGTAATCCTTCGTACTAAATTTTTCGATCTCAAAGTATGAAACACTCATTTTACACTTTACTCATCATTTATAAATTCAATAACAACTACCTTACAATCACATATTACTTTGTGATGTTTGTTTATGCTTTGTTCTTTATAGAAAAAACTATTTACAAATATTTACACACTAAAATCACGCACACTTGAGGTTCACAATAGTAATAGTAAATCAAATAGTAAACAATGATTTCTTCTTCTCTCCATCAAGTTGTCATATGAATAAAACTATCGAAACTGATATCGTTCGATAGGTAATTTAACCGACTTTCGAATGGTATCGATTATTTCGATGAGATATGTATCTATAACTTTTAAATACGCAATATTCGCGGCAACGTTTGACCGTCCGAAAACGGACGGTCACCACTTGTTGAGAGTGATAGACCGTCCGAAAACGGACGGTCACCACTTGTTGGGTTAATCAATCTCCAAAAAGTGAAGTATTCTAATAAGCTCAAATTCACAGTTGTTCAACCACTATTTAAAAAGGGCAATAAGAATGAAATATCAAATTACAGACCAATGGCTTACTGCCATTTTTTTTTTTATATTTGAGAAAGTTGTACTAAACCAAAATTTAAATCATTTTAGTAATAATTAATTTGTTAATGCCCAATTTGGATAAATAAGGGGTACAGAGTTACAATTTTTAAGCTTATTCTTCAGACACTAGTGGCAATTGATAGATTTCAGAGAGCTCTTGCAGTCTTCTGTGCTTAACCCTTTGAAGACCAGACCCAAAATTGTGTATGTTCCAATTAGGCAACATGTCCTAGGACTAGTAGGTTCAAAAACTGCACAGTACTCCATTATGTGTAAATGTAAACATTTAGAAAAAAAAATCATATCTTGAGTTCTGCTAATGCTATTGTTATATTTTTCATGTCATTTTGTTAAGAATATACCTGTGCATTATAGAAATTTACATAAATAATCGAAATCGAGCACAAAAATAATAATTTATAAGTAAATATAAATTTATATTTTTTAAATTTACAAAAAACTTATTTTAATTTTTTTTACTTACAAAACTAAATTTTAAGGTGGGAAACAATATTATTTAATTGTATATATTATTAAAAGTACACACACCAAATTTCATACAATTTAGATCATAAATAAAAAAAAAGTTTATATCAGTAAATGTTTGGAAATACAAATCACTACCGTTTACTAGACCCACATGAAGGTATAGGCTACATCATGCAAGCTAATTGCAATTGATTAATTACTTACATTATTTTCCAAGAGAATGTCTAGATGACACATATGTCCTTTATATACTGTCAGAAAATTATTATTTATTTACATTATGTACACATTTTTCACTCCAGAAACCTATTTACAAACATATTTGCTGAAGCACACAGAGTAGCAGCCCTCTTGACACCAACTGCATACCAAACTTGATTTATTTCTTGATTGTTTATAATCTCCCCCTTTTTTTTGTGCAAACCCAGCATGTTTTCATTTTATTTTCGTAAACAACGCAACAAAATGAATGAACGTAAACAACTGGCCGTCTAGTATAGCCACTGACGCCTAGCGGGAAGTCAGTGGCCTACGCAGTAATCAGCTGACATCACTGCTGTTGTATAGCTTGTTTATTATATTTATTACTTCATTCAAATAAAGGTTTTTGGCTGTAGGAATATTTTTAATTCATTATTTATTATTTCAATGAAAATATAAAAATTTTTTTTACTTAATCATTATTGTAGTATTAAAAAAATAAATGAAAAGATAGCGTCCAGAAATCGACCGTCCAGTCCTTTTCGCGTATATTACAAGCGTCCAGAAATTGACCGTTCAGTCTTTAGTATAATTATTTGACGTCCAAAAATCGCACGCTTGGTCTCCAAAGGGTTAAAGGCCTTTCACTGTGTGAGACATGATATTCTAATATCAAAGTTGGAGGGCTATGGACTGACTCAGCAAAATGATGATTTAAATCTTATATTACAAACAGATTCCAGAGCTTCTCAATTAATGATAAAAGGGAAAATCAATGTGATTCTAAATGCCCACTAGTAGGTGTTGGTGTGCCACAGAGATATACAGTGTGGAAGAAAAATCCCGGGACAGATAAATAATTTTTTAACGATTACAGATAAAGCAATAAAACTTGCTACATTATTACTGTACCTATTAATCTACTTTTTGAAGTAACTGCCATTTTTCTGTCATATTAGGGTGATGGCCCGCGAGGAGTCTGAATAAAATAGCAACATAGGTCGAGTAGTACATCAAATTAAAGGTCTTTAGTAGTAGATCATAAACTCACAAATCTGACCTCAAAAGGTTTGCTCTTTAAAATGTGACGCTGTTTTGAATGTTTAAAAATATATAATGAAAGTCCTGTTCTAGATGGTTTAATATTTTTTTTCTTGGCTCAAGTTGGGAAAAATAAACATTGTAAATGCCTACAGGACTTAAGAAATAGTTTTTTTAGGGTAGTTGCTGACTCTTCAATTCTAATGGACAAAAATATTAAAAATTGCATTGGTCACAATATATATCATTTTAAAGGAGTTGTATAGCACAGATGAATACCATAAACAGCACTTAAAAGGTTAATCCAGTACAAAATGGCAGTTGTTCAAAGATTTTAATGGAAAAAAGTGGTTTTTATTGGTTGTAGTAAAACATTGCATTAGTGACATCAATTTAAGTGCACTAATAGAAAAAAAAATGCTGCTGCATGCATTATGCATGTCGTACAAATGTACAATATGCAGTTAGTCATGAACAAGTGTTAACAATTTGAACATTTACTCTAAAAATATTTGGTAAGTAAACATAACTTTTTTCCATTAAAGCCTTTTAACATCTGCTATTTTGTACTGGATCAACCTTTTTAAGAGCTGTTTATGGTATTTCTCTGAGATAGACAACCCCTTTAAAATGATGTACATCTTGACCTATGCTATTTTTGTCGAACTCCTTGTGGACCATCATCCACTAGAAGGGAAGAGTCACTAACTACCCTAAAAAATTATTTCTTTTTCTAAGGGTAGTTCTCCAGTAGGCATTTACAAATTTTAAGTTTCCCAACTTGAACTAAGAAAGGAATATTAAACCGTCTAGAACAGGACCTTTATTGTAACTTTTTAAAAATTCAAAACTTTAATACTATATTTTTTAAAGAGCAAACCTTTTGATTTTGTATTTGTGGGTTTATGTTCTATTACTAAAGACCTTTAATTTGATGTACTACTTGACCTATGCTCCTATTAAATATTTTTTCTGACTACTTGTGGGCCATTCCCCTGATATGACAAAAATTGCAATTACTTCAAAAAGTAGTTTAATATATGCAGTAATGATGCGCATTTATTGCTTTACCTGTAATCGTTCAAACATTATTAATTTGTTCCAAGACTTTTCTTCCACACTGTATATTGAAACTTGTCTTATTTTAAATAAACATGCATTTTTAAGTAGTTTTATCTAAACAAAACTACCGTACAGTATTATTCTTAAATTAAAATATTTCCTTAGGGACTCTACTTGTAAAAGTAGTCAAACCTTTTTTGAGCAGATTTTTTTCAGACTTGTAAGTCATTTATTCTTGTGGGAATAAAACATATATTCACTTATTCATAAGTAAAGGTATAAATGTGATTTCCAGGAAACCACAAGGCTAGAACCTCTAGGAGGAATGCAGTTTGAGTTGAGGTTGGATGTGCAATTAGGATGATTGCTGCAATTCATATTGAGGTAGAATAGTGTATTCACAGATGAAGATGATAGGATACACGAACACATACATTACAGAAAACTGTTACAGGTATTCAAGAGAAAGGGATGCTGAGACAACAACACCAGTTGTCCTTGGGGTTATTTATACGGGTTAAGTAATGCTAGAGAAGCCTCACAATTATAGAAAATCTTCTTGCAACTGATGGCACGGTACTCTGTTTTTGTTCAGTCTATCTACAATGTAGTTTTGTCCTGGTTTGTTTCCTGGAAACTTCTTATAATTGCTAATTTTTAATACGAGCTTTTGTTTTCTGTACAAATTCAACCAATAAAGTAAGTTTTATACAAAAATTGTTTCCTTAAATCTGGAAGACACTTCCTTGGATGAGATTTAAATTGTAAGAACCTCTAGAATTCGTTGTAAGAATAATTCAATTGTAAGAACCTTACGTTCTCTGCCATTGAAGAGCCTACTTGATTCTACTCTAATTGTACAGGAAAAATTGTTTCTTTTCAGTTTAAGGATTGCGCTGATAAGTGAAAAAAGTAGAAAATCCTCACTTTTCCGATGCCAGGTAGTTTGTGAGTTTTTTCAATCTACATATCTACAATTTATAAACATTGTAGTACTGAACTGAAAATTCAAGCTGCTCAATAGGAATAAAGCATATTTTATTTCGTATTCAACGCAAAAGACAATGATTTACTATTCTACCATAAACAAATATTTCATCATCTTGTAAGTGAAATAAGTTACACCAATTGAAAATAATAGTTGGTAAACAAAAACATTTTTGAATATGGTTTGGACATTATTTTCTTTTAATTTTCTAACTACAGTTGCCAGTTCACATCGGCTGGCAAGCATATGCGTGAACTTTGTAAAAAAAGTGAAGTTTATTTATTTTTCTATTTATTTTGTAGTAACAAATTTTAAAATGTCATGAAATCATCAACATAATATAACTATAATATATAAAACTTTGTTAACATTTTAAAACTAAACAACAAATGGTCACATTCAAATAAATATATTTTCAATGTTCATAGAGCCACAATCACACTGTTTTCCTGTCCTGCTATTTAATCTTCCCAGCGACTCATCACGAAAACACCAAGTCCAGTGTCAACAAAAAGTCAAGTTTTGAATTGAGTTTGTTTGTTATGTTACCAAAGTACCGGACTGTTAGCTCAGTAAGGGATTTGAATCTTGCACATTGGGCTCTGCAGTCCAAATCCTTAAAACCACTGAGCCAACAACATTATTTTGTTGATTATGAAGGAAATCATAATTATAGCTTTAACACTGTTCTCAGAGGTTAAATATATGTAACTATTCTAAGAAGCCTGATCAGCACGGTGGCTCAGTAGCTAAGAAGGCTTAGGACTGCGGAGTACAATTTACAAGGTTTGAATCCCCAACTCATTCAATAAAGTTCACGCACAGGACTGTGGGCCAATGTGAACTGGCTAGCTAAGTTTTTATCTATGAACAACAAATAACAATAATATTTCGGTTAAGGTGAGAAATGTAGATTAATTCTCATTTTAACTGCTCACACATATGGGTTCTGGAGATACGTGCCTGTGATAAAGTTCGAAACACCCCTAGAGTCAAACTGAATAATTATTTAAAACTGATTTAATAAACTCACCCAACAAAAATGAGGGATCATAAACTGCCCACATTATCAAGCCATCAAACAATTCCAATGTTGCCAACATTGCATAGTTAAAAGCAAAGGATCGGATGATTCCTGTTACTGCAAGTATTGTAGATGCATAAACTAGGACAGTTTTCCGCCCACACCTACAAACAGAGGAGTCAGATATTAACTGTAAAGTTAACATAGCTATTAAGAGTATTTTTATTTACATGGATATTGTAGTTTAAAGTAAGTTTATGGTTCTAAAGTTATTAATAAATGGTGAATTTTGTACACATTGAATATTTTCATGGTGGTTTTCTCCATTACTATATATCTATCTTTTCTATTTTGCACAAGGGAAATAATTAATGTATATTAGCATAATAGATATGCATATAAAGTAAATATTTTGTTTACTAATGCTGGTCTAAGTATAAGTTCCCTTTCCACCACCCCTCACCTCACTCCCACAGGTTACGGAATTTCACTGGCCTTGTATTACTGTGATCCGGATGTATCAAGGTACATCTCCACCAAATTTTAACTCTGCTTTATTTTTGTATTTGTTTGTTTCATTGTTATAGCAGTCTAATTTGACTGGGCTATAGTCTCACTACTTCTATAAAAACAACGCATGTGAAAAAGTTAGTTTTACCATTAAAACTTTCTGTAAAAACACAAAAGGATAGAATCACAAAATTATTAGGAGCATCACATAAAAACTAAAAGATAAAAAATAAAGTAATTGGACTCTACCAGATATTATTTGAACTTTGTTATTAGTAAGAAAATGTTTAAATGAAGTTTAAAATCACTGCATTTACTTACGCGTATGAAAGGCATATCGTAACTATATATTTCATAAGGATTACAATTTGACCAATTAATTAATTTTATGACATCTAGAAACCAACGAAACGTTTTTTCAGGACAAGATTCCTATACAAGAGGTTGCCTCATACAAGTACGCATCCATATCGCACAGGTTGCAATTACGTCATAGGGAGGCCTCAGCTGTGTTTTTTTCTACCTTCACTGCTGTAAACAAAACAAACGCAACAATGTAAAACATCTGATATTCGTACTGCCGATGACACTTCAGTCTGCGTTGTTTAATTTTGAATATGGTTTTATTTTGCATTGTGAATAATTCATATGACTATGATTTATTATAATATTGATATTATTTACTATTTTGATATTAGTTACTAAGTAAGTATAACTCAGCAACACATGAAAAAAGATATAATTTGGTGCTTTAAATTATTATTAAAATACCATAATAAAACGCTCTTAAGAACAATACAGTAATGGTTTTAGTTTGCAGTTTTAATTGTTCAGCATGCTGTGTTGGAGGCATAGAGAAATACATTTACTTTGTGGTCGGAGGTCTCCCTCTGAAGTCACAACTCGGCTTATATAAACCATATGAGAACGAGGCAAACTGTTGTATAGGAACTTTGGTTTCAGGAAATCGATAAAAACTTGAAAAGTTAAAATTTATAAAAGGTATAGAAAACATTCCTTGTTTGAGAAATAATTCTCAAGAAACTAAAATAACACTGCTTAGTAATATAATATGAAAAGGACTCATTTGACTAACAAAGTAGGTAGACTGCAAAAAACAATATCTCCATCCACAGAGTGCTTGTTTGAAACATAATTTAACCTATGAGAGTATTCAGTTACTCAACAATCACTTCATCTATCTTGCCCTTACCTTACCTTATAACTATTGTTGTCTATATCCCAAGATTATTTCCTGTAACTATAAATAAACAATAACTGTACACTTATTATTAATACTTCCTGTACAGTTATTATTAATAGTGGTTATTTCATATTGTTAGCAAACAATATTGATTTTTATTGACAGAAAAGGAATGTAATTTATAAATGAATATCATCTTTACATATTTTTTTATTTTATCACAACATTTATTAATTTTATAATATCTTATAAAACAGGCAAAACTGTTTTAGAACCCATTGGTATGAAAAAAATATTTTATGGTTCGATTTATTATGATTAATCTAACAAATTATTCCACTCAAACGACAAATGAAAACTAATATTTTAACTAAGTAATTAAAACGTTACAATTAATTTAGGATAGATAACTTATTCAGACACATGCTACTGTCTGCACAAATACAGTAGTCAGTTGGATTTAAATGAGTTAGTCAATAAACTGAATTTGTTTGAAAAATATTGTGACACTGTCCTTGTGGCTAATGAGGAGAATCGTAAGATGCTGTCCCTTAGAGAAACTTTCAAATTAATATATAAACATCAATAAGAAACTAGGGAAATCAAATTTAAGCATTGTTTTTAGTCTCAAAAAATGAATAAACGAAACTCAAAAAAGAACTAAATAACGTAGAACATAAACTAAAATGTGAATCCCTAATTTCACAAATAATAGTGAGATGTCCTTAAAAAAATAAAAAATAATATCACTACTTGATAATTTTCTAAGAGAAAAAGAGTAAGAATTACGCCATAGCAGATTTTAAGGTTAACTTTGATTTCGTAAAACATAATTTTAATCTTGAATCAAAATCGTGAAGTAAAGAGCAACGGGTGAACGCCTATATTGGCTACTTACTTTTCTGCTTCAGAGGAAAGCATGCAAAGTGATTGTATACTGTTCTCAATATGAAATTAATTGTCAAACGCTATTCTCAAAATCCCATTTGTTATTGAAGCAATTTTTTATGTTATGGTATCGTTCAAATCCTCCAGTGTGCAGGGTTTATTATTAAACAATGAATAAAGTACAGGGTTTGTTTATAAACACTCTTGGTTCATACTAACTTACAATTACACATTTTACATTTACAATTTAACCTCTTTTATCTACTAACCTAGAGGAAAAGTCACATACACTGAGTTCAGGGGATTGTATAGGCCAAGCAATGTCACCATTCCATGAGATAACACGGTCACGGAACTTTGTTCTCAAATAACCCATGACGGGGCAATGGCTCCATCTTGTTAGAACAAAATCTTCCTAATAATAAGACGTTTTATTTTTAGTTCCTTGATAAAAAAAAAAAAAAAAAAACAAAACTATTCAGCATCCTTTGATAATGTTCTTGGTGTACTATGACAAATTACTGTTTCTTGGAACAAATAACAGTATATTTTTATGCTTTCCTCCGTGGGTTTTCATTTGACCAAGATGGAAAGTTATATTGACATGACAATTAAGTTGAAAATGAGCTTAAACACTCATTAGAAGACTCATATGGTCAACCATCAGAAAAAATACTAATACTTTAATAATCATGCCCACCAAACATTTTAATAAACGGTTACCTTCAAGATTTAGTCAACCTTGGCTTGTGATAAGTCTGCAGCTCTCATCCTCTTTTATCATAAACAATTATTGACTTCATTTTGTGTCAAGATAAAAAATGTGCCTCATTAACTCTGGATCGTGAGGAGCGACATCATTTATGTTGTTCACTTAGTCCCTTCTAAGAGGGAGGAGCGACATAATTTATCTGTTCACTTAACATCAATAAAACATATGTTTATAATCAAGCAATCATTACAAAGTTGGTACCAATCGACGTAGAATGTTTTGTTCAGATTTTTAATAATTTTTGTATGCAACTTTAAAAACGTAGGGAATAAAATTAGAACATGCAACTCGAAACTCCCGCTCAATTCCCACCAGGCGGAGGTCTGGAGAGAGTAAAACTGCGGATGTTTGTTGTATGACTGAAGAATAACCAGAAGACGAAATAAGGTGTACTCAACATCAGTCTGTAGAGAATGAAATACTTTATCCAACAAAACAAATTACATTGTTTTAGCTGTATTGGCTATTTAAAAAAAAAGTGTTTTTGTATACCCTTGTTTTCGTGATTTCCCAAAAAAGAGGAGCGATATAATTTATGCTGTTCATAAAAGTTTAGCTAATAATTTATTTATTGAGATATAAACAAAAAAAAATTAGCTAGAAAGGCAGAGAGTTGTTGAGTTGATCGGTGCCTTTTCGAGCAAATTTTGTGCAGTAGGTTGGCAATGGTCACGTGACAAATTTTCTCTTTTTGGGAAGAAGCACGGCCCTTCAACGCCATAGTGAATCTAGCCACTTCTGTTCATATTACGTAGTATGTTATTATATTTATTTATTTATTATTTATTGCCCGAAAACCTTATTTATGGCAGTACAGTAATAAATTGTTTATATTTCTATTCAGAAATATGTTTTCTACCAAGTGTTTGTTATGGAAATTCCCAAACATTATTTTATATTTTTTATAATGTTTAAAATATGCACAATTTTTCAAGTGCTGTTTACACAATTTGTGCACGCTGACTTATGGTGTTATAAGTTGTATACTTTTTGGTATATTTTCATATATTTTACATTTTCTTGTAGCTAATAGATTGCACTACTAAAATACACGTAGACAAAATTATATATATCCCTTATTTTTAGATTGTTTTGTAATCTTTCACAGAAATTTTTCGTTTGTGTTAACATTTTTATTTTCCCCAATAAACTAAAAATATAAAAAATTGGTTATTGGTACTATATGACTATTTTTCCTAAAAACTTTCTTGTCTATTTAATGGTAATTTATTTGAAATTTTATATATACTACTTGATTACCTACAATGATCATTCTGTAACTTTGCACATTTTTTCATTTTTGCGTTTTATGTAAACAAACACTTCCAAAAAAAAACCTAATAGTTTATTTAAAATATAACAAAATATTATTATAGTGTACTAAATAATAAACAATTTGGCTATCTTGGAATTATTTACACAAATCTTTTAGTGCTCCTAAGGAGGGTTATAAGTTATAATTTACGTACAAAATTAAAAAATATTTCCAATCTTTTCATGACAGTAATTATTTACTAATTCTTTTGGTAAGTTTTGATGGTAGTATGTGGAAGTCCAGTTCTTGGGAAGAAAAAATATATAATAACATTTACATTTGCAGCATATTTAGTCTTTTTTATGATTTTTACAAAAAAGGCTTGCAAAGTGCCAAAAATGGCACCAAAAATATTCGCAGAGTTAAAAATAAACAGTGCTCACGATCTAGGGTTAGTAATGATTATTATAATATAGACAGATACATTGAGTAAAGACAATCAAACCTGTCAGAAAAATATCCTGCTAATGGAAGGCCTATGAATCCTGAAATCAAGGAGTAACTACCAATTATAGTGCGCTTCCAGTAGTCTTCTGGACACATGATGTTGAACTGGAACACAGATATTTACCATTACCTTCAGATAAGTTCATTTATCTGTAAATGTTATAGTTCTTAATACTTATTTCAAACTGGCTAGTGAGTTTATTTTATAGTTATGATTGTGGTTCTTAAAGAGTTAGTTAATTTATAGTGACATGAGCGATGATAAAAATACTGTTAGAAAACATTGGCAGTTAATGATAAATTATTATTTCAGTTAATATATTTGTTGCTGATAGCTGAAATTACTTTGTGTAATATACAAAAAGTGTAAACATACAATTTACTCAACATTTATGGATCATGCACTCTGCATTTTAGTGAAACAGGAATTGTTTATAATACATGAACGATTCAGTAAATTAATTAATATTTATATTCCATAAAATTTAGACAATTCCAAAATAGATTGAAGAAGGCAACATCTAAAGGAAATTTTTATATTTCAATATTTTGATTCAATAAATTCATAAAGAAAGTAAAACAGCTTTATAAATACATAATTACAATTTTATAATTTGAAGTATAGGGAATATAGATCATAAAAAGGCTCATACAGGGAAAAAGTATCAAATTTTAAATAAAGATTAAAAAAATAGTTGAGACCATTCTTGTTTGTGCTTACTTCCATACATGACAAATGTATAGACAATTACATGACAATTATTAAAAAAACACTACTAATTATTAAAATCTTAGAGTGTTATGTTTTAAAAACATTTTAATCATACAGCGCAAAATTAATATAAAAAAATATAGACTCAAAACAGCATTGAGATAACTTATTAAAAGTTAAGCATGATTAATTTTCTTATATAAAATTAGTTACGAAAGTTGAGAAACAAACTAACATCATTCGCTACTGTACGGGCTGGTTCGGAAAACACCCAGTCATCACAGATTTCTATAACTTTATCATCAAACATCTGTGCAGAACAAGTGGAGGTGTTGTGAGTAGCGTTGGGCCAAATGCGGTATCGCTGGCATACTTCTGGAGTTTGATGGCTTGTGAAAGGAATGGCATCAGCCAGCCATGGTGGGGAGAAGTCAGCTGCACCTGAGTCTCCTTCGCATTCTGGCACTCTACACCTTTATATGGACAAATAATGCTTATGTTGTTCTCAAAATCATGATACAAACAGGTCAATAAAAAACTGTTATAATGTTCAGGTTGGTGATTAAAATTTATACAAAAGTTAGGTTTTTTTAATTTTCTATTGGCTGCAACATGTGCTAAACTAGTTTGAACAAAGCAAATGTAATTAATTCAAAGAATGACAATAAAAGCCAAATTGAGTATACTAACTGAGTACAGATATCTGAGAACTGTGGAGCACACACCTAATTATAAAAATGAGGGATGTATACACATAGTGATTAAAAGTACAAGTCCACTGCTACTTTTGCAGACTAACCACCTAACCCCCTCCCCACACATTACTCGTAATGACCCACTCCCAACCCATCCCACAAACATTACTATAGAAGAAATGCATCAAAATTTATTTAGGAAACTTACTAAATTTTTTTCTCATATTGTAAAAATTTATTTCTTATGGTAATACTTTCTTCATAAGCATCAAGGAGATTCATAGATATTACTAAGTTGGTCTGCACAATATCTGCTTAGATTAGGCAGAAAGGTTGAATTATAAATATGTTCTCGTATTTAAAAAATAATTTTTCTTTGACACGTGTTTAGCTACTTCCTAAGCTCACCTGTGAGGAATGTCCAATGTGGTGAAAATATACTCTGTGTACCTAAAACCACTGAGCATGACGGGAAACATAAGCAGGATGAAACAAACTACCTGAAAAGGACCAAACTGTCCGAGGTCTTTCAGGGCTGCGTCTATGTCCACATGAGAGTTCTTCATGTCCTGTTGTATAAAGAGAAATAAAAGGTAAGAAAGTACAAACTTTGGAACACCAATAAATACAGCACGATAACAATTAAAAACATATCTTCTATATTACACAAACATTATTTATTATTAAAATTATTTTCCATTTTCACACAAAAGTTCCATACGTACATATCCATAGCCGTTTTCAACAAGTAACAGATCTGGTTGTTTTTTTTTTTTTTTTTTTATCTATTTAAGCCAGTGGAATTTTGTACTCAGTTTCCAAACGTTGTTAAGGGACAACGGTCCAAACCCCTCAAGCAAATTATTAAGCTTTGAAGCTGTAACTCTCGGCATCCAATGTTCTATCTTCCCATGCAACCTGTAAGAGGACCATCCACCATCTTCTATCTTTTCTCTTTCACCAGTCTTCTTCCAATATCTCAACACCTTCTTTTCCTCCCTCCAGCCATTAATCCCTCAGTTTTCCTCTCAGTCTCCTTCCCTAGATTTCCACCCCAAAGACTGTGCTTGATACCCCAAATCCCCTCATCCTTTCCATGTGTCTGAAATACCTCAGCTACCTCAGTGTATCTTCCAAAATTTTTCCCATTAATGGCCCCTCCTTAGCTCTTTTTCTCATGTAATTCCTTATTCTATCTCTATAATCACCCCAACACTAATCCTTAAAAGTTTCATTTTCTGAGCTATATTTCTATACCTCTGTTCCACCCCCCATGTCTCAACTCTATTGATTTCATCCTATTGAATAAAATAATTTATGGATATATATGAAAAAAATTTTAATAAAATGAAAATTTTAATAAATCTAGAGATATATAGAAAACTATACACCTACACTCTACAACATTCAATTAACAACTGAATGTTGTTAATTGAATGTTGACGCCGTGTAAGGTCATACCAAAATGTAAGCAACAACAATCCCATTAGGAAGTGCACCACCCCTTTACGAATTTGTAAAACATGGTTATTTGTATACATGTTGCCTCGCTGTAGTTAAATGCAAGAGGTATCATTTTTTAATTTTAATTTTAAAAAATCCGAGCCTGGGGTTTCTCACGTGTATACTAAGCAAAACTCCTGGCACTCAAAGGATTAAATGTTTTATTTATAACTTTATTTTAAAATTATACTAAATTTACAGTTTTAATTAGCATCCACTTCTCTAAGGTTTTAATAATCAAGATATTGATATTAAACAGACAGTTTCAAGAATAAATATGATCAACATCTTTCCTTAACTGCCAAGAGTTTATAAGGAAAATTTTTAAATCTGTAAAAAACAGATAGCTTACTCTTTCTTTTAATTTAGATACTGTTGAAAAATATACACAATAGTTTTTCTATTTCAAAACATTAACTTCTAATTATTCATATGAGTTCAACCATAGGAAAATGTACATTTTATTTGTTGTAGGACTGTTTATTTGTATTATTTACAGATATTTCAGTTGCCTTGCTATTCTTTTTTAGTACCTTAGCAAATCTGACAACCATCCTGAGGCCCAACTAATAGGAAAGTCACCAATCTTCAATCAGTCTTAGGTACATTTACATAATATAAATTGGCAATGATAGTTATTAGCAACAATTCAATATTCTAAGAGGCTGCATACATTCTGAAGTGTGTATTTTGAATTCATCACTAAGACGCCAGTCATAGAGATACGGACGAATATGAGGGAGTGAATGATTTAGATGAGTGAAGAAGAACGAGTATAGTCATTGTTACAAACTAAGGTTGGCTGTTCCATAGAAAGGGCCATTAATTTGTAGCTCAATAGCCAGGGAAAATAAGGAGCCTACAGCTTTATGTGGAATCCGAGCCAAGTAGCATTGGTCTGATTTTCAGCTAGTTGACAGGCCTGATACTCAGTTACTACACAACATCTGTATCCTGACTACCACCCAACATGGACACCCCAGATTTCTCTAGTATTGTCAACACCGATGACAACCATTGAGCGTATTAAGAGGACTGAGCACAGAACCTATCGTCTACAATCTCCACAGCATTTTGTCCCCAAGTAGCTGGGTTACAGCACTGCGCCATTAGTGCCGACTTATTGATTTAAATTCAATTATTAACCAGGAAATGTAGCACTTTCACACGTGTACAAATATGAAAAGTATCTACCCACCCACCCATACACGTACAGTGGTATTGACCCACCCACCCACCCATACTCGTACAGTGGTATTGACCCACCCACCCACCCATACTCGTACAGTAGTATTGACCCACCCGCCCACCCATACTCGTACAGTGGTATTGACCCACCCACCCACCCATACTCGTACAGTGGTATTGACCCACCCGCCCACCCATACACGTACAGTGGTATCCTTGTAAGACTAGTGAGGGTTCATAAAGTCAGAAATTTTTGACTTTATGAAAATGTTCGACTTTTTCACACACCCACACACACACCCGCCCGCCCATACACGTTCAGTAGCATTGACTCATCCGCCCGCCCATACACTATAGTGGCAATAAACTTGTATACTCACTATCATCTGAGCATACAAGTTTTTATTATGAAACAAGTTTTTGCAATTAATTCTAGTAATACAAATGAAATTCCAACAACTGTTTCAATTCTTAATCATCAGGTAAGAATTGTTTCAGTATATCACTTTACTGCAGGAGATTGAAATATTTTTCTCGAGTGTCTTGAAAAATCTCGAGTGCTTATTTCTATATTTAAATTGACTAGGTATAATATTATATTAGGAGGTGATGTAAATTCAAAATTTAATGTTACAACAAAATAATTACGTAACATTTTAAGGCAGTTTAATTTTTTTATTTTGAATTTCCAAGCCACAAGGAAAAAACTGTTTGGACAATGTTTTTATCAAATGTGAAAAAAGGGAACGAATATCTTCTGAAGTTTTTGAATTTCCTTTTTCAGATCATGATAGTCTCGTCATCTCTTTACCCTTTCAACTAACTAAAACTAGATCTAGTGACAGCAAAATTGCATCTAACAAACCCAATAAAAATTCATTAAATAATTTTCCACCAAAAACTTCTTTTAAACCTATTGCAAAGAGATTAAGTTGTTATCAATGGGGAGTATTGCTTACAAGTAAAATTTCTTCAGTATACTATGTAATTATTCTGGTCTGTATACGTTGCATTTTTACAGGCAGTGTACAGATATGGGTTAATATTCTATGGAAACTGTAGCAGAATAAATGAAATTATCATATTGCAAAAAAAGGCCTTAAGGGCTATAACTAAAACACAGCTTTTAGTGGACTGCAACCAATTTTCATTGAAATTAAAATTCAGACTGTAATTAATTTATACATTTTTTGATTTATTAAGCTACATTTTACAAAATCCTGGTGATTTAAATTTTGTGTCGAACACTCATTCGTAAAATACTATAAATAGAAATAATATTGCAAAAGATTTTCACAGACTCTTAAAAACACTTATTACCCATTTAATAGTTTCTTTAAACGTTTATAACAAGTTAAAGAAATCTATTGAAACATATCCTAAAGAAATATTTTTTGACAAATTATATAACTGGTGGGTGAAAAACCCTTTTTATTGTCTAAATGAATTTGATCAATTTGACAATATTCTACTGTATCTGTTTTCTTGGTTTGTAAAATTTTTGTATTTTTACACTTTCATTACTTTGAGTCTATTCAAATAAAAAATATTTTCATTACACTACTATGAGTTTAGCTGTTTTCGTTATGTGTTTACAACCTGCGAAACATCATATTTTCAACAGCTGTCTATTGTTTACTACCGAAAATTTTCCACAGTCAACAACACCTGTTTTTAGTGTAGTGTAGTGAAAAGTATCGTTCAAAACTCGAGTGAAAGTGTTTTGTATGTTCTCGACCATTTGAAGTGCTCGACAAGTCTCGCACTTCAAACATATGGTCTCGAACATGCAAAACCCCACTTTCCACTCTTGTTATGAAATATACTATTGTTTTTTTTGTATTATTGTTTTCATTTGTAGTATAGCTGATCTTATTTAGACTATCTGTAAAAATTGTGACTATGTCAATGATTGTAAAGCCTTATGACAAATAAAGATTGATTGATCACTAATTTTTAAATTGGTAAAAACTCATATTACATAATCAATCACTAGTTGATATAAATATTAGATATAATGCTAAATCCATAGTAGAATTTATTCATGAGTGCATGCTATTCTAAATTAAAAAAAAAATCATAATTAACAAAACTATTATCGATATGAGAGTAATTAAAATGCAACTATTATCTCTGATCTAAATATTGACAAGTGTAGAGGAAAATTTATTATCAAATTGAAAAAAATGTGTTCTTTAATTTTTTTATTAATATTTTTGAATTTACTGCTTTTAAAATTCTATGATGCTGATAATTGTTGTAAGTATTGCATCTGTAGAGTAAAATCGGACTTATAATAAGTGACTCTACAATAAACTGAAAGTCTCTGAGCTGACCTACCCACCCTATTTCTGTTACAATATCTTGTTATGTGATTGCTAACTTGGTTCAGTAGGTCACTCGATGTTTGCTGACTGGACATCATTGACTGTCCGCCAGGTCAGTTACAAAGGAATCTCTTTTGTTCTGACAAAGCTTTTTTATTTCAGGCGAGAATATGTAAATTTAGTTTTTAGACAGAGTATGTTCTTAAATGTAGTAATAAATTGTGGACTTTTTCTTTTTAGTAACAAAAATATGATGCTAAAAACAGCATGAGTGTTAATTGTGAAAGGAGCTGATTTTTTTTACATTTTATTAAAATAAATCCAATTGCATTTTTAAAATATTTGCAAGTAAATTTGTGTCGCTTTTTACTTTAGTGGTAGTAACAAAATGCTTCATGTACTATACAATTTTTTTACACATGTAAATATTACTTTATATTATTTTTAAAAAGTAATGTTTAAATTCTGTTTTAACTCTAATTTCAACCAAAGGAAATAAATATGGATTTATGAATTATTTTAAAACTATTCATGTTTATGAACTTTCTCTGCATATTTTTGCATTTAATGTGAATCACATTAAATTCATGTTAATATGCACTAATATAAGGCATTATGCGTACATCCAGCATTAATATTGCGTTTTTATTTAAAATAAAAATTGATAATTGTATTTAAACTTATAAAAATAATTTATATTTATATAGTTTTGCTCAATTAATTTTTTTAACTTATAAATGCTATTTGAAAATATACTTAAAATATGAAATGAAAATGCCTTTTTAAGAGGCTAAATTGGGACTGTAAAGACCCCTCTAACACTTAAGCCAGTAAACAAAATAGTGTGTATATACAATAAAACTTATCAGAAAAATAAGAACAACTTAAATTAATTTACATCTTTACATACAAAATAATAATAGTAAATAAACATATTGACTTAAAAAATAAAAAGAACTAACTAATGAAATATGAGTTTTTTTAAATGAAATTAAATATGTAACAAAATGATAAATAAAAATCTCTATGACAAGCATCATAATTTTTTAAATAATGGAAGTTACAACATAAAACTTTTATGACAGAATATCTAATTAATTTTAATTAAGAATAAAATTGGCTTTAAAACTTTGATTTAGACTTTTTTTAAAATTTAGGATTCAGAGCTGCATAACAAGTGTTAAGCTATGTAAATTAATATTTAGAAATGATTTACAAAAACATTTTCATTAAAAATAAAAAAATCTTAATCTCTGTAAGCAAGTAAACAATATATTATATACATTCACATTTTAAATGAAATTTCCATTAAAGAAATATAAATTGGATTTTACGAGAACTTTTAAAAATAAATCACACAAATAACTGTCATAATTGTACGGTTCGGTTGAAATACAAAAATAATAAAACAAAATCTGCAAAAAAAACAGCACCTTAGATGGTAAGTACAGTTTCCAGAGAAGCGTGTTTATGGGAGAAGAACTACAGTCAAACTGGTTCAGTAACTGTGAGATGTTCTACCCCCACCAACACTAGTTCCTTCACTTCACTATAGGCAGGTATATGTTATACTGTATAATAAATAAATAAAGCACACAAAAACCCTGACCCTCCAGCCAATAACTGACCAATTATTTGGCTGTAATTTGTTTGTCTATTTAAGAAGGAAGCTCTTAATTATCTACGATTTTAAACCATCTCTACATAACATTTAAGTTTTCCTTTTTTAAGCAATTAAAAAACTATTTTCATTTAATAGAATTTTCAATTTGTCACATTTATTTTTAATGGAAGAGTGAGATTCACTTTTTAATTTTTATTTATAAAATATAACACCAACAATCATACAATTTAACAATCATACAATTTTATTTATTCAGAGTGTTGAGAAAATATTTTTAATTTGTAAAAAAAGAAAATAAAATGACAATTTTAATAATTTTATATGGATTGTTTTATCTGTAAAATGGTATGGTCTGAACAATTAACAATAATTTACCAATAAAAAGTTTGAAATTACCTGAGCACTGCCAAGTGATCCACTATCGGTTGAAACCACCAATGGTTTCAAAACTTTGGGTTTCATTATCAAGTTGTAAAACATTAAGTTGACATCAAGGCACGTTCCTCTTCATCACTTCTTGTGTAGTGAGAAGTCGCCATTTATATAAAAACAGATACACACCTGTTTGTTATCTTGTTAATAACCTAAAATAAGCAAGATAAAACAATGATTAAAAAAACCTGGTCGATATACGAGACGGGAAACCGGATAAGTGGTTGTTCTCCCCCACAACCAATAATTGTACAACTTCTTTGTACAATTGGTAAATTATAGTGACTATCCCATCATAACAATAGTTATTTTGATTTTTATGAATTAACACATACATTTTGTTCATTTTTGTTCACAATCAGCTGGTGATGGGGTAAATAAATATAAAATACGAACATTAATAAAAAGTAACTTTAAGTAAATATTATTTCAATTTGAAGGTAGGCCACTCAACATTTAAATTAAGATTGAAAGTATTTCAAAAATATAAAAAACACAATAATATAGCCAATCAAAATATACTATAACCTCAATGTAACTTGGTAATGACAACAAACTGCTTCACATCAGCTGATTCCTCAATCTTATGATGGCTCCTTTTGTCCCTTGATGTCAACTAGAATTCCAGCTGTGCTAGATTGCAGTCTCCACCACATGTCTGGCCCACCAATTCTGATGACGTAATGGGCGGGACTTGCCACTGTGTACACATCTACTCAAGTATTAATGATGACATGGCAAAGTGGCATGTCAGTCCAGTGGTGACAGAAGAATAATTTTCTCTCTCACTTCCACGACTTACTTTATCTTTCTCACACCTGTGCTTTCATTAGGTTGCAATCTAAGCGGCAAAATTCTAGTAGTATCAATTAAAGAAGCAACAGTTAAAGGGATATGTACACTAGGACATTGTGCAAGGCAGTATTTTTAGTCCTCTCTTGTTTCTTAACATACGAGTATTATATCTATAATAGATAAACTCAACATTATGGGGTAAATATTTCCCAAACATAATGTTGTCGTCTTTATGGAATATGTCCCACATTGCTTATGCTAAATGAAAACAAATTTAAATTAATATCTGGGGTAGTTACTGATCACAAATGAAGTGGGACTTCCATTTAAATTTCTTAAAATTGAGGAAATTTATTTTTAATTTTTACCGACTTAGAGATATATAAAGTGAGATGGAGATTAAAAAACCATATAGGTACTGTGTTCATATTAGTTACCTTTATAACTTGGAATTAACTGTATGGGATGATGCTGGAATAACATTGTTTTATTCCTTACCTGTTTTTACAGAATTCAGCCCAATTCCAAAGTAAATAATTTGTAGGCATTGTTTAGGGATGTGTAAAGATGTAGTATGTGAGTTTTCCACCTTTTGAATCTTCAGGAGGGACCAAACCTTTTTGGTTTGTTGTCTATAATTTGGAAATGGAGTATGCTTTATAAAATACTACTGCCAAATTTATAAATCTAGTTTATGTTTGTTTAAAACAAAATTCATACTTATAAAATATCCATTTCATTATTACCCAATCAAGTCACTTTAACGTAGACTCATAGAAAATTTTAAATCAATTTATATTTTATATTTAAATACAATTTATATTTAAATTTTGTATACAATATTTATTAATAAAATTAATATTTGTTCCCACCGTAAGCTCTACGTAGTGGCCGCTGGGTCACAGACCCCTGCAGTATAGGAAGTGGGCCAATCTCTTTACTAACCTTGAGTCATACCTATTAATATTTTATTACCAATTGTAAATTTAGGAAACATAGGGTATACCTTTAGAAGTGTTTATAAAGACTTATCTAAAATTACCTTTAAAGGTTGGACCTGAATAGCCTTTCCACAACAGTAGTTGTAGATGACTAATGAATTATTTTTGCACTCTGGTAATGAAACTACTTTTACGTAATCTTATGTACGTTAACAACAACCACTCTACTAGTATTAAGCTACTACTAAAGACTACTACTAAAGACTGTTACTAAAGACAAACTTTATTTTGATTCTATTTAAAAGGAAAGCAGATTTACCTTTTAAAAAATTATTTAACAAGTCCTTTGAAAGTTCACACACACAAACCTTCAATTAATCTTCTTCTGTGATGGGAGGATGGTAAAAACAGAGGCCTAATCATATCTCTATGAGTGTTATTTTTTATGTTTTTTACCCTTATTGGAAGTGTAAAATTTCAAAGGAACTACCAACAGAATTTTTAAAAAGGTAAGCCTGCTTTCCTGACCTACGCAAAACCTAAATAATTCATGCACTCTCCCTATGTTTGTAAGTTAATTATGATACGTCTACTGTCAGCGCAGAAATTATGTGCACCTGAGTTTGAAGGTTGTTTTCCAAGGAACTAAGAGGCCTACAAAAATTCTAACCAAACCATTGTTTTCCTCGTTTAATTTCACTGTATGAAATAAGCATTTTAAAATTTTATTATACGTTTTAATAATTATATCCTAGTTGGAAAAAAATGTATCAGAATATTAACTAGTTCTCACTGTACATAAAATTTGCATCGTTATTACTACAAAACCCGTTAATGTATCACATTTATATTTTAATATCTGGTTGATAGGAAGGTTTTATACAAGTTTTATAAATTTTAGTATTTTAAATTTTCAATATAAGAAGTTATGGACAATTCCCTAAAACATAGTTTTCTTGGCTTCTAAGGTTGTAAAATTAATTACTTGGTCTTGTTGTAATCCTTATGATATGTACAGTTAATATATATTACTTTCATATTTGTGAGTAAATATGGCTATTTTAAATCTTTTTTAAATTAACTCTAAATTGATTTAAATTACAGAAGTAATGTATATTAGCTATGCATGTCACAAGGATTATAACAAGACCAAGTAAATAATTTTACAATCTCTAGAAGCCAAGAAAACAATGTTTCAGAGAATTGCCCATAACTTCTTATCTAGAAAAGTTAAAATTCTAAGATTTATGAAACTTATAAAAAACCTTTCTATCAACCAGGTACAAAAATATAAATACGATACATTTACGTGTTTTGTAGTAATAACGATATAAATTTGATGTACAGTGAAAACTAGTTAACATTCTAGTACATTTTTTGTTCCAAATAAGAAAAAATTATAATAAAATTTTGAAATGCACATTTAAAAACGTAAAATTAAACGAGGAAAACAATGGTGTGATTAGATTTGTTTTAGGCCTCTTAGTTCCTTGGAAAACTACCTTCAAAATCGGGTGCACTAATTTCTGCGCCAACAGTAGGTTTTTTGTTATTATTATACATTTATTTTTTTAGAAGACCGTTAGACTTTGCGTTACTGCAAAATGAAACCTATCTTTTTTGTATCTTAAACTGTCATAACTTTTTCACTACACTACTATGAGTTTAGCTGTTTTCGTTATGTGTTTACAACCTGCGAAACATCATATTTTCAACAGCTGTCTATTGTTTACTACCGAAAGTAACATTGTTTACAACCAAAAATTTTCCACAGTCAACAACACCTGTTTTTATTCCGTAGTGTAGAGAAAAGTATCGTTCAAAACTCGAGTGAAAGTGTTTTGTATGTTCTCGACCATTTGAAGTGCTCGACAAGTCAACATATTTGTTGGTGTTAATTTGACAAACGTTTAAAAAGTAAACATATTAATAGCTTTTTATTACATTTATTCAAATAATATTTTATTTCTTAGTATACAAATTATGGTATTTTAAATCATTTTTGCTTCATAACTATATATTACTTTATGTAATCATTTTTGTGTGATACGTGTTCACTCTATATAGTAATATTATTTGATTAGAAATCATTCTCTTGTACAAGTTATTGACACTTTTTCTAGATGTAGATGTAAATTTACATGTAGCATAATTTCTGGAAATACAATGTATTTGATTTGGTTCAAATTTATGAACTATATTTTTTATGTTAATATGTCTATAAATAACTTTCCAAAATAATTTTACAACATATTAAGTGTAATGATATTTTGGCCTATATGTTGTATATGTTTGATTGAGACAGGTATCAGTCAATTTATGCAATAGCTCTAGAACTGATTAATGTTATTTGTTCAAGGTGACTATTCCACTTTCCTTTGTTTACAGAGTTAGTGTCAGATTCAACAAAGGACTCTATAGCTAGGCAAAGTATGTTGTAAAGAAGGAAATTATACAATGTTTTTTTTTTTTTTTTTTTTTTTAATAAGTTTAATGTTCAGTTTTTGTGTTTATTTTTTTATAATTTACAAAATTACAGTAAATGTTTTGGAATTTATACATCTGCCTTGTTGTAAATAGGTGTATTACTGTAGTAATAATTTAGAAAACATTGTCATTCGTTAGTATTTTAAACCAAGGCATCTCTTGACAAAACTAATTAAGTTTTATTGAATATAGAAAATTACTTTTCAAATGAATTAAAAATAATTCCCAACTAAAAACAGTATTTATAAGATATTTAAGTTTATAACAGAACCGTTTGTATTTTTTTTTATTTCCCATATAATTAGCGTTGCTTTTAAAAATAAATGTTTACATTATTATCAGATTCTCTAGAACAATTAACAGTGGCCAAGACATAAAACAAAGACAATTACGAAAGATGTGTCCAAAGAATTTCCCCCTGCAACCTTACAAAAGCCATCTGCTGGCTTTGAATTTTTTGAAAGTCCTGGTAAAAATCTGTCAGGCAGTATCAAAAGTTATGCCGTTTATGATCAAATAAGTTTTGGCTCATACAAAACATTTACTATATAAATATATGTTTTATTGCTGTGAGATAACAAAGGAATCAACCTGAAAAAAATATTATACCACCATCAGAAGAACTGTCCACTACCACTAAATAACATCTGCATTCACATTCAGTAAACTTAATTACTGACAAGAAATCAAGAGAGAGTGAAATAAAAACATAGACATATAATTTGTGTAATTAAAAAAAAAAAATGGTCAAATATTGTGTTTTAATTTTAATATACTAGGAGATACTTTTCATGTAGATAAATTTAACAAACTGTTTTATCTCATGGTTTACAATTTTTATTTTGTGACAATTGTACAAAACAATGTGCTAGCTTTTTTTTAAAGTATACAAATTAATGAGGATTATACTGTTAATGTAGAAATTGGCTTGTCTGATCATAATGCTTTGTTTATAGATATTTCTAGTCTTGAGCAACACAAAGATAAAGCATATAAACAGAAAAAATATGTTGGTCCATTCAACAAAGAGAATACAAATAATTTTGTTTTTATGATATCCGACACTCAATGGGAGTTCTGCAATAACATATCTGCCAATTGCAACTTTAATCATTTGTTTAAAAAAAATTCTTAATGTGCTTTGATTATGCTTAAAAAAACAGTAGAAGATAAATGTAAGCTAAGGGAACTAAATTGACGTAAATAGGAATTAAAATATCAAGTATAAGAAAACGTGAGTTCCATTTTTTATTCAAGCAAAGCACAGATGAAAACTTTAAACATTATGTAAAGAATTATAAAATATTTAAAAAGGTTGTATTAGCAAGGAAAATTTTGAATTCAACGTTTATAAAAATTCAAGTAATGTTTCAAAGTCATTTGTAAAGTTAGAAATTCTGAACTGAGCATTAAAGCTAAAACGACGAATATTAATCGCATTAAAACTGAGAATGAAGAATTGGTATCAACTTCATTCTACTTCTTATTCTATTGTACATATTGAGACTGTATTTAATCCTACACCTTTCATTACAAAAGAAATTGAAAATTTATTATGGGTTTAAAGAATACATCACACGTGGGTTGGGATGCAACATCAAGTTTGTTAAAGGTAGGTTTTACTAATAGAGTAGAACCTCGATACCACGTATCTGAAGGGGATTTAAAAATATTCGTGTTATCAGGGTATTTGTGATAGTGAGGTTCATGGTAGTTAGGTTAAAACGGGCAAAATTCGTCGTATAGAGGTTTGTTTTCATATGAAACAAATTGTTTATTGTTAGTTTAATTATAGCAATATGTACCTACGTTGAATTGACTAAATCGATGTACTGTAGGCTACTGCTTAATTTTGTAATGAGCAATAATTATTCAATAGTTCTATAATAAACAACACAATGTTTGGAATTGAAATACATTACTGCAGTATTATGGTGGGATAATAACACAAATGAATCAAACACACAAATACATATGTATTTAATAATTAAGTATTAAACATGTAATGGAATAAAATGAGCAATTTGTTGCTGCGAATGCAAAAATAATTCTTTTTCTTTGAGAAACACCCGCTAATAGATCACAATGAAAAGTACTGCACAACAAACCAAACTACTGTATTTAAACTCAGATACAAATTTACACTCATAGGTACCGTCTGATTCCAGGTCGATATTGTACCAGTAGTTGTGTCAAACGGAAGTCAGGTTTCTTGTTTCGACACAAATAAAATGGAAATATTCCTTCATCTTACTGAGGTTTTGATCGTGGGACTTTGTCTTATAGAGGTTGAATTCATGGTATCGAGGTTTTGATATCATGCTCTCGTCTTGAAAATGAATAAAATTCGCCTTTGAGGTAGTTGGTCCGTAACATTTGTGTTATAAAGGTTATTTTAACATTGAGTGTTATGGGAGGTTTAAGGGGATTTGAAAAAATTTGTGTTATTGTGTCGAGGATTTCATACTATCAAGGTTCCACTGTATTAAAGAGCCACTTTGTGTTTATGAGTAGGGGAGTTTTCCAGAAAAAAATTAAGTATACAGTTATGAAACCTATTTATAAAAGGGTTCCAAGCCTGATATCCACTGTGGGAATTATTTACAAATTTCATTGTTTATTTAATTGTCAATATGTGATGTTATTATTTAATATTTTATTGTTTTCTTGATCATGTGTTTTTCTGTAACTACCAAAATATATTACCTTTGGTCAGATTGTTTTTAAAGAATAATATATAAGAATAAGAAATTATATAATAACTGATTTTCTTTTCACTCTTAATTTGTTAATGTTTTTACATCCCGTTTTTATTTATTTATATCATTGATCATTAACCCTAATAGTGGCAACCGACCAGTTATTGGTCGATAAAATGTGTGCTCTAATTGGCAACCGACCAATTATTGATCGATCGTGCATTAATGGCTTCAAGTTACTAAGGCGAAGTAATAAATTATTTAAATCCCAAAACTACATATACTATTCGAAAGAGCAGATTTCATAGTTTCTTTTTCATATATAAAACATTTACTAGTGGTTAGTATTCACGATATAAAAAATAAAACAAAAAGGCAACTTTTTATTTTTTGGTTGGCATTGCCTATTAAGTTAATCAGATGATAAAATTTGTAATTTTAAAAAAATCATGGACAATTTAATATTGATGCTATGGCAATTCCAATTCCACCTATGGAATAGTAAAAAAGGCATCTACAACTTAGTTATTGTAAGTATTTCGCTATCTTGTATGCTTTAGCCAAATTTTTTTCGTAAAGGTTTTTTCCTGATCTAGCATTTTATTGAATTGGTCTATAAAATCAATGAACTCTATTTATTAAAACAAATAAATAGTTTGCTGGTTTTATATGTTTTATTATATACCATTACAATCTGTAAGAGTTGCAGAACAATTATCATGTTGCCGGGCAACATTATATCTTAATTCATTGGCAATCGCCAGACGAAACAAAGTACAACTTTGCTCCTGTGACTGACATAACCTTTGTCTGTTTTTGTTGTGATTATTTGGTTTTCATGCGACGTTTGTTTTTGTAAACCGTTAGTTTACATCTAAAATGGAGATTTATTATTCTATATTTTATGTTTTGATTTATTATTTGAGTGATTGTGATACAAATATTTATGTGAGTAATGTTTAGTTTTTTATTTGTTCATAATAAATTTTCTTTCAATATTATTGCATTTTTATTTTATAAATAAAAGTCTAATGATGTGTATAAGTCTTTTTACACGATGTCCAATAAATATGATTCTATGCTATGATTACTTTATAAAAATACTATATTATAATATAAAAAACCACTTTTTCGGTAGTCATGTTAGAAAATATTGTTTTTTAAAATAATAGCGACCCTTGGAAATTGGTACCATTTTAGGAATACCATTACTCTGTACATAATTATTACTTATACCACCAAAATATTTATATATTCTAAATCTAAAATAAATTTGCAACATTTTGTATAGCGTGATTTTATACAGTAAATACTTAAACATTTTTATATTGGTTTGAAAATGGTATTTTTGTTGTTGTAAATATTGATTGCTCAAAATATACTCTCAACTTCAAACATTTATATAAAAAAAAAAAAAAAAACAAATATATAACTACTCCAGTAAACTATGCATATTTTTTCTTTACTCAGATTATTTTCTATAAAATATAATCTTTCAAATTGGGATTTTATTTTCAATTTTTTATGGACTTTGAAATACATATGTACATTTTTGGACATTTTACGTAAGCACACTATTTCACCTATAACTCTGGAACGCTTATAAGTATTCTAAATTATTTCACTTTTCTACGTAGAGAGATAAATTGCCGTTCTTTATATATTTTATGTTTTTAGGGAACAAAATTAAGTTATTTATATTTTTTCAAGAAGCGGCCTTTTCAAATTTACATTTTCAGATTTGTAAATTTTACAAATTTGTAACATATAAAATTGTTATACATGTTTAGTACCAAAATAATAACCATTTAGTGCTGAATAAGATAATATACAACATGATAGTATTGGTAAATGTACTGTCTGTATGAACGTTTTTAATTGGTGCCTGCCTGCACAACAGTCAAAAAGCTTTGCCGTGAAAAGTTTTATCGTGCCACTGTTAGAGATATCTTTTTATTATTGATCCAAAACGTATTCTTTTTTATTACATACAACACTTGAATATCTGCCTTCTCATCCACAATTACCGACCTATATTGTTGCTTACAAATTTGTCTAAAATATTTGAATATAAAATATTTGTATTAGGTTACAAAGTTATTTATAAGAGAAAAAGTTAATCTCCGAGATTCAGTTTGTTTACCAAAAGGGTTAATTAACAAATACAGTCATTTTAAAGATGGTAAAGATATTCTTGGATGAGTCACAGAGTGCTTCGGGGCTTTTTTAAGATTTGTCCAGGGCTTTTGACGTTGTTGACCTCTCTGTTTTATTGAATACGCTTGCTTCTTTGGGAATAATTAAAGTACAATTAGACTTGTTTGAATCTTATTTATCAAAAAGAAAACAAAAAACACAAATCTTAGTTGATAATGTTGAATATTCAACATCAAACTGGTAATTAATTAGAAGAGGAGTCTTCAGGAATCCATTCTTGGACCCCTACTTTTTTTGTGAATATTAATGATTTAACAAAAATGTCACAACATGAGAATGTTCTATATGCAGGTGATGTTACTACTTTAGTTACAGGAAATGATGATAATAAATAAAGTTCAAAATCAAAGAAGCAATCTTTGAATCTAATATTATTATATGGTACGAAAATAATAGTTTAATTTTTAATTCAACCAAGACTAAACCAATCAATTTTAAAACAAGTAAATCCAAATAAACATATTTTTGTGGTAATATTAATAATTATCACTTGACCAATGAATCTCGCACAAAATTCCTCTGTGTTGTTATAGAAGAAAATTTAGATTGGAATGGACATTACAACAATCTTTCAAAAAAACTTGCTATCAATTAATTGTCAATTTTGTCTAGTACAACAGATTTTCCAAACATTAAAGACATTATACTACTGCAATGTTTATTCTCATTTAAAATGTGGAATAAGAGGAAGTAGTAGTTTTTTAACATGTATTTTAAAGATACAAGAAAAGGCAATTAGAATCATGCTTGTAGTTAAAAAACACAGTTCAAGAAGAGAATATTTGATAATTATTAAATCGACCACAAAAAAATGAGAAAAGAAGTGAGCAATAATGATTGTAACTTTAGTCAAATACTTTCTTTAATTTGTTAAAAAATATATTAAAAACACGTTTGCTTTCTATTTCATAAATAGGATCTAAACAAGCCTAATTGTACTTTGCTTATTCCCAAAGACTGGTCAACCATGTTAAAAGCCCTGGACAAATCACAAAAAAGTCCCGAAGCTCTCTGTGATTATCCAAGACTCCGACAAGTGTCTTTACCATCTTGAAAATACCTGTATTTGTTGAGTACCGCTTTCAGGAGCAAATTGACTCTCAGAGATTAACTTTTTATGTTACTTTCTTTTTATTTGTTAAAAATTATATTAAAAACTAGTTTAGTTATCTTTGTATCTTGCTTTCAGGCAATGTATGTCCTATTAGTAGTGAAAAAAAAACTAACTAAGAATTTCTGTCTCAACATTTATTGATGCTGATTTTGTTTAACATTGACTATAGATAAGGAAAGCATTTTTAAACTTACCTTCCTTCAAACACACACAATAACAATATTTTATAAACATAACAATAAAATTAAAAAAAAAAAAAAAAACAACTAGTTAGGGTATACTTTGAACAAGAATTAGTTAACAATTTTTAAATCTGGGTTGTTTGGTTTTCATTACTTAAGCTTATTGAGCTTGAAGATATTTCACACAGTTAATTAACTACACTGCATAAGAAATAAGTATAACACCAGCACAGAACATTATGCAACCTGCAGGTCGCTAAATACTGCCTTATCTCTGTGAGCTGACTGCCAATTGTACAATAGTACTTAATGTTTTGTAACAAAACCCAATTTAAAGTCAGAGGTAAATTCTGATTATATCAACCAACTGGATGTGATTCACTTATTGTTGGATCAAAAACTATTGGTACTCAAGTTTCAACATCAACTGTGTGGAAAGTATAAGGCGGAGGAAAACTAAATTACCATCAAAAATTTCCTAATCTATTTATGCAATTATGAGTGTACATTTTATATTTTTACCTTTTTTACAATTTTTTAAAATTGTATTTAAAGTGGGAAAAATTTACGATTTTTTACAGATTCAGATTGTTTGTGTTGTTTGAAAATTCACTATAATTTATTTATTTTTATTAAATTTTTAACAAAAGAAATATACAGATGTACATGTAATTTGTCACCCTCAAGAGATAATAAAATAATACATAATTACTAGATCATTTTGCAGCTTTAATAGTGTGTAGGTACCGTAATTAACACCACATGCATACAAAGTTTCAGAATTTTCCAGTGACATAAAATAATTTTGTTATCAACTTTCTAAAGAAACTTTTTATCAACACTGAAAAACGAACTTGAGACAAACGGTGGTTTCAGGTGTCTGATGTCAGTAAGTCGAATATATATATTTTATGAATACTGACTGATTTTATATCGCTTTATTAATTTTTGAGGTGTCATTTGCACGGGACTGTGTAATCGCCGCCTTCCCTGGCCGCTCAGTAAGTGAAACTGAATGCAACATAGTTGAGTTTGCGTACCCCTTCCAACCAGGTGGGTGTGGGAGTTTCTAAATAACTGTGTATTTAACGAATGCTTATCTATTTGAATTTCTCAAAACACTTAAATTTTGGTCCTATAAATTAGTGATGGGTCGGTTTCATTTTTTTTTATCGGTTCCGGTTCGGTTCTTTACTGAACTCGTCGGTTCTGAGTAATTTTTTGAGAAAGTCTCAAAAAATTTGTCTAACACCATTACGCCAGTGAATCAACAAATTATGTGGACAGTCAGTAAAAACAGTGTATATTATTTTGGCGATTTCTCCAATATGACGTAAATAATACACACTAAAAATTTATAAAATGACAAACAATTTTTCCAATAACTAGAGAATTGGTAACATTTTATTTATTCTCAGGTTATGATTGTTTACACTTTTTTGCAAAAAAAAGTATTTACTTTAAATTTAAAAAACAATTTAGCTAAACAGAACACAATTTTCAAATTAGTATGCAATTGAAATTTACCTTAAGGAAACTACAAAACTTATAAGCCTAGAAAAAATTGAAAAATAACCTGCCATTTTAGGTCTGATTTAGTTATAAAATTTATTCAAAAACAAATGACAATTGATTGAAATTACCACAACTAAATTTAAGAGGTTAATGTAATTGTAGTACGTCAAAAATAAACAGCAAAACAAATAATAATATAATTAATTAAACAAATTATTTTTACTAATTATTGAAAAAAAACTATTTTTATTAACTATTGGTTCTTTTCTCAATTTGTGATAATACTGAATTAAGAAAATATAAATGCTACTCACATTCATAAAAAACAATACGGCCAATAATACCATAATGTCTTTAGAAATTACAGTATAAATTTTGTTTTTAATTTAAGAAATAATAAACTATTTTGGGTCAGTAAATGTTAAGTCAATGCAATTTAAAACATTAATCCAATTTAAGAATTTGTAAAAAAATAACAAAAATAAAATTTAACTATTTTAAAGTAAAAATGCTAAAGACTCATTATGTTTAGTTTTGGTACACTATTAATCTTAAACATTTATTTTTCAATCAAATTCCCTAGGTTTTGTATGCATTGTTTTTTTATTACAAGTCTAAATAAATAAACTCCTAATATCTTAAGTTCATCATAAAAACCTTTTATTTTTAAAAATACACAATAAAATTAGAAGCATAATTAATTTCAGAATGTTAGATGAGTTGTAAACAGAATGGAATGTTTCCACAAGGTGTTTTTTTATCAGACAGGAAGTGATAATGAAGGGTCACATACAGTAAAAATGGGTACAGCTCAGTAGAGGTGGGTCAAAGTAACTGGAACTGTCTTGTTGGTACTGTTTCATGCTCGTAACCGCAACAGTTCCGCTACAACATTTGGAACTCACAGTCCTACTCCACAGCGCCGGTGATACAGTCCCGGCAACATCAACAGTACCCATTCCCATGGACTGTGCAGTTGTAGACTCTTAAAATAATTTAACAGCCAAAACCAAAGAGTTGCGTGCATGCTATTGCTAATCGTAGTATTCAGCCTTTATAGTATTATTGTTATCTTATATTAGTACTCATTTGTTATACCCATCACTAAGTACTCTGGCTAAACAATACCTATGTTTCATTGCCACGTCTGTTCTATGTGAACTCAGTTGAAAACTACAAAAGTCAGGGAACACGTCTATTTAAATATGAACTATAATTATGTCAAAAAGTAGGCTATATTTTGTTTATATATAGGCCTAAAAATGTTAGCTGCATATTTTGTAAAATAAATCATACTATCCTTTTTTTTAAATGCATGATACTAAGCATTTAATTGATAAATCCATAAAAATGGACCTTATAGATGAAAACCACAGTACGTGTATGGGTGGACGGGCGGGTCAATACCACTGTACGTGTATGGGTGGGCGGGCGGGTCAATAACAATGTTCGAATGTGGGAGGGTGTGTGGGTCAATACCAGCGTACATGTGTGGAAGGTTGGGTGGGTCAATACCATTGTACGTGTATTCCAATGTCATTGTACGTATGTTGTAGAATCCTAAATTAATATCCACACAGTATGTAGTATTAAAATCAAGCATGTGTTTAACACAGTAAATAGTAGTAAATGTTTATCTTATAAGTACCAAGCTGAAACTGAAATTACGATTAAAAATCCACACCCATGTTGGTACTGTAGAACTGACACCATCAAAGATAAAAGTACTGCAGAGAGTGTCTTATGAGTCGTGGAACTGTTTGGAACTGGATGGTAATTTAGTTTTCCTCCGCCTTATACTTTCCACACAGTTGATGTTCAAACTCGAGTATCTATACTTTTTGATCTGGCAATAGTGTTGATTAAGGACTTTGAATAATGTTTTACTCTTCACAGTAAAGAAAATAAAATGCAATTTTTACCAGACAATTTAAGAGAATTTTAATATACTAATAAAACATTCTCAATCTTTAAACTTCAGAATCTTAACAACATCTAGAATTGATTAAAAATAATATTCTTTCTACTTTCTCCAATATGCGTTAGCATATAGAAAGTATTGTGATCGTCAAAAAAAAAAAAAAATTCTTACAAGTTGGTCTAAAAATCCACTTTAGGGTCCCCTAAACCCACAAGTTTTTTTTTTTTTTTTTTTTTTTTTTTTTTTTATTGTGTGCAGTTTGCTTGAGACCAAACAAATGGATCAACTTTTATGAAATTTGGTATGTAGGTGTATTTAGCCAATGATTTTTTCACTTTTTATAAATTTTAGTTCTTTTTATTTGCATAGGCAAAAACATATAAAATGGAATTTCCTCAAAAACGACTTTGATTAAATGTTCAGAAAAGATGTGAATTACAATTTAAAATATTTTAGTAAAAACTGCATGTGTCTAACTTGACTAGTTTATGAGTTATGTCAAAAAACATATTTGGGAATCAAACTGGTAATTTTCAAAGTTTTGATTTTTTAATGTTTAATATAGGGGATATTTTGTGCCAATTCTTTAGAACTTACATTTTAATACACTTGTTTGCATTCAAACTTATTGGCCTCCCCTTCAAATACAGTCAGCAAAAATAATATTAATTATTCCAAGGTCAGAAGACATCCTTAGTGACCTGCTAAAAAAATTAATACTGTATTGACAAGGGCACATACAAAAATAATATAAAATATGAGGTTAAATTCTTTGGTACAAATGACACAGCTCTTCGAAAAAAAATTATATTTATCATTTTTACGAAAATAAGGTAAAATATGCTGTTACAAAAAAAACCAGTTTGCTAAAAACAGCTGCAAAAACCACATTGAAAAATACAAAAACGGTTATCACAGAAATAGGAAAAACATGGGAAATAAGACAAATAGTAAAAAATCAAACAGTCCATGTGTAAAAAACAACGTCCAAACGAAGTCCCTACAAGTTCTCCACGTATTTTTAATGAAGAGGAAGTAACAGAAACATTTTGATTTACTCCTAAACCTTGACACTAATAAAAAAGGTGCATCAGAAAATTTATTAACCTGGAAAAGAACTTAATAGAAAAATAAAAGAAGAAACATACTCTAAAATACTAGTAAATAAAGATATAAATACAGAAAACCCATATGACATTTCAGAAATAAACTATGACAAAAGTAACACAATCAAAACAAGTGATGATTTCACACTCAAATTTAAACTACAGAACGTAAATCTACGAGCTGTAACAAATACAAGAACAGAACATTATTCATAAATTTTAAGTGCCACTAGCACTTTCATCAGGTGAGTAGAGACTGACTAAGCTTAAAATTTTGTTCGGTTGGTGGCAGAGGTGGGGGTTATATATCCACAGGGCAGCATCTACAAATTTTAATGCAGTTTCCCAATTTGTATATACGATCAAGTTTGCTCATGGTTTGATCAAGGGGATGGAAGGAAGTGGTAAGTTCTGAGAGAGAGAGAAAACTCAAGTTTGATTTTTGAGTTTTCCTGTTAATTTCGGTTTAGTACTTTCTGTTGGATGGCTATTTTTTAAACAATTCTAATTCAGAGCCTGAAATTCCATATTTTTAAAGCTTTTTCAGCATAATATTGTGATCAACACAATCAAAGGCCTTACAGCTAAGTAACACCACTGTTTATGATCTGTCCAAGGCCCGATTAAGTTCTTTAGAAAGGGATATTAAAGCTGAGCTGGTGGAGTGGCCTTTGCAAAAACCATTTTAGCTATATAATAGGTTATTAGGAAGAAGATTACTTTGTAGTTAATTGTTTAACATTATTTCAAATATTTTAGAAAATGTGGGTAATATCATGACAAGGCGATAATTTTCTTTTTCATTCTTACCACCCTTTTTGAATATTGGTTTAGTGACTGAAAACTTGAGTTTCACTGGAATACCCTATTTTTCAGTTAGGGATGTATTTTTTTTCTTGTACCAACTAATTTAATAGCTTTTTACAATACATGTACCGATTAATTTATTGGTCTAAAGACCAATGGTATGAAGTCATGTTATTATTATTATTATTCATTATTATTATTCATCTGTAAGACGCCGATCGTAGAGATATGGGCGAATATGAGGAGTGAATGAGTGTAATGAGTGTAGATGAACGAGTGTAGTCATTGTTACTATCTGAGTTCGACTTAGCTCAGAAAGGACTATTTATTAATAGCCCAATAGCCAGGGTAACTATGGGACCTACAGCTTTACGTGGAATCCGAACCACGTAGTGTTGGTCTGATTTTCAGCTAACTGACAAGTCTGACACTCAGTTCTCTTCACTACACAACATCCGAACCTTGACTACCATTCAACACGGACACTCCAGATTTCTCTAGTAGTGTCTACGTTGATGGCAACCATTGAGCGGACGCCACGTCGGTATTAAGAGAACCGTGCATGGAACCTATCGCATACAATCTCCCAAACACTTTTTTGTATGTTTTTTGTACAGCTGAGTTACCATCTGTTGTTATAGGAAATGTTTTAATTTGAATTCCTTAAAACTATCCTTATTTATTAGAGGTGTAAAAATGTATATCTACTTACAGTCCAAACTAGCCAATTTTACGGCGCTAAGATTTGAGTTAATATGTACATCTGTGAGTCAGTCACTGATTTCAATTTAACTCTACATAAAGAGTTAAATTATAAAGTAGTATCGTCCCCCATAGAATGTTATACATGAAATTAAATTAATGGTTTACTGCAATCTGCATATTAAGCAAGTCGATTATTTAAAAATAATTTGAGCTTTTACTAAATGCAATGGATTTTCACACTGATTGTTCATCTGTATGGTTCTATTTGTTACGATGCTTCAAATTTTAAACACAGAGGTATGGAATTGTTCAATGGCGTCTAAAGAACAAATATCGAGTGGCTAAATATTTCACTACTCTGAATGATATTCTTTGTTATTAGAAATCAATTCCAGCACTAAACCTTCCACTACCTTAACCAGAGCAGCAGGCTGGAAAACGATTGGCCTGAAGTCAGTAATGTGGGTATAACTTGAGAAAGGATAAGAAGTTCACATTGCTCTAGAGTGTTATTTTGACAGCGCACAACTCAATAGCATACAACCTTTCAATTTGGACACTTGGACATTGCAACACATTCCATTTTTTATTTTGTTAACAATAGTCAGCATAACAAACTTTACATTGAAAAAAAAGTGAGAAAACATTTTCTTCTAAAACCGGTTGTTCTTGTTGTACTACATCTCACGTTTTAATCCGGGATCGGTCATGCATACTCGACTCCAGCAATCGGTCATGCATATAGGGCGATTCTAACATCTGGTTTTTTCAATATTATCATAATATTTTGAACTAAAATAAAAAAGTTCTTTACACAATATTAATCCATACTGTTTATTAAACAATGAATAGTAATTTTTAATTACAGTTTGACTATTCTTAATGCTAAAATTCTAATAAGAATGTTAGTTTTATTTGTAAGGGCTTTTGAAATAACTTCAATGCTATTAAATTTAAACCATTGTTTTATTATTAGCTAAAATTATAACATATTAAAAGTACAGTATTATTAGTCAATAGATATAATGAATGGAAAACAACATTTTATGGAACATATTCAATGCACTTCATTTGTGTCAAGCCAACGTGTTCTGTGCATATAGGTTTTTCACAGACTTTCTGTGTAAATCTGTTTTTATTTTAGGACAGTAGCTACATATTACTTTTTCTCCTGGATTTCCTGAAAATATTCAAGTGTGTCACATTTTTACTAACAGTCTAAATTTACAATGAGTCTACATGCTTAAAAAATTTAGACATCTTAGTTTTGACAAATTTAAGAATAATAAGTGTTAGTGAATAATGGTAGTGTTGATATATTGTTATATGAACACTACCATATAAGAATATATCAACATTGTTGTATATTGTTGACTTTCATCAGTTATACCACCACTTTCATCAGATGGTATAACTGATATAACAACTATGAAAGTGTTGTTATATCAGTTTAGCTTCAGACTTTTTGTAAAACAATTTTTAAAGAACAGTTTAAATATCTTAATATTTTTGTATTTACCTGTAACAGGTTGAGGTCTTGCTACAGGTCCCACAATATTTGTGATGGTCTGCTTCAGTTTTATTGGTAAGCTCTCACTGGAAGCACGTTGAGATAGGTGACGCTTTGCTAGATACTTGGCTAGTTCTGTTATAAATAGTCTTCAGGGCATCGTTTTTCCTGTATTAGCAGTATATACAATTTAGCTATTTATTGTACACATTTAAAAGTCCTTGGAAAATAGTCAATGGCCATCTATTACTTATTCTCTTCACGGAGTACTCTTTCTTCATCCGGCCAACGACGTCGACCCCAGCTTTCGTCATGTTGTAGAAGTTGATTAACTCAGGCTTTTTATCCTCACCATCCAAATCAATATCGTCATCATTGTGAAGCGTTGAAAGCATGATTACATTTTGATTCTTTTTTAGACTAATAAGACAATATTAGTGTTTTGTTTAGTCTGAATCAAAAGACAAAAATTGTGCTGTTTTGCTGGTCTGTTTTTTGTATTCAGTAACTCAAGAGGTAGTTGGGGTTTAATCTTTTTCACTGTACCAATTAACCTTATTTTATGATTCATGTACAGGCCATTAGGCAATGCCACTGATGTGTAATAGTTATCAGTTGTTAAATTTCGTCCACTGTTATCAATAGGCTCAATCATTCTTTTGACGACAATATTTAAATCATTTGGAACATCATAAGGTCCTTTTGGCTGCTTCCCTCCATTAATATCATTTTAACTGTATAGAAGCTTCTTGAATCGACTAAGGCATAAATCTTCACGCCATACTTATCTGGTTTATTCGTGAAATTTACATCTTCCCCTAAACACTCCAACATTTCATCTAGTGTACAGTATTCTCCAGGTGTATAGCTTTCCATACCCTTCTTTACAAATTGTTCAAAAATGTCCCATATGGGTGAAACATTGTCTAGATTATTTCTTGAAGCTTTGTTGTCAAATATAATAGCTCTTAGAAGTGATGAATCTCCGCTCACTCATGATAGTTCTGAAGTAATCAGGTGCAGTACCATCTTGGGCCTACATTTCTGACGTTCAGGGGTGCTTTGCTTTCTTTACACCTAGCATGTAAAGAAGTCCAAAAAAAAAACATAAATTTCTTCAATGTTGGTCAAGGGACAATCTCTATCACGAGAATAATTAGCTCTCATTTTCTAAGACTGTCATTTGTATATTTTGTAATATTTTCAATCATGTCGTCAGGAAAAAATATTTTCCAACATTACAATACTGATTTACAATTCTTAGCAACTCCTTTCACACCAGGCAGTTTAGAAATAATGTTTTGTCTCTGTGTTTTTGTTGCATTTTTGTTATGTTTGTGGACATACCAACTAGTAATATTATCTCTACCAACATTTATATTTAGGGTTGTTAAAACCTTGTACAGCCACTAGTGTAGAACTTGTTTCTTCACAACCAGTTACATTACAGTAAATTATCATAGGTTTGTCTTGATCACTTAGTCCCAACTGTTCTGTATAAGAGAAATATTCAAAATGTTCGGAAGGAGCATCACTATTTGAATTGCTACCACTAAATGCAAATTCCACATTGCTTCCTTCATCTCCTTGCAACCAATTGAAAATGTCTTCTCCGTTTGTCTTCTCTGCCATTTTCAAAATAAAAAGTATACAAAAACAACTTATAAAATATTTACAACACAATACACAATCCTACAACTAAATAATACACCGATTTAAAATTTATTTAAACAATTTAAAATTATAATTATAAAAGTAACGCGATAGGTCGTGCCATTAGAATTACTACACTACACTGCCATACGGTCGGTGTCGCGTCTATAACGACACTAACTGTACCATAACTCGCTATAAAAACTGTCCCCCCCACCACTGCTAGATCATAAAACCACCAGAAATACACCCAGAGAGAGTTCCTCAAGGCATATTAAAAATATGAGATTTGTAATAAATAAAACAAAAAATTGTCTTTAAAGTGAAAACTTTTTGTTAGAACGGTTTTAATAGCGCAACCGATCCCAGGTTAAAGAAAATTGAAACCATTATCTTATTACCATTATATAAAGGAAATAACGATGTACATGCAGGCCACACACTAATGTACTCATTTGTAATAAATCTGGGTGGAATATTTACCCTTAATCACAATAAGTGACATGTAAGTGTGATACCGTCATTACTTAAGCAACAGAGGAAATGTATAGAAAATTACATAAAGGACAGAGAATTAAGGAACTTGGCTTTAATACTAAATCAACAGTTTTTTTTTTTTTTTTAAGGAGAGGTCAATCTCCTTCTTACCTTTACTCTGCCCACTCCTCATAGACTATTGATTTGTACGAGGTAATTATTCACACAGAGTAAGGGAGCAAACCAGTACAGTAGAAGGTGAATACTGCTGATAAATCTTCCAGTCTAGGCCGGATTTGAACCAGCGCTAGCTCTAACCCAAGATCAAAATCCTGACGCCTTAGACCACCCGGTCACCGGCTTGTTGAAGGATGTTCCTGATTTGTGCATATAATCATTGCAAATTTAATTAAATTCATGTTTATTATTGAAAATGAAACACATTTTGATCTTGTAGACACAGTGTTTACTGACTAGTTGATAGGGCCTATGCCAATGTGATATTTAAAGGAAGTACTCAAGTTGATCCAACTGAATGTACTTAGTAGCATACACAAAAAATATGAAGAATGGAAAATGATATAATGTTCATGGGCCAAATTGAAAGCTTGGTTAAAAACATTTAATTTACCGAATTATATAAAACTTAAAAGAAGTAACTTTTAATTACTACTACAAGGAAAAATTCAGATATAGTTCGTTGTACACTTAAATTTTCATGATGGTAGACTTGGGCTCCGGAAGCTAGGGGCGAGGAAGAGTATAATTGTAAAGGACGTCTTACAAACATTCGCTCAAATTACGTCACTTGATGCAGGAATGACTCATCGGACAGCATTCATTAGTTTAGGTTAGTAGTGCACGGCCGAGTCTACAGTTATAAAAATTGTACTGTAACTTGAAATAACTATTTTATACCACTATTCTAATAAGCACATGCTAATGGAGAAGCTATAATTTCTATTTAATCAATAAGAATTAAAATATTTCTTTAATTCTAATATTCTTATTGAATATTAGAATTAAAATTCTGATGCAGGTTTTATAAGAAACAGACCAAAAAAGAAACAGGTTTGGATGAAAATAAGGACTCATGAACAATAAACAATTTAATATTGTTTATTGTTCATATCCTAGTAGGGAACAATTTTTTTTGTTTTCTTTCCAAATTTATTTATCTTACCTTTACTTAAAACAAACATGTTTTATATTAAATAAACTAAATTATACATACAGAAGATCCGTAAAAAATAAGAAATATATATTTGTGAAAAAAAACAAAAACTGAAAATACCTGATTTACACTCCTTTATAAATATTGTAAATCTACATTCATTTCATCAATAATAAACAAAATGGTTTTTAAGCTTTTTTCCAGTGTTGAAACATTATAATAATAAATGAAAATAGAGCAAAATAGGAAATGATTAAAACAATAGTGACAGTACATTATGAAAGTAATGATTGAGGAGTCCCCGTCACATTTATAGTAACATTATTTAATTTTACTCTAGTGTTTCCGTTATCACAGCCTAATTCATATAATAAGTTGAGCACAAAGATTTACCATTATGTCCATGCATAAATAAACAGCAAGACACTAAACAAGTAGAGAAGAACAAAATAATAAAAGATCATAACAACGTTAACAATTAATATAAAAATTACACAGTCCTTATTTTAATTTTTCTTTAAAAGTAATTTACCTTCTATTATTTAATTTTGTCTCTTTCTGCTCCCTTAAACATTTTCAATGATTTAATATGCGAAGTTCATTTGTCATGTCTGTCCTTGTGACTTCACCTTGATGCCAATGGCTTCGGCTTCTTGGACTGTATCTGGCAATTTTTCATTCATCGTCTCCGGTCCTGTGAGGATGATGGTCGCTCCTAAAATAGAGCTTGTTCCATAAATAAATATTGGATCAATATAGTTGACCTGCAATAAGATAAAGTGATTAGAAAAGGTATTTCTGGAGAATGAATCCTTTATTATTACCTTCTAGGTAACATTAAGTGTTGCACATGGTGTGCGTACATTAAAATGTTTAGTATTAGATTGAATGGGTTCAAAAAATCAGCAGAATGGGCCATGTGGTAAGAATGAACGGTATATTTATGTTAAATGAGGTTATTGATTGAAGGATGATCTACAGTTACATTCATAGGATTGGTATATGAAACTGAAATGAAAGGTCTTGACAATTGTGTGCTATGGAATAGCTCTGGAGGAAAACCCATGGAAGGCTGTAGTGTCTCTAGAGTAAGTTAAATAATGCACTGGCTAAAAAAAATTTGGTATCGCTATAATTCACTATAGCTGCAGCAAAAATTATTGGCATTGTGGCTCAGTGGTTAAGGCTCTGAACTGTAAAGTCCAAAGTTCGAATATTTAACTGAGCTAATGGTCAGTACTTCAACTGTTAAATTCAGATCACACACACGCCTGCAATGTAAACTGGTGCTTTGAGAAAAAAAAAATATATATATATATATATATATAAATAAAAAATAAAATAAACAGACAAGATATGGTCAAAAGTTGGAGTCATAAATTTTCCTTCCTTATACCACAATTTCATCTTACTTTCTCACTCTGAAGGCGGTTTATCTCACAAAACCGTAATAGAAACAAACAAATTTTGTTACCTTCATATTTTCACTATTGTTAAATTGGCTACTTGGATCATCAGATAGGTTATTCCAATGTTAAATTGGTAACTGCTCGGTGGTCATCATCATCATCACCATCAAGACATGACTAGATAAGCCTGATGTGTCAAGATTTATTGGTAAATTCTAGCAATCTTTATCTTGAGATTGAATTAAGAATCACCCTTCTTCGGTTGATTCTTAATTCAATCTTACACGCATACGTGTATGGGTCAGTGTATGGGGGTGCGTACGTATATGGGTGAGTAGATAACACTGTACGTGTATGGGCGGGCGGGTGGGTCAATACCACTGTACGTGTATGGGTGGGCGGATGGGTCAGTACCACTGTATGTGTATGGGTGAGTAAATATCACTGTACGTGTATGGGAGGGTCAATACCACAATACTTATCATGGCACTATTTTGACAATACAGTATTCAAATATAATGTGAAAACCACATAGTCAGTACTAGCATTGACTATAGGCACAGGAAGACTTTCCACTTATATGGGTCCTGTGAAGCCAGTATTCCTGTTTGGAAAAATTAGTTCATGCTCGGTTCTCTCAGGTAGCACCAGTGGTCTCTCTCTCTCTCTCTATCTTCTTCCTCCCTCTCTCTACCATACCCTGAAGTGACTAATGGCTGAGCTGATAGTACGCTAAACAGTCATCCAAATTCTAATTTGAAACCAATCACCGTTAGAAAACAGCACAGACACACGTCTATTGTAAATGCACTGCCTTGGATAGTGTGTTTTGTTTCTATAATCTTAAATATTAGTGAAGTAGACTGGGGCATGTTTGACTGCTTACTGTATCTTCACCAGTTTGTTTATTTCCAAATTGCCAGCGTGGTGGCTCAGTGTATAAGGTTTTGGACTGCGGAGGGAAAGGTTCAAGGTTCAAATCCCAATGAGCCAACAGTCGGTACTTCACCCGTTGAATAAAGTTGACACACAGGCCTATAGACCCATGTCAACTGGTGAGTGAAGTTAAAAAAAAAGTCTGGTATACATAAATGGATAGATAAACAAAGCTCCCTTTATATATTTTCTGACCTATTTTTAAACTCAGCTCAAAAATGCATATCCATTCTTTATAAACATTGTCAATGATAGAACAATTTTCTCACTTTTAGAACTGTTATGTGAGAACTAAATTTTGATTTACTTCTCACATAAATGAAAACTTACTAAAAGTGGCAGCTGCTGTGCCGCTATGAAACCAATACTTCCTAGTGTAACTGTAACAGAGATTAGAGAGTGACGAGCCTCAGTGGGAAACAGTTCAGCTGTGTAGAGGTAAATGACAGTGATACCCAGAGTGGAACTAAATTTGGCCACTAGAGAGAGAATCAGAAAAATCAATTGACGATCTGCAAAACAAAATAACATATAACATCTATTAATATTACTAATATTAGATATAATAATCTAACAAAACAACAATACAGACCTACAAGAGTTCTTCAATTCATTACTACTCAAAAATACTTCTACAAAAGAATACCAAGTAAAGATTCAATTTCTTTTAGGTTACCGACTGCATTTGGCCCAACCAATTCACGTAAAACTAGAGATATTTTTTACACCTCTATATTAACCCATTTAACTAAATGGTATAAACATAAACTAAACATTACAAGGGACAGATCTTGCCATTCAAAAATAATTTTTAAATTAATGAAAAGAGTTCCACCATAGATCTCTTTTTCAAAAAATAATAAATTCCAAATTTTAACTCTGTATCATGGTAAATAACTTGTGATATCAAATAACTGAGTTAACTTATACATCATAATAAATAACACATATCTAATAGTAATGATTAAATAATAAATATTATTTTTTAACGTGCCAATAATCATTATAATTTTAACACTATTTTCATAATAATTGTATCGAAGTATACCATGACTAATGTAGAACAATGCAAGGCAGGTGATTCCTATGATAAAGAAGGACCCAGCAGCGGCGCCCCGACGGCCGAGAATTGTCACACCTGGCACCCATAGGCTGGCCACGTAGCCAGGCAACTCTGCCAGACTTACCAACAAAAAAGACAGGTAACGATTTCCCCCTGATTGTTTGGCCTGTATGCTGTTTTGAGACAACCCATAGTATGTGAAAAGACACAGTATGCTGAAATAAAATTACACAATCATTTTTGGTTATTTTTTAAAACTCAAGAATTCTACTTATTATATGATGGTATTGTTAACTTTCATCCACAACTTTGACACATTTATTTTACTATAAGCACATAAATATTTTATGTAGGCCTATATAGCTAATGGTTAATTAACAGAAATTTTAGACGTATTTTTATTTTTTATTTCTTTATATTAAAATATTGAAAAAGACTACATAGTAGATACTATTAACAAAATAAGTTTGGAGTAACCTATTATCTTCACTGAAACAAAGAAGAGTACATGCTAAAATTGAATTTGAGATTTGACGCGGAAAGCAGGGCCAAAATGACTGGGCTCTGAATATGTAATAAAATTGTAAATATAAACCTATTATGCCGCTTAACGCAAAAATAGGTGTTGCTTACTTCATAAAAAAAGTAAAGTAAAGTAAAAGTTGATGCGTTTCAGTTGCCACGCTTTACGCCACTATGAACGTGAAGTAAAGTGATTGTATTTTTGTTTTCAATGTTAAAAATGATATAGCACAAGGAACTGGTTTTACTTAAGTTGCATGTGAAAAAGGGAAGACAGAGTTGCCGGCATGGTGGCTCAAGTAGCTAAGGCTTCGGACTGCAGAGGGTAAAGTCCAAGGTTCAAATCCCCAGTGAGCCAACGGTCAGTATTCGAAAATTATTTCTATAATGACTTTATTCAAAGGACTATTCTATAGAACGAATAAAGTTCACGCACAGGCTTGTAGCCCATGTGAACTGACAAGTAAAGTAAAAAAGTTGTATTTTAAAAGAATAAACTTTTACAAATTTGTTTCCGGCAACAAAAGAAATGCAATATGTCCTTTATTATAGCTTATATTATGTAATATTGTTTTGAGAAGTTGGCATAGGCTAGGTCTGAGAATTAAGGACACAGAATTTCATTTCTTTTATTGGTAAAGATAATGCGTTTAGATGTTATAAACATTTATCCAAAAAGTAAAATAAATTTTGTTTGACTTTTACTCATAACTAACTGTACTGTACTTGAGAGGTAAGGTACATTAAAATTGGAAAACATAACTTAAGTAAAACAATATATCTGACAAAACGTTACCATAATTTATCAAAATAAGAACAGTTTTATTGGGCTGGTGATTTTTTTGTAACACACTTTCACTCATTTTTATAACTTCATGTTTTTGAAACATTGCATGCATTTGCTGCAAATGTGTTCTGTGGATACTATTGGTTGAATGTGAAATATGAGCCGTTGGAAACGATGAAAGTTGTGAATAGTGTTGACCATCTGAAAAAATATATGAATATGTTTGTTGTTGGAGCAAATTTTGGCTTTATAATGGGTATTTAAATAGTTTCTAAAACTAGGGATGACAACCATATATCGAAAATATCAATAATTATGTTTCAATATATCAATATATTAGTATCAATGTTTTCTTTGATAAAATCGAACATATCGATATTTTTGGTCCGTTATATCATTTCACTATATAGTGACATTATTCTCTCTTCTCAAAATCATTGGTTTGAAAAAAAAAACACATTTAAATTGCCTCTTATGCGTACTAAACATGTATTTAAATAATAAAGTAACTTTAATTAGTTTTTTTACGTGAGGTTAACACACTAAAATGCAGTTTATTGTAGACCAGTGGGTGGAATAGGTAAATGAAGTTCTGTGCAAGTTGGCAACGTTGACTCTAGGATGCCTAATTTGAATACCTTAGTGAATTAATTTGTTTAATTTTTAGTGTTTATAAGAAACCTAAAGGCATTTTTAAATGTTAAAAACAAAAATAACAATGTTAATACGTTATTGTTTTATAATTAACATTATAATTAGAGGTACCCGTACAGTTATTCTTATTTTGATTTCACAGACCAGAACTTGTTTCGTGCAGATAAATGTACAGTACAACCTCGATTATCTGAACTCGCTTTATCCGGCAGTCTGTGTCATCCGGTTCGGCAAGTAGATAACAATAAAAATTATTTACAAGATCAAATTACAATTAATCGGAAGCGCATTTCAGTTTTGAAATGCAAATGTCGTACTTGAGTGTTTCGGGATTGCATTTTGTAAATTAAAGGGCGCTGTCACCCTCTCTCGACAAGCGGTCGCTTGTTACTGCGAAATAATTTAATAATGCGGCTGAAGATCCGAGCTGGCAATGTTGTTTACTTTTGTTCAGTGTGGCTGGCTGGCACTTCTCCATTTTGCAAGTGGGGGAAGTGGAACATAAATATCTTTCATATTGTATTGTAAAGCAGCGTCAAAGTTGGCGGTGTGATAAACATAGTTTGTTTCATTACAACTGCTGCAGAGCGTGTTGCGTCACATGCAATTTTAGGCGCCCCGCTTTTGTGTGTGTCTGTTATCAGTACTAAACGTGTTTCTCCAATAAAACCAAGTTATTTATGACTTATGTTTTATCCGGCTTGACCTTGGCCACATTAGGCCGGATAACCGAGGTGGTACTGTAATTAATATTTACATTCAGTAGGCTATTATAAATAGTGACACCAAAATGAGGGTATTTTTGGTCATGACATTAGAATTAGTGCAACATTTTAAACAGATATATCATTTACAATTCGATATATCGGTTACCCGATATATCGATATTTTTCTTTCGATATTATCGTTAGATTGATATTTGGTTTGAGATGTAACGATAATTCGATATATTGAAAATATTTGCCATCCCTATATATAACTGCAATTATATCTCCCATTAGTTTTATTTGTTTTTTCATCTTAGATGAGAGAGGAATTAAGAATAGTTTATATTCACTAAACAATATTCCTTAATTTTCAATTTTAACATTTCTGTTCTATTCTATCCTCAGTGGTTGCCACTAATCACCATCCGGCCCATGAGGTAGTTAGTGTAAATGCCTTTAGTAATTTAATGCTTTTGCAGTTGTCTAGGCCTTTGGGAGTGGCCGCCTCGGCAACTGCTCGTCCACCGGTTGTCAGGTCGGTAATAGCCGTGTCTTAACTTTAATTTAAACTATGTATCCAAAAGGAACTACGCAACTTGTGTAATAGGGGCTTAGATAGATTTAAATTTCTTAATAAGACAAACTGTAAACTTAAGTTGATCACTATCATACTGGCATTTTACGAACATGAACTGTGTGCTGATCAGAGGCCTAGGATTAAAATAAAACTGTTTTAAGTTTTTAAATGCTGTGTTGAATTAATTATAAATTGTAACAGTATACTTCCTTACCGACAAATTGTGCAGGTTAAAAATCTTCTCAAAATTATTCGAGATGATAATGCTTTAAAGATTGGCATTTTATTGGTTGAATCTTCTGAGTTACTTTTATCCTATAAAATATTAATTTTATTTGTACACATATGTATCTGAGACTTAAAACGACATGATTCAAAAACATTACTTACTATTTAATGAAAAAAAAACCATGCTTTAAATATAATTTACAAAATAATATAAGCTATATTATAAAAAAAAAAAAATAAATCTTACATAATAGACCAACAATAAATAAACAACACTGTACAATTTTTAGACTCTAAACAAAATGATTTTTTAAATTGGACACTATCAATTCAATCATATGTTTTGAACAGTATTTGTACACTGTTAGGATTCGTTTATGAACACAATTTTGGTTATTTCATTCAACTTTGAATTTTGAGTCCATCTACCATGGAACCAATACAATTCAGCCTTTTATGTAAATTCCTGAAACTGACTTCCCCCGACCTTAAATTGGCGTACTATGCTCTTGGGTGTTATTCAATGTTCCCTCTTTCGGGTGGAACCAACAGACAGAAGAGCGTCCTTACCCTTCTATTGAACATAAAGAAGGCTGATTTTCCTGTTGAATTTAGGACTTGACGAAATGTATTAATACTTTTCAAATTTTACTGTACAATGGTTCCTGTTCTTCAATCATAGATTTTAAATTCTAACATTTGGACAAAACGTTCTTCCGTTGGATGGCGGATGGAAAAGAGCTGTGATTTTGTGTACTGTTCCACATCTATTGAGGAATTCTTTAAATGTTGATGCAGTAAAATTTCTTTCATTGTCAGAAATGAATGAGTTGGGTAAACCAAACAGGCTAAATAATTTCTTCAATTCAGTCCACTCACCAGTTTGTAGTTCTAGTGAGAATCACTTCTCTCTATTTTGAAAAAGAGTCGACCACAATCATAAATTATTGACCACTTGTTGGGTTCATAAAGTCCACCCACCCGCCCATACACGTACACAGTGGTATTGATACCTCCAAGCTTTCCTTCTACGAACGAAAGCCCACTCATACACGTACATTGGCACTGACTCACCTGCCCGCCCATACACGTACATTGGCGTTGACCCACCCGCCCGCTCATACACGTACAGTGGCATTGACCCACTCGCCCACCCATACACGTAAAAAGGTATTGAATTCTCTCCCAAGGTTGTGATGTTGGTTCCCAAGAGTGATTTATTTCTTTAGCTGATGCGTTTTGCCCAGCATGGTCTGTATTTGGCAATTATTTTTTGTATGTGTTTATCCATTCCTAGAAATAGCAGTAACTCTTGCAAATACTATAGTTTTCAAAATTTCTACATGTCCATATTGTGATTTATTGAGTATCTGTAGTCAAATAGAATTTGAAATAATTACCTTCCATCTCTTAAAAAGACATCCTCATGAAGTATTACTCCATTTTGATGATAACCTAATTTTTCATTGCTCTTTAAGAGCTTTTATGACCAAGCTAGTGAATCCTATGAGTAGGGTAAATGTGGTTTACTGGAATCCACCACCGTAATATTTGTACATTTTAGGCCTACATTTATATTGTAATATATTCAACAATTATATAAAAAAAACCAATAAAGCTCCAACTTCATAGAATATTTAAACTTGTGTTGTGAGGAAGCAATCATAAAATCAAACTATACAATTGTTACACTACATTCTCATATAAACACTAAACAAATATGTATTTAAATATATATCCAGCTTGTTTTGAAGGAGTAATAAGAGTAAAAATGTTTTGCTTATTTCTAAAACGTGGTTTCCACCACCCAGTGGATTGTAATTACAGTAGAACCTCGCTTAACTGACGTATACAGGGCTGTGATGACGTCGGATAAGTGAAAATGTTGAATAATAGAGAATTGCAATAAAAATGCTAATTTTTGTATAAGTACTTTATTGAATTTTACTAAGAATTAACACTTTAGTACTGTTTAAACAATCATTACTTTGGGTTATAGAACACAAAATAAAGATGATAACAATAAGAAATACAACATAATAAAATTTCAATACAGTATAATATATAAGTTGCAAAATACAGAACAATACCTAAAATGAAAGGTAAATGAACAAAATGTACTAAATATAAAATTAATCAATTATAAACTTTAAACAAATAAAAAATTACTTTATTATTTATTTATTTTAACAAGAGTATAAATTAATTAATTGCACACAAGTCTAAAAATATGCTTCTTAGAAGTAGTGTACGCTCACACGGAACAGCACACGTTAAAACTGAACGTAAGTTCAGACAGTAAGCAACAAAATTAATTACTGTATCTGCTCATTCAACAATACAATAGCTGACCAGTTTCTTTTTGCTGTATTGAATTGTTACACATTTTACGTAATACAGTACATTACACAATCAAATTCTGTAACAAATTAACAGATTTTCAGTGTATAAAAGTCTGCTTCAGTCCCGACTATCTCGGCAAGTTAAAGTTTTTTTGGGACGGGTATGTCGGTTGAAACGAAATGTCGAATAACGAGGCTCTACTATATTTAAAAAATGTTAAATACAAGGAAACTAACATTTTTCACAAAATAGGCTTGTATATTACAAGAGTTTAGTTATGACATTTTTACATTTTGCTCCAACTTTTTCAGTAAATATTGATAAAAAGGATAACTTTTTAACTTCAAATTTCAAATTCAAACTTTTTTATTTTTACTAATCTAAAAATAGTTATCATTTATAATCTATTTCCGTGTTCCCAACAATATACAAATGTATAGTTGTCTTTGGGGCTGTTGAAACCTTACGGCCATAGGGAGTCGATATGGAGAGTGAACGGTAATGACTCCCTATGGCCGTAAGTTTTCTCTGAGAAATTGTGTTTGAGTGCTTCTTCTCCAAAGGTTCTGTTCTTAGGGTGGTAGAATGAACTATGACCTGCATTTCATCCGTTCTCAAATGACTCGACCTTACCACTTCAACGATGATGATACAAATTCTGAAAGTTGGTTCCACTGGCCCTCTAGATGTACAAGGGTGGGTGAGAGGGCCTGTAAAATGTACTTTGCAAGTGAACACTCAAAACATATGTTGGGTTAGTGAGTAGGTCTGCTTTTGCAGTCTGTACTTTTACATGAATTAAGGTTATAAAAAAAGGTTGCTAACATAAATGTCATACATACCTCTCTCTCTATGTTTTTAATGTCTTTAATAATGTCAGGTAGTTTATCCTCAGTCTTATTCATGCTTGCTATTCTCTTTAAGACTGTGATAGCCTCATCAAACCTCTTGTTGACAAACAACCAGCACACCGATTCTGTCAATAACCTGTAAGACAAATAAACTAGGTAAAAACATATATAAGAAATTGTTGTTTTGCACTGTACAATCTTTCTATGGTACTTACTATGAAGGTTATGGGAAGTTTAAACTGTATTTTATTTCACAATCAGTACTCTAAATATATATGTGTATATATCAGGGTGTCCAGCTTCAACTGTCGTATATGTTAGAGGTTTGTTTTCAGGTCAATACAAGCAAATCATACCATATAACATGTGGCCTATCTCGATTAGTTTTCTGTCTATGTTTTATACAAACATTTGAATATCTCAAAAACCGTTTGACATACAATTCTGCATTTGAGTATGAAAGTTGATTAAAAAAAAGACACATTTCATTTAAAAAGGCTGAATGTATAAGATTATCAGTTTCAAAATGGCAGCAGTATTAAAATTTCAAAGTCAAATAAAAAAACTTAACATTCTACCCAAAAATATTAAGAAACTATATTTGTAGACTAAATTATGTCAATTTAAAAGAGCGGTTAATAAATAACAGAGAAAACTTATTTTTTGTGACTGAATGCATTGTTTATCTGGCTAAAGAGTACTCAAATAACAATGCTTTGAGTCACAAAAAATACGTTTTCTCTGTTATTTATCAACTTGATCTTTTAAATTTGCATACCGTTGAATTTGACATATTGTAGTCATTATTTATTTATGGAAAACTCCATTCTAGAAAAATATATAATACAATAATTGCAGACAAAGTTAATAGCTATTGTCGTAATCATTATGTCTAAGACTAGCACTATGATCAGAAATAGTAAATGAAAATATATTAAATACAATTAAGATTCATGATTGCTCACAATAATAAGGGCAACAACAAACATGATAACTAAGAGTAAAGATCAATAACAACAACATCTTTTGACTAACCAAAATAACAAGCAATATACATAATTCATTTTGCGTAATTACTATCATAATTAGCATATATACAATCTCTATTTAATCAGCCTCACAATAGACGCTTCAAGATCTATCAGAACGAAATACATTGAAATTAGAAAGACCAAGCTCAATTGAAGATATTTCACCACCAAGATTGGTCTCCGTCAAGTCTACAACGTCATATACAGAAGCGGAAATGGATTTGTAGACTATTTGTATATTCGTGTTTTTTGGGTAAAATTTGAAGGTATGATATTTTTGACATTTTTAGACAACTGCCATTTTGAAACTGATAATCTTAAACATTCAGATTTTTTACAAGAAATGTGTCTTTTTAAGATCAACTTCCAAATGAAAAATCAGTATTGTATGTCAAACGGCTTTTGAGATATTAAAATTTTTGTAAAAAACACATAAGACAGACGGAAAGAATTGAGATAGGACACATGTTATATGGTATAATTTGCTTGTATTGACCTGACAAACAATCCCCTAAATATACGGCAGTTGCAGTACCGAATATACACTCTGTACGTATATTCGATAGTTCACCATTAACACATTAGCATACTTTGATGAGCCCTAACTCATCACAGCTGTAAAGCCTATTTTTAAATGTAAAACTTCACTGGCCTGTTTCCATGAGCCCACAAGCCTGAGCATAAACTTTATTTAATGAGTGCAGTACCGACTATTAGCTCAGTTGGAGCTTCAAACTTAAGGCCCCGTACTTAACATCCCGTAGTCTGAATCATTAGCTACTGAGCGGGAACACCAGTATATTAAATAATGTCTCACTAATCATAAAATTTGTTAAAATATTTTTAAATTATTAAAACATGTAATCATATCATAAACGTGAATATATAAGTTTTACCAGGAGCCACCATTTATTCATTCATTATCAGTAAGACGCCAATCGTCCAGATATGGGCGAATATGAGGGACAAATGAGTGTAGATGAACAAGTGTAGTCATTGTTACTAACTAAGGTTGACTGTTCCTCAGAATGAGCTATTTATTAATAGCCCAATAGCTAGAGCAACTAAGAGACCTACAGTTTTACGTGAAATCTTTTTTTGATGAGACAGTATTTTGAAACTTAAAATGTTAGAAAACCATCCCTGAGATGGCCACGAATAACAAAGTTCAAAGTCCATCTATTTCATTATTGTATGGGACATATTTACATCAGTCTTGAGCGAGATGGCAAGTTACAAATTGATTAGTTTCATTGTATTAACGATTTAATTAATTTAAAAGGAAATTCCTGTATAAAAAGATGGGTTACACCTTTAAAACAAATTTTGTTTTTAAGCTATTACTCAGGTTTATCATAAAATATATTATTCAATTGCAGCTTTCTCTAATCAATCAATTTTTAAGGTAAATTTGGACATGGATATAAATTGTACGGTACTTAAAATTCCAACAACATTGTACAAATTTTATCACTTACTTGAATTAAAAAAAAACCAGTAAAATTGTGTATTAAATTTATAATAAACTTGTGTCAGGATTGGATTTTTTTTTTTTTTTTTTTTTTTTTTTTTTTTTATCAACTTCACTGATATATATAAACAAATTCCACTGTTTGCAACTAAAGTAACATTATCAAAACAGTAAAATCTTCCTTAAACTAAATGAAGAAGTAAAGTTATTACCAGTGGAGGAAGACGACAGACAACAGTGGGGTATAGAAAACTCTCTGCAACAGCCTCCAATCTTGGGCCCACCAGACAAGGCAAGCCAGCACCACTTGTCCCAGGGCAAAATACACTGAGATGATCATGGATCCTAGCTGGCGTTTGGAGGATGACAGGTTCTCTAAACCTGGGACAGACATAACATCAAACCTTAGTCCAACAACATTGACATTAGGATTGGAGTTAACAAAATATCCATACTGAAATCTGTATAAGTAGCAGTCAGTGTGTGAGAAAATATATCATCTATCTAAACAATAGCTTAAATCATTCTATGTGAGAATAGAATTCATGTATCCTTAGTTATTCCACTCATCCATGCAGATAATATGTGCGCTTCTTCATCCCTTGTCTGTCTTAGTAACAAAACTCCTTTAATGATGTTGCCGATGTAATAAATCAACGTCAACCTTTACATCAACTTCAATAATAAAATTCCAATACTGAATATTAGGAATAATATGTTTTTTAATATAAGCGTTTAGACTATATACAATGACATTGTCGATACATGTAAAATTTGCTGGACGACAATAAAGGTGTGATTCTGTGATGCAACATCAAGCTAGGTACTACAATAGGGAACCTACAAACACGGGTGAAAATTGAATCAAGAATCAAGAATTATTTATTGTCTTTAAACACAAAATGTGCAATTAACAAAGTCAAGCCTTATTTGTTACAAGTCAAACTTACCTAAGTCATGCTTAAGAAATTAACAATAGTAAAGCTAAATGAGGTGGTAACAATATAATAAACAAATTAATTAAAACAACAATGCAATAACAAACTATAACAACAAGGACTTAATGAATAATAAATAAACAATAAGATTCAGACAACTTTCGGAATTGTTTTTTATATGGTATCGTATTCATTTACAGGCATACAAACAGATGCAGTATCTGATAATTGAACAACTATACACCCACCCTTGGTGAACAGGAAGGCCGGCAATAAATTACTTTTACAGGGAGGTTAGGAGAGCCATCGTCCACAGCTAAAATTAAGTCTAATAAATTTGAAAAACCACAAAAAAAGGTTGTCTTATCACTTCAACAAATATAAATTGAAGTGGGTAACCTACCTATGAGCATCATATTCAGAACCTCCTAACAAATAACTGAAAACCATTACTTCGAAAAAAAAGTGTTGGAAATGATGGATTATGCATTGTTTTTCCATGATTTGAATGGCGTATCAACCATGGAGAAATACTTAACCATGATCACCAACCATACATCAAGTTCCATCAAACTGCAATGGAGTCTCTCAAATGCCACTTGGCACTCACGTTCAGTGGACACTAACATTTGGTGGTGTTGGACCCACCCACCCACGTCCGCTGTTAATATCAATACCGTACGTATATAGGTAGGTAGGAGGGTCACTGTCACTGTAATGTATGGTGTACATGATACAAGTGCCCATTGCATTAGACATACCAGTTAAACTCTACTTAACACTAATTAGTAACGGTGCAACTTCATCGCAAGCAATAAGTTGTTCCAATTATACAAAATTGATTGCACGACTATGACTATAGCGACTAATGACTACTGTTGACCATAGCTTAGAGTGTTTACAAACTCCATGGTTTTTCCCAACCAACAGTTAGCACATACCACCATATTGACCCACTTACCTGCTTAGACACATATGTTGGTATGGAATCCTGTACACTCAACATCCATTGAGCATTGAGAATTTCTCACTTGCATCGCAAATTGTTTAAATATTTATGGTAGTTTTATTTATGTTTCTGTTGATATGTACGGACTCTAACCTGGGCTACAGAGTTAGAGAAATAGTACATGTTAACTTCTTTATATTTAAAGAATCAAAAGTACTGAGGATTCTTTTGTGAACCGCTCTGGTCTGAGGAAGGTAAACATGGTCTGCTGAAATCAATTACAATAGTACTTGTGCATTTTGTACTTAAATTGTAAAATATTTGTGCATTTTATGCTTATACTATAGTATGTGCAATTTTTACTGTATTATATTTGTGCTTATATTGTAATATACTTATGTTGCGTGACGTTTACTTGTACTGTGTATATACTAACACGTACTATGCTGACTAAAAAAACTATTTCTTCTATACTTACCCAATAAGAATGCAGGCTCATACAAGGCACCAATAATCAATCCATCAACCATTTCGAAGCCTGCGAGCATTACATAGTTGATGGAGAAGGAACGGATGATTCCAGAGATTGCAATACTTGTAGCGCCATATACTAGAATACATTTCCGACCAAACCTGGAGATCAAATAAAACTGTTTTTGAAACGTAAAAATAAACTAAAAACCCCAAAATCACAAGTTAAATTGTTGTAAAGAATAGTCAGAATCAGAATTTATTTATTTATACATTCATCAAGAAGTACAATGGCGTAAATATTACAAAATGATGCGTCTTCATATACTTTGCTTTACAAAATAGTTTGTTAATTGAAAGTATTCCTTCATTGTTTGTCCTTCAACGTTTCTATAGTCAGTTTTGCAGTCGTTTCTTGAGCTTTTTCCCACTGAGGCTTTTCAGGTGCTGTGGCAGAGAGTTGTTAAGTTCAACTTATGCCAAACCACCAGAACATTAAAAAAAAACATTTCAAAATACATTTGCTAAACAATTTAACCAAAATCTACACTGTAATTCATCTCATATACAGATAACTATCGTTCTAAATTAATGTTGTTTTTAATAAACCAAACCATTTAGAAACAATGGACTCAAGTCACACTTATACTATAAAGTATATAAACTTTTAATTAATGTAGGCATAAAACGTATGTAAGTGTGATATTTTTCAATTGCAATACGCGCTGCTCTGTGTGCAAGTTGGGAAGAGAAAATAGTCTGCCACTGTTGTTCAACTCATTCGATTGTTTAGGGACGGACAGACACATGCCAACCGGTCTGCTAAAAGCCGATGGAATTACAAGTAGTTCCAAATGTTCATCTCCTACCCTCCCCTCCCACCCACCCTAACACTATATTATTAAAGGCCTTCCCAGCCACCCACACACGTACAGTAGTAAAGTCCCTCCCACCCACCCTAACACTATATTATTAAAGGCCTTCCCAGCCACCCACACACGTACAGTAGTAAAGACAGTAGTCACACCACTTTCTGGGTTATTTTAAAGAATTATGAGCAATAAAAACATTGTTGCAAAATTTTTGGAATGAACAAGATGTTTTCAAATCAAAACCAGAAATGACAAGAAACACACCATAAAAATAACTATGGTTAGACCAGTTGATACCAAGATCAACTGTCTAAAACAATACTGTCTAAGTTTCTGTTTAAAAACAAACAAATTAAATTTTTTAAGGTCACATTTTATTTTCTAAAAGACGAAAATTGTACTGTATTTATTTGTTCATAGCTTTGTTTGATAAACAAAGCCATAAACAATATTAACGTTACGCCAATACCACTGTACATTTATGGGTGGGCCGGTGGATCAATACAACTGTACGTGTATGGGTGGGCGGGTAGGTCAATACCATTGTACGTGTATGGGCGGGCGGATGGGTGAATACCAAAGTATGGAGTCAACTAGAGGGTATTTGTTAGAGGTCACCGCCAAGACTCACCCGGAATATATGAAATAGAAAAAAAGGAAACATAGTTTTTTTTGTAATATTGTGTGATATGATAAATAATACTTTATAAAAATAACTATCCGGTATGTATATTTTTCAGGATTTCATATTACCATTTTCAATCAGGTTTTGAAAATATTCAGTTTTGAAACTACTAGATAGAACTGAATTATACAATAGTAAATCAGTATTGACTCTGTTACTAAGAACTATGCATATATCTGGGCAGTAGGGTGAAATGAGGATTTTCTAATGAGCGAAGGAAGATTCACGTTAGAAAATGTTCGTTAAGCGTTACAATAAAATTTTAAACCAAAATCTAACTCTTATTAGAACACATCACTGTCTTAAATCCCCTAACACCTTTGTCAATACTCAAGGTATTTTAAAGAAAACGATTTTTGTCAATTGCACAATAGTTTTCTATGAAATCAAGTTTTAGTATCGATATTGACAGAAACCAACCGGTCAGAGAGAAAGCCGGTGAATGGAAGACCTACGAAGCTAGTACATACAGAGAGACTACTGAGGAGAGTTCGCTTCCAGGAGTCCTCAGGACACAGGATGTCAAACTGAAACACAAACGAAAATTAACTTGTTGATTAATCTTACGACAAATAATATATTAGATTACAAACTTTAGATAGCAGCTCACTAAACTTATATATGCTTCTAAGACGAGTGACCTATTTGCATGTTGAATGAGAATTTAACGTAAATTTTCATTAAATTCATCTTCAAATATGGAAACAAGGTACATATTCTCCTATAAAAACCAGATTGAAATAGGAGGAATAGACAGTCTTAAATCTAATTACAGATATCTCATTAGGATTATAACTGGCTACAGGAAAGATACTTTATCAAATACATCTTAAAAATATAATCAAATAAATTTCATAGAGTTTTAGTGGGGGAATTGATGCTCAATTAAGACACAGTTCCACTCGCCTGCTTAGATGAGTGCACTTTAGTTTTGTAGGCTCATTGAACCACTGGCTTAACGTAACTTTTGAGCCACGGGAGCATCACAGGGGTAAGATCTGTTATGGTATACGAATCAAATGCCGTTTTCACACTGGGTGGCAAGGTAACAGCACGACACGGTGTCGTGGGGGATCAAATCCAATGCTAATAGAGGTACTGATTACACACACACCAACACGGCAGTGCTGCCGGCTTGTTGTTGATAGCATCGCTCCTGCCTTAAAAATTACTTTGTTAACTAGAAGGAAATCAATATCGACCACATCTTTTAACCAGCTTCTATTTCATTTTTATGATATATATTTTTTGAAAAATGTCTACTTGTTCCTCAATGTAAGCGTAATTTTGATGAGGCAAGTTCAAGGACTTGAATGCTCTTATCACACTTCATCAGTCACTCACGCAACCAAATTTCTGTCTTTTCTTTCTAAATAATAAACTTAATATTAATTGCAGAGTTTAAAAAATGGGTTTACGCTTAGCTTTGTTTTAACTAACATCATGGGTGACAGTTCTAGCTGGTTCAGCGAACACCCAGCCACTGCACTTCTCTATAATACTGGTGTTGAACAACCCAGCGTGACACGAAGTGAAGTTACTGTCAGAACCATTTTGAACAGGCTGGTATCGCTGACACACATCTGGTACGCCATCCTTGGTCATAGGCACTGCAGTGTTTAGCCATGGTGGGGAATATTCAACTGGCCCTGAGGCGACTTCGCACTCTGGTACACGACATCTTTGCATGCACAAGTACCAGTTTTAGTTGATTTTTGGTAATGGCAAGTCATTCAAAATTCAAAAATCCTTTATTGTAGTTTGTAAATTTTTATAACTGAATTACAAGCGTCAATACAAAAGCAATTGAATGGTCATACATATATATATATATATATATATATATATATATATATATATATATATATATATATATATACTTATACTTAACAATAAATCTTATTATGAATTTAAATTTAAGTATTCATCCATAGAATAAAAAACTCCTTTAATAAGGAATTGTTTTAACAAAGTCTTAAACTTTTTAGGACTAATTTCCAGCCTGATGTGCTGTGGCATTTATTAAAAAGTTTGGGGCCGAGATTTTGTGGAAGTATGGCGGCAAGCTCCAGTCTGTGATAATGGCTACTTTAGTGTTGTATGATTGTATGTCAGTGCCAGTTTAAATTGTTTCACAGTGACATCTATAGAACATTAAAGTCTCGTAAATGTGAAGTGAGGTTAGGGTAAAAATTTGAAATGTACTAAATAGAGTTCGGCATGATGTTCACCTATTCACTCCAGAGATTATTCGAATTGCCCTTTTCTGTAAGCCGAAAATACAAATGAATGAAGTATGGGGCGCAGAACCCCAGAGTACTATGCCGTATATCAACCTCGACTCTATGAGTGAGGTGTAGACCAGCTTTAAAAGAAGATAGTTTTCGTACCTCGCAATCCTGCTCAACAAAAACAATTGCGGAGACAACTTGGTTCCAAGTGTATCAATGTATGGCTTTCATGACAACTTGCTATCAAAAACCAGTCCCAAATATTTACTCTCGTTATCTAAAGTTATTTCAAAATTGTTCATTATAATCAACGGGTCATTTTCAATGTTTTATGGTTTTAAAAATTACAAATATTTAGTTTTGATTGGATTAACGTGCAAGTTATTACTGTTTAAATATTGGTATAATTCAGGTAAGTGTACAAAACTTTCTATCTATAAAGTGTTTAAAGCTTTATTGTTCAAAATAATGGTAATGTCATCAGCATAAAGAGTCATGGTTAAGTTATTTACAGATTTTGTAATGTTATTTGAATATAAAATAAAAATAATTGGCCCAATACTGAGCCTTGGGGTTTCCAAATCGTACCTCAATATTACTGCTTACTTTATTATTAATTTGGACTGTCTGAATTCTACCTTGTAAGTAAGTTTTAATCCAGTAAAGATACCCCTCGAATGCCAAGACTGTTTAACCTATCAAATGAAAAAAAAAAAGTATTTTGTGATCCAAGCAATCAAATGCCTTATGTAGATCAAGAAAAACACTCACTGTTTTATACTTCTTATCTATCGCTGTTATCCCCTTAGTAACAAAGTCAACCATGGCATTTGTGGTGTTTTTCCCTTGTGACGAAACTGAATTGTTCACTGCACAGCAAGTTGTGGAGGGTAAAAAATGTACAATTCTTTGTGCAAAGACGTATTCATAAATTTTTGCAATTATCAATAAATTTGCAATCAGGCGCTAATCGCCCGGGGAACTAGAGATTCCTTCTTTTAATATCAGGCATATAATGGATTGTTTGAGTTCCTGAAAAAACAGACAATCCGATAGGGATGCATTAATAACATCCGCAAGAGGTATCAATATGAAATTAGCACAATGGCGAATAACTCTATGACAAAGGTTGTTGGACATTTGCCATCATTACGTGAAAAATATCAATCACGACGTTTCGATTTAGTAAAACCCAAATCTTTTTCAAGTGCTAAAAACTAAATTACATCTCCACAAACATGCTATAAAACTACGTTCTTAAACTAATAAACTTATCTACATTAATAATTATCTTCATTTTAACCTAGATGCTGGAATGGGGTACAATAAAATGAACTTCTACTAAATATAAAAAATATTATCAGGGTGAAATTAATATAACCAATTAGGCGCTGCCAAGATCCTGATATCAACGAAAAAATATTAAAACACAATTAAATTAATATTCCAATCAGAATGAAATGAGATTATATTAACTAAGCATAAATAAATATATGGTATCTGAAAAACACTATTAATTTAAAATAACATTAAGCATGCACAAAAATGATATATGTGACTCGGAAGGACTGAGACTACTATCTAATCTAATTAACTATTAAATTTTAACTTGAAAAGACAACAATTAGTAGGAATAAAACAATACAATAATCAAATATTACAAAATGATGAAGTCTTACGACCCGCAATGATGATGGCGTCTAGACGTCCCAGGCACGAAGTGAGGATGATTCAATCCAAATGCAGTGTCTACGAAGTTCACTGCACCAAGGTGATAAAACACGGAGACAAGACAAACATACACACTACACTTCACAAGAACTATCAACAGACTGATGTGGTCAGAGACGTACGCTCCGAGATTGCCAGGAATAGAGACCTAACTAAATCTTTTGAAAGGAAAATTGAACAATTCCTAAGAAAACACAAAAAATATATGCCCGATAAATTACATAGTAGGCTTACACCACATCACTCCAAAACACTACACATGTAATAAATAGCTCTTTCTGAGGAACAGTCGACCTTAGTTAGTAACAATGACTACACTTCGTTCATCAACTAATCATACTCATTTGCACCCGTCATATTCGCTCATATCATGATGATCGGCATCTTACTGATAATGAATAATGAAAATGTTAGCATAATTTTACACTTTTATCAGCCAGTTTTTCATTATACACTACTAACTTACTGTTTATGTTTTCCGTTCGTAACCATTTATCAAATCCAACATTAAAATGTATTTTTTCTTTTTTTAATTTATCCAAAATGTCTTTCGGTATTTTCATTAAGTGGCCTCATATTCTAGTGGGCCTCGGAATGAAAAGGTCCACTGCCCTAACCAAATCTGTAACTTTGTTACTATTACCAATCATAAGGTTGGTACACACAGTTGCTTTTCAAGATTTCGGTAAGTAGGCCTACCTGTGCAAAATTAATAATGATTCAATAAATTAAGATATAATTGTTAACTCAGTTCTTATCAGGTATTCGATGAGTCCACATCACCGGTTATCTGAGTTGGTCTACTCATAGTGCGTAGCTATACGGCGTATAGTTACTTGTTTAGCTTGTGGCTTTGGCCAGTTACTATTTCACTTCATTGAAATTTATCTGTTTGCCTTTTTATTATTTATTAATTATTTTTGCATGATTTTTTTTATCTGATTTGATTTTTTATATATCTGTGTAGCCGTGACTGTGCGATGGCGGATCACTGTAAAAAGTGTGAACAAGTGCTTAATCAGCCCATAGATGCCCTTAAATGCTGTGATTGTTCTCACTTGTTTCATCCAGAGTGCGCAGGTTTTTCGGCTGAAAAGAAAGTTAGCACCAGGAAAATGTGGAAGTGTGAGTACTGTGTAGTGGAGACATCATCCGCTAGTAGTAGGGCATGTGAGGTCACAAATAGCGTTGTTCTTGAGGCAATCACCGTACTGAGGAAGGACATAAATGACTGTTTAGACAACACTAATGCAAACATCTACAATCTGTGGCTGGAGGTTGCTGACGTTGTGAGGTATGTTGGCGTGCTGAAGTCACAACCTAAAAACGGCCTTGGAAAGTACCACCACCTAAATAACCCAGTTGCGTGAAGAAAATAGGCAACTATATGTTAATGTCAGGGAGCTTCAATGAGAGGTGGCGGATCTCCAGCCACAGTCCAGAAAGAAAATATAGTTATCAATGGAGTGCCTGTAACTAACCGGGAAAACTTGATGGCGATCCTCGACTCCATTGCAAGTGTTTTGGATGTACGTATCAGCCAGAGTGACATCTTGGTCGCTCATCGATTGCCGGGCTTTTTGTAGATGACAGGTTTGTAGATGACAAGCGTTTGTAGATGACAAGCGGCCGCCCTCTATCATTGTTTGGTCCGTGTCTCGGTATTTAGGTGCTGTTATAGACCATAAGCTCAGCTGGGTTCCACATGTTCAGTATATCAAGCAACAAATTGGGAAATTAACGTATGCTTTTACCCAACTAAGTGAAGTTCTGACTTCGGACCAGCGACGAAATGTCTATTATGCCTATGTGCAGTCTTTCTTGCATTATGGTATACTAGTCTGGGGTAGAGCCTTGTTGGCAGTCTTGGAGCCCCTGGCTGTGGCGCAGAGGAGAATAATTAAAATCATTCTAAAAAAATCAACGTTATCCTACCAGATTATTAAATACTGAATTTCCTGTTTTAAACATTATGAAGCTCCTTGTAAAAAATCTTGCGTACATTAGAAATAATAAGAATATTTTTTTTGGATTTGGAACATAACTATGCAACAAGAAATAGAATTGGCTTTGGTTAGCAAATTCCACGACTGATTAATAGATTGGATCACTCTAATTCTTATCTATACAAAAATTTACCACACCAAATTGTTGACTTGGAAGGTGCCAGTGTCGCCGTGTATAAGCGTACTATCAGTGAGTGGCTACTTCAACTCAGCCTGGATGATGTAGAGAAAACTTGCTTCAATTCCAATATATATGACTTTCTAATTATTATTGTTAAGCACAGACCGGATTGCCTAACTGACTTTTCAAAATTACCAATTTTTAAAATATAAATTCATTAGCATAGTCATCTAAATGTTTGCAGTCCTTTTAGGTTTTTTCGATCAATCAATTAATTAATTAAAAAAAAAAGAATTTATTTAGAATTTTTCAACTCTTAATTAGCCTGGATATTTTGGTGATGACAGTTGGTCTATAGTTTAACATATTTTCATTATTGTAAAAGTTACTTTTTTAGAATTAAATAATTAAGATATCATTTTTGTTCTTGTATCTCTCGAATACCATAGTTAATAATTAATATTACAGGAGCCTTCGAGGAGCTCTCTCTTGTACACAGACCAGCAGGGCCGCCCAGAGGGGGGGGGCTAAAAGGGGCAAATTGCCCCGGGGCCACACAGACTTAGTTCACAGGGGGGGCCACATTCCATGCAACAAAAAAGAAAATACTTAATAATCTACTAGATAAGAAACGATTCAGGCCTGTATCAAAATATCAAAAGTGATATTAGGCCAGATAAGTCTTCCAGTTTTAGTTTTAAAACGTTTAAACTAAACCATTTGTTTTATAGCAACCAGGGAGTCTTTTGGAGCAAGTTGTACACTGGTCTTTGAAGTTTGTCAGCGGTTGACATAGTGGTGTGACAGCATACGCTCTGGTTGGTGTGGGAACAGTTGTCTTGTTTGCGAATAAGTGTAAAGGCATGCAGCTTGTGAACACACCAAAATATAAATTCCAGTTTGCGAACATATAAATATACTTGAGTGGTGTGGACAGTGGGCCACCTCTATGAGATGTCCTGTTTTCGTACACTATTTATATAAAACATGTCAAAAGACCCACTAACTTTACATTTGTATTACTCAAAACTCCGTTTTTGGACGTGTTTAATACAAAGTGGACAAGAACGTTTCTGTATGTTTTATTTTTTAACTTTAATTTCAAAAGTATATACTACTTCAAACAAAATTGTTATACTTGTCCTAAATTCAACTCTATCTTGGCTTTTAGTGGTAGGAAAATCAATCGCTTGGTCACGTTATTATCCTTACAAAACCATTAGTTATGATATATTACTATTATAAACTTAAGATAATACAGCAATTGCGAATTGATTTGTATTTGTAGTGGTTTGTTGATTAAGCTTTTATCCTTATTTTGTATTTTTTCACAAATTCTGTTTATGTAGATAAGATAAATAATCTTGATTTAATGTTTCGAAAATCCCTTGACTCATCGTAGTAAAATAATAGATCTATATAACGTGAAAACGAATGATCTGTAACCTGCTGCCTAAGTATGCAAATTAATAAATTGTAATAAAAAAGTGGAAGCCTAAGAATAACACAATTAAATAAGCAAACAAAATTAAAGTAAACACACTTTAAAAAGGTCGAAAAGTCTTTATGAGAAAAGGTTCTTACAAACTTGGTTTCAAAGCTGGTAGTAGGCGGCGGCACTCCGTTTGAACGTGGTAACGTTGCACTCTTTCCTCTTTGCAGTAATTTAGTGCAATTTTTCAATATATGCACTAAATTTAATAAATAGTAGTCGTATTTCAGTAGTAACTGTGTTTTGCACCCAAAAAGCCCGCAGGCAAAATATACAATGTTGTAACAACGTGGCTGGAAGAGTTCAATTAATTGTCATGAAGGGTAGATCGGGGACATCGTCAATCATTAGTCTGTTTGTTTATTGTCGTCCAGTAAAGAAATATTTTGTTATTGTTGTATTTTATAGAGTGATATTTCTGTAATTTAATATGTTCTTTTGGATTTCCTAGTAAACTACTATAATTATCAATTAATTTAATTCGCTATGATTCATATTCCATTTCCAGATTTTGAGAGAACAAAAAGCTAAAGTTTAGGCCCAGTAATTTATCGTAACGTTTTATTGAAATCAATAAAAATAGGCTATAAATGTTTCAATATAATATTGTAATATACTGCAAAGTAAATTATATATTTTTACAGTATAAAAAGAATAAATTAACGATAAAACCACTAAATTACAGTACATTTCTAGGTACTTAAATCTGGTAAATATGCATACATCACCGCTCGCTTACCGGATGTGCAACAATATGTGTGTATGATGCATTACATTCAACTTGCCCTACGCTATCATGGGAGGAATTGCGTGGCATAATCTTGTCTAAAAATTATAATTTTGTAACTTTCTGTACTATCCGGATTCACCTTCCATCATATTTAACCGGTTAACCAGAGTTTACTGTACATGCAATTTTTTTACTTTCTCTCTACTGTAATGTTTCCTTTGACATTTTAAATTTACTAGTTATTATGACATGGATGTTCGTAAAGACATTTTACCAAAATATTATGACATAGGTCTTAATGAAAAGAGAAGCTCTTAAGTACACCGGTAATAGATAAAACATCTTCATCATTGTTAAGATTTATACAACTCCTTTTGAATAATATTTATTTTGTGACATTTAACTGTTGTAACTCTTTTATTGTCTGGTTTAATTTACCCTGAAACTGTAACAGGAACAGGGGTGTATTCTCAACATACTCAGTAGAGTAGCTCTTGATTAAAAACCATTTATGCCCACGTACGAGTTTTTCCCAAACAAATAGCATAATTGATTAATGTTGTCATTCATTAACATAACAAATCTACGAACAATCAAAATAGTTTTCATAATTCTTTACTGTCACTGATGAACGAGTAAGCCATTTATATTTTTGACAATCATTAATACAGTATTTATTTATTGTTTATTACGTGATAAGTGAAATTAACTAAGATTGAACCACTGTACGTGTATTGTTGTGCGGGAGGGTCAATACCACTGTTCGTGAATGGGTGTGTGGTGTGTCAATACCACTGTCACTTTACGGACGTGTACACTGTGGTGTACATCAACGATATAGTGTCCAATTTGACAGACATAAATTTTACTGTGTTTTATGCTGAGAAAATTGAGTTAGTAGAAAATGCCTTTTATGCCTGTGAAATAAAAATTGAATAGTTTTATAAAGTTTAGCACAAAGACAAACTAAAATCACGAGTATAAACTAGATATTTTAATGTCCAACATAAATAAGTACGTACCCAGTGGTCTACAACCTGTTTTGAAAACAATAACCTCAACTCTCAGTTGGCTGTTTTTAAAGCACTAGATGTTCGCGCTCGCCAAATTATTTTACTTCCTAAACATTCGGCCACTCTCAGTATAAACTTGCTCTTTAGCTAGCGAAGCCAAGTGGCCTATACAAATTTATTGGCCCCTGCCTCCCTCACCCACAGCTAATATCATTGGCGAGGATGGCTCCTCAACTGGCAATCGAAGAGCTGCTGCGCCCAACTATGCAACTGACTGTGGCATTGCTTGGTTCGTTATTATTTATTTAATATTAAAGAATAGCAGTTTTGTTATAAGATATTGATGTTATTGTAGTGGTAATACTTAAGGAAATGTTTAAAAAGTATATGATAATTAGAGAAAAACTTACCGGAGCTTCGCAGCTAGCCCTGAGAAAACGTCCATGAACAAGAATCTTAATTAAAATAGTAATCTAACGAAAGAGATGGTAAGAATATTGTAGAATGTGCTAAAAATAAAATATCAATTATAGTATATTTGACAATCAGAGTAAATATTTTGAAGTGAAGGAAGGGGCCACATGGTAAACTTTGCCCCGGGGCCACCAAAAGTCTCTGGGCGGCCCTGCAGACCAGTAGACTATGACATTATTTTGTAATTTTGTATTTTGTAATTGAACTGGAATAAAGCGATTTTTGATTTGATTTGTTGAAAAAGAACTTAAGTTACATATATTAAAAGATGTTGATGGTTTTTGCTTCTTCAACAGTTAATTTTTAATAAAAGGTCTATTTAATAGACAGATGGCTTAAATTTAAATGTTGAACAAGGCGTACCTGTGTGGAATATCTAAAGTTGTGAAGATGTATTCTGTATATCTAAAACCACACATCATAACTGGAAATAGAATCAAAGTGAAGTAGAGACGTTGAAATTTGCCAAATTGACCAAGGTCCTTTAAAGCTGCGTCCACATCCATCTGCAAGCGAATCAATAGCTGCAACTCTGCAAATAAAACAAAATAAATATTAGTACCAATAAACTTAATCTATGATTGGATTAAATAATTGCTGAAGAAAGGATTATATGACAAAAATGAACATGTATCATACACCTCAAATTCATTCAACAATCTTACAAGATAAGAAAATATGAAGTGGAAGATTACCTTATATCTATTAAGTCTTAGTGATAATGGGACTTTATAAATACAAACCTTATAGCTGGGTTTCAACTTGGTAACTAAAAAGTTAATGAATTGAGAGTCTAACTTAAAAAAATATTAAAAACCTTTCTTGGTAACTTAGCACACTCTAGTTGGCTTCCTAGATATTCTTCTTTTGAATATGAATATACGCAAGGTTTTAGAAAATACAAAATAAATGCCTCACTTACCAAACCAATACGGTTGTTAGTAATATCGTGAGAAAATTAATTACATACCTAAACAGTGAATGAAAAATGAAGGTGGAGTCGGAATATCAATAGAAAAACAAACATGAGGTAGTAAATTTCTGTTCTGTGCGGTTCACCTTTCTACCAACACGTATTACGCTGATGAATAAAGTATTTAATATTACTAATAAAAACCATTTAGAACCCTGCTAAATTATTTTAATTTAGCACATATGATAAAAAAGAAGTTAAAAAATTTTGCCTTGTTCAAAATATCTACTAAATTGATTCATGTTGTAAATATAAACGTTTTTATTAATTATGACAGTATACTATTGAAGTAAATTGTACTGAAAATCCTTCCTGAATATTTTTAGATACCTTTAAATTAATGTAATTGTGAGGTTGATACATTTAAGTTTTTGTTAATTTTTATGTACAATATTCCTCATGAAGAATTTCTAAATGGAACTATACTTATTTTACTACCAGCTATTTAAACTCTTATGTTAAATATTTCAACTTAATCATTCAATAATTTTTTAGTTACTTTAGTAAAAAAATAATAGCAGAACTTTTATAAGCTACCAACTCTTATTGAATCAGTCATTTTAAACAAAGAGTTAATTAACTAGAACCTGTACAGATAGTTGGACCTTGAAAACCTTGTTTACGAGTGAAGGTTATGTCATACTTAATTTAACCAATGAATACAACATTGATTTAACTAAAGTAAATTTATGATTTAAGTGTTAATGTGTTTATTTGTACATTTTTACAATTATATATAACCTTAATCAACTACTCAAATTTGGATGGCTCAAGTCACTGATCAAGGTAGAAATTAGTTATAGATAAATAAACAAACAAACCAAGAAGTCAGTGCAGCAATTTGTAAAGTATCAAATCTCTAGACCAAATAATAATTATTTAAAAATTAGCTTATTACCACATGGGATAACGGCATAAAATCCACTGTGAACGTGAGCCTATTAGGTTTCAATTTCTCTATAGCATTTAAATTCCGTCATATCTAATCTACATAAAATTTGTTAACTCCACTTGGTCTACAACTATATAGAACTGTAGTCACAACTAGTTAAATGATATAAATTAATTAAAATAAAATTTTCAACGACAGACTGTTTGTACATTGGTAAGAACTCTAGTTAACACTTTTTTCCTTATAGATTACTTTCTTATAATATTATCTCCACTGATATAAAAAGTACACAATTTCTAAAAGTATACACATAGCTTTATAAAACAGCCATAAAATGTTTTTTTTTTTGTCAGGTTTATGCAGCAATTGCAGAAAATAATCTAAAACTTCAGTTAATCTGTTTTTTCATAAACTTCTTAACGTTCACAAAACATTTTGTAAGGATAAGGGAATTTCGAAAGATGACAATTTTGTTTTGTTGGAGGCAAAAGTTTTGATATATTTAGATTTGTAAAGAATTAAGCTCCACTTGCCTGATATATGCAGTGCTTTTCAATAGTGCTTCAGAGTGGTAATAGGCAAAGCCTTAAAATATGGCACTTAAATATTTTGTATTTAAGCTTTTAGATGTTTTATTTATAGTTAAAGACCCTTTAAAAACAAAAATTGGATTGTTTTGCTGATTCAGTCATAGTTTATTACTAGATTGATAGACCTGGAAGTTTATCTAAGTTAGTCAGTATTGGAAGGTAGTGTTTGTTTAGACTGCCATCGCATGCATGAATCATATTTTCTGATTCCTTTGGAAGTGCAGTAGAACATCTTTAATCCGGCACGTTTGGGACTTGACGCTTTCCGGATTAAAGAAAATTCCAGACTATGGAGGTTATTTATAGAAATACAGAAGGTGTATAAAAAATAGCATAATTTGCACAACAAAACTTTACTTTTGTATACATTATTTAAACATTGGTTATTTAAACAATATAAATCAATATATAAGTACAGGAGAAATATTAAAATGCACTTCTAAGTACAGTATATGATGAACTAAATTAGAATACAGTATGAAATACAGTACATTACTGTACTATAGCATTTGTAGTTTATAGTAACAGCACTGGTAGAAGGCTGGAAAAAAGATCTAATATCTATTTGCTTATTACAGCTTTTTTTATTAGCTGTCAAGTAGCTCACTTTACAATGTTCATTGTGAAGGCAATTCTGTAATTTGTGTCTATTGCCGTTGATGCCGGATTATAGACAATTCCGGACTATAGAATGCCGGATTAAGGTTTTACTGTGCTTGGTATGCCAGGCATTCAACCCATGAAAATGACTTATCCAGACCTTTCAGGCATATATCATGAATTTGGTTGGCTTGGTAGATGAATTTTTTACTTGTACGGTATTAACCCAACTACTAGCAACTAAAAACCCTCTATTGGCAAGCCATTTTTGGATCATCTGCAAGGATATTTTCAAAAAAATCATTAAAAATAGTAAATGTAATATATTTTTATATTGCTATATATAATTTTTTAAGAAAATTCTGAAAGTATAATAAAGTATGAAATTTATGATAAAGTAGGATTTTCATAAATTACATTACATTTTTTTTAATATTTGAAAAAAAACTTTCTTGTATTGGAGGGGGAGGGGGACCATGGAAAGAAAACAAGTAAAAAATGAATAAATCAAAATTCCAAAATATGCAAATTGGCAGAAATGTTATCTAGTTTTGTAAAATATATATATACATTATTAGATATGTTTATAAATTAAATTTTTATCACCCTAAAAGCACAACAGCGCAAGAAGTGTTTCCTGATCAGAGAGGGGCAAGGAATCAGCATGATATGAAATGTTACTCTCTGAATCAGATTATACTGGGGTTCACTCTGTAATATATCTCTTATATTGATTGAACAGTCTAAAAAATCCCTATCCATTTTCAAATCTATTTAGAAAGTCCAATTCTCAAAAATAAAATTTGAACAATGTTATAAAATATTCACATCATATGTCTGAATAGCTTACTAATTACATAACTAGAGAAATTTTATTTGACATAAACACATGTGCACTTCACCATACTATTTTTATTGTTATTACACTAAAAACAGTGTTATTTGACAGCACATACAATGTAAGATAACAAGACACTGAGGCGGACACAACACACCGATAATGGCGAAACTGAAGATTGAACTACAGTATTAATTCTGTAGTTCTGAATACAAAAGAAATGCATATCAAATGTGATATGTCGATAAATCGGATTATCTAATGATACCAATATATCGCAGATAAAACATTATTGTTACCATAGAAACTGGTTTATTTGTGGCAATATTTGACTGTCAAATTTACGGCAGTCACCAGTAGTTGAGAGTGATAGACTGTCGAAAATTCGACGCTCACCGGCAGTTGGGTTAATGAAATTAAAATGTCACTGCAATAAAACTTAATAAATTAGTTGGAATATCAGTAGTTTTGGCTAGAATGAAAAACACTGATTAATTATATATATATATATATATATATATATATATATATATATATATATATATATATATAACTTCTCATTTTGAAATCCTATACTAGGCTAAGCACGATACTTTATAACACTTAATCTGGGTTATATATTGCCATTAGAAATACCATAACTTTAAAGGAGGGCATTTGGCCTTGTTAATATACTGTAGCTTATTTAACTACTGAAAGAATAAGGCTAATATTAAAGTACCGGTACATTGACATGTTCCCACACATGTTTATGAAATGGCTAAAGATTATGCCGCTGATATCATATTTATTACGAGAATAATCGGAAATTTGCATTTGTACAAATTTCTTTTCCGTTGTTTTAAATGAATTTTGAAATTTTTTTTATGCTGAACACTAATTTGAAAACTATTTTGGTCTACCTTATGAAAATTACTTCTCAGGATACGATAGAATAACTACTATTATGGTGAATTGTAACAAAAGCTATATGCAGGATGGTAGGCTGATACAAAAAGTAAGTACTATCCACAAAAGATCAATTTGAATATATTTATTGCTGGCCTGGCTGTACAATTTAACACAGGCCTAAATCTTGAAATCTATTTAGAATTTTAGGTCAGGTTCTTGAAGTGATTTTTATAAGTATAACAATTTTCCAAAAAAAAAACCAATTACCTACAATACATTTATGCTTAGCGTAAAAACACTATAAATCAAAACAAAACCTTCTCAAAATATTGAGTTTTAAACTTAAATTTCTAAACTAGGGTAAAACACAAATTTTCCCTGTTTTCCGGTAAGAAATTAGTTTTCCACAGAAGTGATATATCTCCCTCAATAATTTAACCCATTTGCTAATTTAAAATTAATTAAATTAACAAAAAACTCACGATTAAACTTAGAAACAAAAAATTCCATTTTCCCCTTGAGTAGCAGATGCATAAGTTAGTTATGTTACATTGTACTGTAGTTCATGTTTGCTCTTAAAGAAGATAATTAACAATTACTACTATCAAAATTACTCATCCTTCCTGTTTATAACTGTGATTCGTGAATTAACCTTGCCTTCAGTAATGAGTAAACTAGAATCACATATAAACTGTAACTATTAGGCATACTAAATACACTGCATAATTTTATTTTATTGTAATAAACCCTCAACTACTGTTAAAACAGATTATTTTAATTTCCGAAAACAGACATAAATCATAGCGAGCGTAACTGGGTAAACTTCGAACAGTTTAGTTAGTTGTTTTTCGTCAATGTCAATCACAATTATTATTCCCAAAACCGAAAACAGATTTGAGAAAAATTCCCATTTTTCGAATTTTGAAACGGCCAATAACTTTATCAGCTCAGCTGATTGATGTAAATAGTAGCAAGTTGAATGTTTTTTGTATGTTGGTGCAAAAACGGCTGTAATTTGCCGTATCAGCTGGCAGTAGCATTGATTTTACTATACAGTTCACTATATAGCAAAATCAATGGTAGAAGACAGGGAGGCCTAGTTATTTATTCATACAAAAGATATTACAATGTATTAAGTCGATTTAGCCTTTCTGAATCCAAATTGGTACTCAGAGAGCTGGTTATGTTTATTCAAAAAATTAGCATTCTAGTTAAATAAGTGTTTCAAATATTTTGCTCAAAATTAGCAAAATCGAGAGCGGCCGATAGTAATTGAGTGAGCAGGGGTCACACTTATTAAATATAGGTGTTACCTTAGCTGTTTTAAGGAGCGAGGGAAATACTTCAGTTTGAAAAGATAAGTTTATTAAGTGTGCCAGTGGCCTCAAGATATGCTTGTAGCATTTCTTTATGTCTAAAGAATAAAATTTAGATAGTTTGAGTTTTTGGCAGAGAGCTCTCTAATAGTTCTGCTGATTTCTTCCTCATCGGTAAGTTCCAACACCATAGAAAATGTTGGGCTTTGCCTTTTTGAGGGCATTGATTAATTCATGAAGAATAACGCATATTTTGGCCAGCCACCGAAGCAAACAAATACTAAACTCGTTTGACAGGATTGAAGCATCACTAACCAACTCATTTTCAATGTTTATCTTTATTTGTTTATGCTGATTATTATTGTTGTTAATGATAGCCCAAGCTGTTTTAACTTGGGCATTGAGAAGGATTATATTTTCCTGCCTTGTGTCTCTTATTATTTTTGTAATTCTTAGCTCCCTTTCAGATTGTGTTCCACTTATAATGGCCTCTTGGCCGAAGTGGTCAGATATGGTTGTATTGACCACTGACAGCACAACATCAGAAATGTTTGTTATAACTAACAAACTTTAAATGGTACCGGAAGTCATTTAAAGTTAGCAAACGTAAATTTTCAGTAAAGTTAACTAAGAATAGTAACTCGAATGCAGGCAAAAAAACCTTTACTCGTCCAAATGTTTCTCTTCCTTATGTAAGGGAAAAGATTTCTAGCGGCAAAGTCAGTACTAAGTCTCGAGTTCCAAATTTAAAATCGCTGGAAATGCCAATGTCTAATGTTTTATTGATCGGTGATTCTCTTTTACGTTTTTCCGGAGAAAATTGCAGGGAAAGTGGAGCTATCGTGGATATAAATCCGGGGGCTATAATATCTCACATCAGAGATAAGATCAGTAAGTATAAGTCAATACAACCTGATATTGTTTAAATTTTGATTGGCACCAATAACCTTGTTCACGGTTATGACGGTGGCCCTGGCTACAATGGTGGCTGTGGCAAGAGAGCTGTGCTCCACTGTATGGTGGACCTGTTGAGTACTGCCAAACGAACTTTCCCTGATGCTGCTGTGCCTTTAAATAGTATTCTTAAAAGGAGGGATATCAGTAAGGAAGTCCTTTTCTATTTAAATGAACAGTTGATGCTCATGAGTAATAACTTCAACGTTGAGTTTCTTGACAACAGCGATGTGATCCGAAATTATCATCTTTCCCATGATGGGAGACACCTCAATCGAAACGGGAATAATCGTTTGGGGAATTTGATTTTCCAGTAATTGATTTTCAAGTCAGTCCATGAGGCCTGTCATTTTCGGTGCCCTGGTGAGACTACTCCTAAGGTCATCTGTCCCAGCCCGCAGGAGTCTTGTCATGTTGCTGACGAGGTTTGTGCCCCGGTGAGTATCACCCAGTCGGTAAACGAGGTGGAAGGACCGCCAGTTGTTGTAGAGTAGCGCATGTGAATTTTAGATCGCTAGGCACATTATTATTATTCATTATTCATCTCTAAGACGCCGATCGTAGAAAGATGGGCGAATATGAGGCATGAATGAGTGTGATGAGTGTAGATGAACGAGTGTAGTCATTGTTACTATCTGAGTTCGACTTAGCTCAGAAAGGACTATTTACTAATAGCCCATTAGCCAGGGCAACTATGGGACCTACAGCTTTACGTAGTGTTGATCTGATTTTCAGCTAACTGTCAAGTTAGACACTTAGTTCTCTTCTCTACACAACACCCCAACCTTGACTATCATTCAACACGAACACTCCAGACCTCTCTATTAGTGTCTATATTGATGACAACCACAGGTTTTAGGAGTTGTGTTCAGTAATTGATGATTTTCTATTTGACTTCTTGGGAGTCACTGAATCGTGGCTTTCTTCGGATGTTCCCTCTTATGTATTCGATGTGCCGGGCTACACACTTCATCGTTGCGATAGGCCACCTCAGCTGGGATGTAGTGGAGGTGCTGTGGCTCTGTATGTGAGGTGCGATCTTAAGTTTACTCTCGTTCGAATTCTCAACGTAGATATTCGTATTGAATATATATGTGGCTTTGTTTGTCTGAAAGGTCAGAAACTATGTGTCTCTATTGCATATAGACCACTAGATGTACCATATTCTTTGATACATGCTTTGTTTATTGACATGTCACCTGTGGTGGATTCAGTTATGCTACTGGGCGACCTGAACATGAATTTCCTGGACCAAACAAGAGCAGATGTTAAGTATCTGGAGGAAATCATGCCATCTTTGGGTCTCGTTCAAATTATAAGGGAACCCACTCACATCACTGAGAGTACATCTTCTCTTATTGACGTCATAATTGTGGATACGAATTTCAATCCAGGTGTGGGATTAATTGATACTTCCAATATTTTTGACCACAATAGTAAACACATCACCGATCACAAGCTGATATACTGTGATGTGCTATGCGATAAACCAAAATCTAAGGCTAAATTCATCTCATATCGCAACTTTAAAGATTTTGATTGTGAGAAGTTTATTGATATAGCATCCAGTTTACGTTGGGAAGATATAACAACTCTGAAAGACATCACATATATGGTGAGAAAGAAAATAACCAGGAGAAAAACTCCTTGGAGGGATTCTTATGTGATTGATCTCACACGGAAGAAGAATAAGTGTAAAAAGGTTTATCTTTCCTTAAAAACACAAGAATCGAGACTCGAATACTGTAAGGCTCGTAATGCCCTCAATGTGGCAGTACGATTGGAGAAAAAGAAGTACTTCACCGAAAACCTAAACATAAAAAGCACAAAGAAGTTTTGGGCCACATTGCGGGCTGATGGTATTCTAAGTGCAAATGAAGAAAAACCTCATCAATTTTCATCAAAAGAGTTGAATGACTATTTTTCCACCATGTGTTGTGGAGGTAACATAAGCATAGATAAACTAAGTTTCTTCGACCAAAATAGGTATGCAGGTATCATCAGTTCTCCTTTCGCCTGTGTGTGTGTGTCCGAGCAGAAGGTAAAAGAACTTATGAACAGCCTTACAAGTACTGCTTTTGGTATAGATGGAATATCCGTTGCTATGGTCAGAGGCTTGAGTCCTTATTGTATTGGAGCCATCACCCATCTGGTCAATGTGTCTCTCACTACTGGAAAGTTTCCTTCCTGTTGGAAGCAGAGCGTAGTGATTCCTCTTCCAAAGACTAACAATCCCACTACGATTTCTCAGTTTCGGCCAATATCCATCCTCCCGGTCGTCTCTAAAATACTGGAGAGGGTAGTGTCAGAGCAACTGGTCAACTACTTGGAATCTGAGGATTTACTGCCAGAATCGAAATCAGGTTTTAGACGGGGATTTAGCACCTGCTCCGCGCTTCTGAATGTCACTGATGACCTGCTTTCTGCAAGGATAGGGGTTTTCAGAGTTTAGTCACGGCTTTGGACTTTTCGCAAGCTTTTGACTCGGTTAACTTCGATTTGTTGTTAGCTTAGATTTTATCAATTTGACGACACTGCAGTTAAGTGGTTCTCGTAGTTTTTATTAGGGAGAACTCAGCGAACAAAGGTTGATGGTCAGCTGTCTCCTGTACTACCCAGATTCGTTGGTGTTCCGCAGGGTAGTTGCCTGGGGCCAATACTCTTTCTGGTATACACTGCAGATTTGAAGGATCAGCTGGAGTTCTGTTCTCTTAACTCTTATGCAGATGACTCACAGCTTTTGTTGTCTTACAGCCCATTGGAGAGAGCAGAGGCTGTGCGAAGCATCAATTTGGATCTGGAGAGGGTGAAGTTATGGTCGGACGATCATGGACTTCTGCTAAACTCAGAAAAATGTTCTGTTTTGCAGGTGAACGGGTCATCTCTAAACTGTCAACCATGTAGTTGCTTTAATCAGTTCGTCACTCTGGATGGCCTTTAGTTATAGGCAGTTCTCTAAGAGTCCTTGGAGTCACTTTGGACTCTAATCTTGAATTTATGAACCATATGTAAAAGCGTCTATATGTAAAAGCGTCGTGGTTAATCTGAAAACTCTATATAGATGTGTAAAAATATTGCCAGTGTTTGCTAAGTTAGAGATTGTCCACTCATCAATTTTTCCTACTGTATATTATGCTCTTCCATTTTTTACTCGTTGTCTGTCCCAGGAAAATTTAATGGTTCTCACTAGATTGCAGAATAGAGCTCTGATATTTGTTTACAATCTAAAAAAATTTAATCAAATTAGTGAATTTAGGTTAAGCTCTAAGGTCCTATCAATTAAAGGTTGCTGTGACTTACAGACTGTTCAGCTTATCTACAATGTTCTTCAGTCTGTCAAGCCTAAATATCTCAGGCAAAAGCTTATTTTCCGGCATGAAATAAACACCCGAAGTACTCGACAGGACAGCCTACTTCATTTGCCAAAGGTCCGTCTAGAAATTGGCAAAAAAGCTTTTAGGTACTTTGGACCGGAAATATATAATTCTTTGCCCCCTGCCTTGAAAAGTCTTTAAAAGTCATATCAAAGAGATTGTCATATAATTTTATTTATTTTAAATTTAGAATAATGTTTATTTACCTGTATGCTATGACAAGAGTTACCTTGTAAATCAGAGTATTGTAACTTTGAAGAACGCTTGCAAAATAAAGACGTTATTTATTTATTTTATAACGTTATCGATAGTAGTTTGAGTTGAGGCAGTCACTCTCGTAGGGCATGTGATCTTTAAATTAAGATCAAATGACCTCAATAAATCAACAAGCTGTTTAGTGGGGTGATTGTCAGTTTTTTGTGAGTCAATGTTGCAATCGCCCATTATAATGAAAATTTTCTGTTTGTTAATTAAGTCAGTCAGTAGATACTCAAATTTATAGAAGAAAACACCTTCATTGCCACCTGGAGACCTGTAGATACCAATTGTGTTTAATTTAGATTTGTTTGTTTGGAGTTTAATACCGGCCACTTCGAAAAACTTTTCCACGGCTAGATTAATCTCCAATGACTCGCATATCAAATTTGATATCGCAAGAATCGCATTACCTCCTTCTTTAGAGATCTGTTGAGTAAATGAATGGGCTAATTTAAAGTTTGGTAGCTGAAAAAGTCCAATATTAGACATGTTAAAACCATTTTCAGTAATAACAAGAATATAATTCTTCGCAAAGAAGCTGGAGCTCATCCAGCTTGTTCGTTGAAAATTGTGCATTTTGATGTAAGATTCTAATTTGAGAACGAAGTTGAAATTTTGAGAATGGTTGGTCTTGATTTTGGGTTCTTAATTTAGCCCGTCGCTGTGAGGTGGGTGTGCTAAAAAATTAACATTTTTACTGCAAGAGTTTTTGGATTTGTCGTCAGTTTGTTGGTATAATAGTGTAGTCTCGTCGTTTTGGCAGTCGTCTGGAGCTGAGTCATTGTTGAGCGTCGCTAGTAGGGTTAAGGGTCACTGAGTTATTGTTGAGGGTCAAAAACAAAACTACTTATGTTTTTGAGTTTTGGCTTTTGAATCTATTTTGAAATTTTTATTGATATTTGGAATTCATAAAATCTATGATATTTTGATTTTTTGAATGTTTTGTGCGGCAAATTTATAATTTATAGATTTTAAAACTTTTTATAAATGTTGGTCTATTAGATTTTTATATTTTCAATATTGGGTATTTTATGTTTTTGCGTTTTAGATATTTAAATTTATTTTGTTATTTTAGATTTTTAAATTTATTTGAGAGTTATGAATATTGATTTAAAAAAGATTTGGTGTTTTGAAATTTTTAGATATTTCAAAATTTTCAGTTTTGAGATGTTTTGATTTTTCCCAGAATCTTTCAAACTTTTAAGTGTTTACAATTAAGGGGTTATTGCATTTTTTAAATGTTAGATTTAAACATTTGTAATTAAAAACACTTTTTGATTTTGAGAAATTTGAATTTTTTTTAGGTTTGGATTTGGACCGCTGGGGAGACATATTCTTCGTAACCACTGTGATTTTAAACAAGACATTTAAAAACCATTAATTAAAACATTTTTTGGTCACAAAATGCTCCAGTGGGCCTGATCTGGTTTGCTTAAAACTTCAAAGAATGTCGGGTAATTCTTTTAAACGCTCATGAACAACAATTTAGTGAATCTGACTGGGAAAACGTTTTCCGTTGCCGCTGAGTGTTTAATCGGGACTGACTGTTCTGTTCAGCTCAAAATTGTGAAGAACCATGACTATTTTTTTAAAAGCACTTGATCACACTTGTGGGTATTTCCCTCAAGGCCGTTTATTAAATGGGACTTAAACTTTTTGTGTCTAACTACGGATGGTGCCCCACCATTATATTAGATCTGTAAAGAGGGGCGAAAAAGTACTTTGAATTACTCACTGAGCTACGTAAAGGATGTGTCATTACAGATCAATTGTATATACAATACAAAACATTATTTTTTTGTTTCTTAAAGAAATTGTTATTTTTCATCTGTATGTTATGTTAATGAACACTAAACATTTTGTTAGAAGATCTTAGTATATATGTTTAATGATCTATAACCTCGTTTATTAATATGAACTTGACTCGACCTTTGAAGTGAAGAATTACTACCGACCCTTAGACAACACAAGGGAGCATTTTGATCACCGGCTTGTGAAGAAATCTGTTCAAATAGAAGGGTTTTATCGTCTGTCCCATATTAATATATCGTACCACTTTCATAGGCCGGCTACCAAACTTATAAAAATAAAAACTAATAAACCATATCCAAATAAAATGAAAGATGAATGGTGATACGTGTACGGGTGGGTCATCACCACTGTACGTGTACGGGTGGGTAGGTGGGTCATAACCACTGTAAGTGTATAGGTGGGTGGGTGGGTCATCAACCCCGTACGTGTACGGGTGGGTGGGTGGGTCATCACCACTGTACGTGTACGGGTGGGCAGGTGGGTCATAACCACTGTAAGTGTATAGGTGGGTGGGTGGGTCATAACCACCGTACGTGTGCAGGTGGGTGGGTGGGTCATCACCACCGTACGTGTACGGGTGGGTGGGTCATCACCACTGTAAGTGTATGGGTAGTGAAGTCATTTACTACAACGTGTGAAAGTAAAGTATATAGTTTATATATATATCACATGGTTTTTTATCAGCTACCTTTATTATTTTTTTTTTTTAATTTAAAATTATGTAAAAGCTGAGTTTTATAGTTTGACAAAAGACCAAAAGTCTTTACACTATAATAAAAATTAAAAGTAAATAAATAAATAACAAATAATCTCCTGTCATAAAGCTAAATCCAGTCCATCAAGCCATCTAAGGCCTGCCTCACTGATTATATTTATGCTAGATAATCCCTACGTAAAACAGCCCAAGGGACACTCTGAAACTATGTGATCCATTGTTTGGATATAATCCCCTCAAACACATGACAGATCTACTGTCAATCCCCATTTGTATTTCCAGTAGTTACATCTACCCACGGCAGTTCGGTACCGATTCAATAAACTCCACTCTCTACGAGGGAGGTTCATCACACCTACAGGTATTGACGGATTGTTAATAAGGAAATTATTTCGTCCATCAAACCTGTTCCTCGCGATGGCCCAGCTGGTATTGGGTGAGAAGTTTGATCTGCTCAACTGGAAATCAGTACGTATAGGTGGGTTTCGCGATTTTAAGTTACCGTTCTGACATGGGAGATCCTGGGTAATGGGGATGTGCGGGGCATTCAAGATCTTATTGAATTCATTAACCAACCCTCCAACTGATGACCAACGGCATAGCCGTTCATTAAACTGTTTTGTAAACTGATAAAGACGGCACAGCCGTCGGTCATTTTTCCACTGTTATTTTACGCAAACGGCTTAAAATAGATAAAAGTAACTTAAACCAGTGTGATCCCCTGTTCATAAAGAACAGTTTCATATCATATAGTCTATATTTGCAAAATATTCTAACAGCTGATTTCGATTTTCAAAGGCCATGCACCTGTCTTGGCTGTCGGCGCGCGCAACTCTCTCGGCTGTCGGCGCGCACATCCGAGCGTATATTGCTGTATTTAATTCATATCTTTTATATTATAGAAATACTGATTCTCCTATTTCTAGGGAAGATTTTGTAGATAGTATAATTGTAGCATTAGCAAGTCAAGAAGATGTACCACATGTACCAAATGAAAAGGGAGATGGTGGCCATTTACTTGAACATTTACCTGGGAAAAACGAACGGATTTGTATTGTTTGTGCCAAAGACCCAATTGTAAAAAGAAAAAAAAGTGTATTCTGGTGTCCTAGCTGCAACTGTGGTATACATCCCACATGTTATCACAAGTTGGAGCACTATCCTAGGGCTACACATTCTGGGAGAAGGAAAAGGGCAGAATCCAGTGATTCGGACTAAAAAAAAAGTTGTACATAGTTTTAGTTTTTATGAAAAAACAAGGAATCTGTTGTAAATAAGTGTATATATGTAATAACATTTATTATTCATCGTAAAATTGTGCATATTTAGTGTATTTGAAGTTTCTTTTTTGCTCAAGTGGTAAAAAATTATCTTATGGTAATTATCTTATGGTATCTGATACTGTCACTCGTTTATTTGTACTATTACGGGATGCTCATTTGCATGTTAAGCGTATTTAGTGTATATCTTTTTTATAGCCTAAGTAATATTGTTTATATATATGTATGTTTATAAATATCTTATGGTTCGTGTATTATGGTTTGAATTGGAAATGTTTTGTGCTGGACTGATCGAAGAACTTTATCAAGAATTCTTACTCTGCTGCATGTATTGTTAGATGTATAATAATTAATGCTACATTGTAATTGGCATTGCTGTTATGTAGCATTCACAAAAATAAATAAATAAATAAATAAATAAATAAATAAAAAAGTTAAAACAGAAACTTGAAAAAAAAGTTATTTTACAAACTTTCTTTTTCAACTTGATGTGAAAAATTTCTGAACAGAGGTAAGTTCAATTTTTATGTATTTATGTATATATACGGTTTATAACAAAGAAAATGATATGTATAACATAATACTTAGCTTGAAGGATGTATTTTTAAATAATTTTTGAAAATAATGATGCGAGTGACTATAAAATGGCTTATCATTCTGGAAGTTTACTACTATCAGTTGGAGGGTTAATAAGACGTCTTATTTCTGGAGGAGCTATATTGCACAGCACCGGGAGCCAGGTAGTGGAGTTGCCATGAGAGTACCACTAATAGCTCTCATGGCTCTATTAAGTTGGACATCAATCCAGCTTAATCCAACTTAACAGTATAAAGTACTTGTTTGTTATTGTTTAAATATTGATCTCCCGTCACAGAGCTAAATGCAGGTGTTGTAACCATTCAACACGTGCCTTTCCGATTGAATGACGACTTGCGAATCTCCCCTGAAAAGAACGCAATGAGCAGTCATTAACTGTGTGATCCATAGTTTGAACTTCGGCTCCTGATCCATAAATCGAATCTCAATACTGATCATTTGCCATTCCCAACTCATATTTTCAGTAGTTCCATCTTCTAACACCAGTACGAATACGACTATATATAGTCCATTCCTTACGAGGAAAGTTCATTTCACCGATGACGGTCATAGGGTCTGATACTAGAAACATTTTTATCGCCTAATTGATTTTTGGTGAAAATTCATTTGGCGAATAGCTGGGAAGTTAGTCGAAGAGGTAGTTTTTCTAAATTTAAGTCGTTCTGAATGTTGTGGCTTATCTTGCAAAATGGGGAGATTCGGAGTAGATATGATATTTTGAGAAGTGCCTCTTTGCGTATTATATTATAGCACTAGAAGCCATGCTAGAGAGGTCTCTCCCGTAATACCATACTTGTGAAAGTTCATGTTCAACTGAACTCGGCTCAGCAGCAATAACCAAACTACTTCAAGTATGTCAAGTGGGGTTAGAGTCGGTGTAATCAAAGTCCACGAAATTATCGATGTTAATTTGTCTTGAATATAATTTGATCATATTTACAATTTTTATTGTCTGATAGTAAATGCTTGGTTAGTTATTTAATTGGGTTTAATAAAATAGCCTTCTTATAGGTTTTTTACTGTAATATATCGCCACTTACTATTAATTTAAAAGGGTTAGTAAATTTAACCGCTTTGTAAATAACAAATCATGGCACTGCGTGGCGAGCCGCTATCAATCAAACTGGCGCTAAAACATTCACGACCCCTGGAGCACCGGTTAGTCGTCAGCATCTACAATTCCCTTTGTTAACCCCTGCAAGTAAATGCTAACTTTGATAGATTATTTAATATGTTATTTATTCGTATATCGGCAGTAACGCCAACATCAAAGTGATTATTGAACACCATCATTGCAATCACGGACTGATGATGTTCTGTGAATTCATGAATAATATCATACATATTGGAATTAATTACACCATGACTGCTTTGTGATGTTGGAATAGTTGTGTCAGCAATTTTACAGGAATTTCGCTGACTGTTTACATGAATACAGGATATATGAAGTGTTTACATTGTCAGAAACTACTTTTTTGAAGATGTAAAACAATGATGTTTTAATCATTCTAAAAACATCGTAACAAACGCGATTACCATAAATTGTTATTCTACCATTAAAACCAACGAACCGGGAGATTAGTTTAAAACAGAGCTTGCTGCATTGGGGTCGTCCAGCGTGAAATTAAACTCACCGATATTACAGGGCTCAAAGGGGGCCATCATGGATGCTTACTTTGGGCATTTGCACGGGCCTTTAACAAACACATTACTAGATGTTAGAGATAGTGTGAATATGAGTGGCGAATGAGTGTGATGGTTGTAGATTAACGAGTATAGTCATTGTCACTAAGGTTTTCTGTTCCTCAGAAAGATATGTTTATTAACAGTCCATAGCCAGAACAATTAAGAGAACCATAGATTTACATGGAATTCGAACCACGTAGTATTGGTCTGATTTTAAGCAACTGACAAGCCTGATACTCGGTTCCCTTCGCTGCTAACATCCGGACTCTGACTACCACTTAACATGGACACCCCAAACTTCTCCAGTAGTGTCCACGTCGATGGCAACCATTGAGCATACAATTATTTAACATACAACATCTGCGTACATAACAGCTGTGTACAATAGATGTGTTTCATTTTTTTATAATCTTACGCTAAAAACTGTTGTTATTTTGTTTATTTTAATTCGTACTCGTAATTATTTCAAACATGCTGCATTTGTTTGCCCAACCGAACTTAATAGATACTAAACAAATCTAAACAAAGGTGGCATATGTAATATCATTTATTATATTACACACATAATCAAGTATAATATGCTGTAAATGTTCACCTGTTACTTACGTTGTTCCCCAATGACTGTCCCAACCTGCACGTTACTTATAGAAATGGTAGTATAAGCAAGTAACAATGTGTACATTGTAATTAGATATTTGTAGTACTTATACGTCCACTTTATGTAAGATAATATGCTGTAAATGTTCACCTGTCCTTTACGTTGTTCCCCAATGACTGTCCTAACCTACATGTTACTTATAGAAATGGGAGTATAAGCAAGTAACAATGTGTACATTGTAATTAGATATTTGTAGTACCTATACGTCCACTTTATGTAAGATAATATGCTGTAAATGTTCACCTGTTACTTACGTTGTTCCCTAATGACTGTCCTAACCTACATGTTACTTATAGAAATGGGAGTATAAGCAAGTAACAATGTGTACATTGTAATTAGATATTTGTAGTACCTATACGTCCACTTTATGTAAGATAATATGCTGTAAATGTTCACCTGTCCTTTACTTTGTTCCCTAATGACTGTCCTAACCTACATGTTACTTATAGAAATGGGAGTATAAGCAAGTAACAATGTGTACATTGTAATTAGATATTTGTAGTACCTATACGTCCACTTTATGTAAGATAAAAAGTGATACGATTGACTCAATATTAGCTAGGTGTTATTTAAACGTACGCTTCTGATTATTTATAGCAGTTATGACGTTTTAATAATTTGCTGTTTTCATATTCAGATTATATAAAGTATACAGTATTTAATTTACTCATTATTTAAGACACCGATCGATCTTCAAGATATGGAGGAAAATGAGAGGTGAATGAGTGTGATGAGTTTATATCAACGAGTGTAGTCATTGTTACTAACAAATAACCATTTAATAATAGCCTAAGAACCGAAAAGGATATACAGGTTTACGTGGAGTCCGAACCATGTAATATTCATCTGATATAGGATTTGACAAAGCTGTTTTGTAAATTCAGCTATCAATTAAGGTAATTGTAGTTAAACTGTCAAGGTACTAATATATTTTAATATACAATCCTTTTTCATTTTTTCTACAGTTTATTTGAATACATCTATCACGTTGGACATAAAAACTAATACAAGAATACAATAGGATATGAAAAAAGCATATGGTATGACACATAAGATATATCGTAAAAACACATTTCTTTCAACACAATTATTAGTCACTACGTGTTGTTTAATTAATCAAATCAACAGCAGCATTATATGCTAGTGAAAAAAATCATACGTCACACAGATGTGATGTAGACAAAATGGTTGAAGAAGAATGAAAAATTATTGAAGATTCTAAAAAAAAGAAAAAGTTTTTAGGTTCAAAATTACAGATGAAGAATACTGGCTACAATTCGGAAAAACCACAAACTATATCAAACCTGGCATCAGATATAAAAAGGGAAAATTAACATTTTGTGGACATGTTTCTAGACTTACCCCACTCGACACACCAACAGAATTCTCACTTTATGGAGAAAGTCAAATCAGCAAAAAACCATGGAATAACCAAGTTAAATTAGATTTAAAAAAAACAAAACTCGATCCAAAAGATGTTCCAGCTAGAACAAATTTTAGAAATAAGGTAGAAATTGGATTGTATTGTGAGAGAATGGAGCAGCAAAGAAATCAGGAACAAAATGGAAAAAAGAAAGAAAACGAAAACACGGAAAAATGATGAAAGAAATATGGAAGAAACTATGTCAGAATACTTTGTGTTTCCACTCGGTACAAGTACGTAGTGGTTACTTAGAGAGCAGTCTACAACCTCAAATGCCAAAAAAGTCTTGGTTACGCAGGCCAGAAAGGGTACTGTGTCCATAATACTGAGGTACAAAATCCCTGTATATCTTACAGTATACTATCATTACTCTCGATATTTTGTAAATAATATGGACATCCTGTTAATATTTACTCATATTTAAAAACCCTAAATAAAATTTTCAGATCACGGAATTCGGTGATTTAGGAATAAATTGATTCCGTGAAAATTTATTTTGACTAGCCCACAACCCTTGCTTCATTACAGAGTGGTGTTCTACGCTTGCTTATCCTTGTCTCCACGGTCCTCTTTAAACCATAACATACAAGGAAGGCTCAGCCTGCTGCTGTTCTCCTAGATAACAAAGTTTTATAGCATGGAAAACCCCTTGCTATATTTATTTATTCATAAGACGCCGATCGTCAAGATATGGGCGAATATGGACTTCGAATGAGTGTGATGAGTGTAGATGAGCGAATGTAGTCATTGTTACAAACTAAGGCCGACTATTCCTTAGAAAGTGTCATTAATGAAAAAGCCCAATGACAAATGAACAGCCGGTGGTTATCAGCTGATCCTTCTCAAAATGTGTTATGACTCTGATTGGGATCGAACTGACAACCTTTAGCTTATGAAGCTGGGATTGATATAAGTCTACTTTAGGAGGATGCAAAGTTGTGCATTCATGTCAGAGTTAGTAGAATTGACCTTAAACATTTCCCATTGAAAACCAACCCAGCCAGGCTTTTGTGTCATGTTTATTGTATCAGCTGTTCAAATAAGTTATTAAATCAAATTAATGCCAATGTTACACTTTTAAGAAAAAGGAAAAGTCGAAAGGCTGTTTGTAACCGTTAGGAATAGAATTGTGAGAAATCCTTTCTCAGTGGGTTTCTATGATACAAAAGCTAACTTACCTCCAAATTTCATCAAAATCTGTTCAGTGGTTCCGTAGTTTTCGTTTTTGGATTTTATATATATTAAAACAATAGGAATAATAAAGAGTTAAACAATTATTATTAAATGTTTCATGTTTAAGAGACTTATTAACATAAACTCGACTCTTAAGTAGTTATGTTTTATTTTAAATGTGTCGTATGCAGTGAAATAAACAGATAAGTTATGTGACAGTGAAGCCAATGGAATAAATCTGCAGAATTTATTAGGGTAATAGATGCCTTTATTCGTTGCGTATTTTATGGAAACATTATTTACTGGCCCTAGCACTAATTTTTCAAATCTGCACACTTCATATTTTTATTCTTGAAGTATAATTTTTTTATAAACTAACGTTTTCACATTTGATAGTAGCCTATTCATGATATTTTTATTCCTAAAGTAGTGCTATATTTTTTTCATAAAAACTGATGTTTCCACATTTGATAGTATTCTTAGCCAATATTACAAATACTAGGCCCGAGTAAAAAAATGTTAAATTACATGTAGTGGGATTCCAAGTCAAAGAATAAATCACGGAATATTTACATTAACGGGAGTTACAAATTGGCCAAATGATCGATCTTGGGAGAAAGGGAATATTTACTGACAGCTTGTAATAAAAGATACAACAAAAATCAAGATTGCGATTGTCGTTGTGACGTATTTGAGAGTTGAAACAAGAGATATGTCATTATTGGATTTCTTCTTACACAAAGCGAGAGAAAGATACTTATTAGGGTATTTTCATATTGAAATATTGCGTTACAAACTCCCAATATACATTGATGCTCGATAGCGTTATTCCATCAATTTACTAACCTTTATTAATAACTGGTCCCATTACCATAGTTGATTGTTGAGATAATGAAACATTATCATCTCTGTTGGAAAAACAATCATTACTGAAGGCGTCTAATCAAACCGTTACGTCATGGATTGTGGGAGGAGTGAGATCGATTGTATACAAAAACAATATTACTTACTAAAAGGTATTGAATACTTATTGAAACTTTCGACATACCACTTTCAAACAATTTTAAATATTTGTCCTCTTGCTTTTAATGTCACGATCGAGCCGCAACCGAGGCCGAATGCCCCGAGGTGATTACACGGGAGCAGTGAAAGACGGGGTTGGTACGCGAAGCGTGCAGGGGTGTCCCCTAATCCCATATTAGCTTTATAGTATTTTTGTGTTTATAAATAGTTTAATGTCCACATCTCGCTATAGGATAAAAATATAAACGCGTAACAACAGTTCACTATACCGACAAAATAAAATTGTTTAAAATGTTCAGATGCAAAATATACACTCTTACGTACGGCGTCAGCGCTAACTGATCGTATCTGGTGTTTTTTCCCTAAAAAGACTAGAAATCAAGCAAACCACTGTGGAGCCTTAAATGAATTCCAAAGATTCTCACGATTATATAGAATCATGTTAAAACGTTTCGTACAAATTGGTACTTTCACTCTCCCATGAAAAGCAAACGAAGGAAAGCTTTACCAACATATGGATAGATAGAAATGGAGATAACGCTTGTTTTGGAATCTTTGGTACAAAAGACACGCAAACATCCCAAATTTACTTTATTTTAAGGAATTTACAGACAACATTGTTATTTTCAACAGCATATAGAAAGGTAATGCAGTCCCTGCCATCAGTACAAACATCGATAAATTTTATTTATAGAATTTAGCTCTCACAACACCTCCTGAAAAATAGTCCAAAACTATTGTAATATATCGAAGTTTTTACAGAAATTAAAGTTAGTAAAAATATAAAAATTTAATAAATGATAAATAAATGTTGTCTGGGATGTACTGTAAATTTGTTTCATCATGAAACATTAAGGGACGTTATTTAAGTAACATTAAACACCCCAAAAGCAGCAATAGTAACATCTTGTAGAATAGAAATACTTGCACTATTGGATTTAGGTAATGTATGTATAAAAACTAAAACCTGTGCTACGCTCGTACAGCGTGAAATTAAAACCAGAGTGCTCAGGCCTTCTCTCTTTTGGTTCGTCAGTCTTCGTCATAGACTTTATGTAACTTTGCTTATTATATTGGATACAAATGCATGATCTATTACCATTTTAGAAGTTATTGTTTTTTATAAAATGATCTTTATTATACTGAAAATGTCTGGTAGTGCAATGCGTTATATACAATTCTTAAATCAACTAAAACAGTAAAATTGAACTGGTAAAACCAGGAATACATGAACATCGATGGTTTTAAAATTGGGCATTTCAAAAGTAAATTGTAAAATTTATTCTGAGTTCTAAAATTTGTAGGCGGATTGATTCATTTACATATTTTTGTCTAAACAAAACGTACAAATATCTACAATTCTCATATTTGGTATAGTAAGTAACTTTTCGTCAAGATGTCAAAGGCCTAAACCATTTACGAACATAGATCTGGACTATTACTTTTAATTTTGGACGTTTTAACAACTTGAACATTCGGAAACAAGATGCGAGAGTGTTCTTAAAAAGTAATTCAAAATCAGAGAGTTTAAATAAAGAAACAAATTGACATTTCTGTTTACACGAAAGAACTGCAGTACTTTATAAAGGTATTTCAACAGTACCCGTGGGTCTAATTCTAGTAGATTGTATGTTGTAGTACAGCACGGCCTGTTCCATCGCCGAATTGATCTTCTTTCTAGAAATCAGATCTAACCTTAGCAATCTAATAGAAATTATCGTATTGATAATTTATAAATTTACTTGGACTTTTTCAATTGTTATATGTTTCTATATTTATTACACTTTATTTAACTTGGTTTCTTTTTAAAGCTATTTTATTCTTTAGTATCATACTTAAACGAGTTACAATATAAAACACGTTTTTAATATTTCTTAAAAAAAAAAAAAGAAAAAAGATTAGATTTCTTAAAACAGTTAATTTCAAACGAACGTACCAGTTATTACGGAATGGAATCGGCAAACTTAATCTTGTCATTATGACTAATTTTCCAAAGATCTTAATACACCTAACCTAACCCACCCACCCATCCATACACGTACAGTAATATTGACCCACCCACCCATCCATACACGTACAGTAATATTAACCCACCCACCCATCCATACACGTACAGTAATATTAACCCACCCACCCATCCATACACGTACAGTAATATTGACCCACCCACCCATCCATACACGTACAGTAATATTAACCCACCCACCCATCCATACACGTACAGTAATATTAACCCACCCACCCATCCATACACGTACAGTAATATTAACCCACCCAACCACCCATACACGTACAGTAACATTAACCCACCCACCCATCCATACACGTACAGTAATATTAACCCACCCACCCACCCATACACGTGCAGTGATATTAACCCACCCACCCATCCATACACGTACAGTGATATTAACCCACCCACCCATCCATACACGTACAGTGATATTGACCCACCCATCCACCCATACACGTGCAGTGATATTGACCCACCCGCCCACCCATAAACGTACAGTGATATTGACCCACCCACCCATCCATAGACGTACAGTGATTTTGACTCACCCGCCAACCCATACACGTACAGTGATACTGACCCACCCGCCCATCCATACACGTACAGTGATATTGACCCACCCACCCATCCATACACGTATAGTGATATTGACCCACCCACCCATCCATAAACGCACAGTGATATTGACCCACCCACCCACCCATACACGTACAGTGATATTGACCCACCCACCCATCCATACACGTACAGTGATATTTAATACATGTACAGTGATTTACACAGTGATATAAAAGCAAAAAAATATTATGCTTATAATTATTATTGCTTGCTTAGTTATAGTTATATTTAAATTACTGTGTATATGCTGGTCATTGTCCATATTTCCACAACTATGCCATCTCATTTGTATTCATTGTAAATTGGCGTTTGCCGTAAATAAATAAATAAATATTGGGAAAAATGTAAGTATTCTTTAAAAATGAACTTGTGACTAGTTTTAAGCTCATTATATTAGTTGTAGTGCCATGTGAGTTCAGTTTTTTATTAATATAAATAGATAGCTCCACAGGTAGTGATGTATTTATTAAAATAAATAAGAAGAATGATCCAAAATACAAAGCTAGAAATATTCTAAACAGACAGCTCTAGTTCAGCTTATATTAGTTGTCTTACGTGTCTTACGTACGTAAATCAGGATTATACGCAGCATTACGTAGTGCTGTACGTAATAATACAATACGGAAACACCATTATGATTCCCCTCTTGATACTCAGCACAAAGGGGAATCCAATAACGGCCACATCTCTTTAATCCCTTGACTGTACAATTCTGCAGAAAGACTTGTTATGATTTTATATAATATTTTATTAAACATTTGATAATTTACACCGGTTTATAGATTTGTAGAGAATCTCTTAGTAAATAAATATATGTTATTATAAATGTTGTTAAAAAAGTATGTATTAAGATATTTTAAATTATTACTTTTAACTTATTCTTTGTTGTTTTAGATTATGTAGTTATAGTTATGTAGGTTCTATAAAATATCTATTATAAAAAATTACCAATCTAAGTAAAATATTTATAAACAAAAAATTGGAGGACGTAAATAATAATTTTATCTTTATTTGCTTCCAAGTTTTCTTCTTTTCAAATATGTAACTGATGGCTAAAAATCTACTGTAGTCAATATTTTTTGACTGAAACATAGCAATCCTGATGAATATCGTTCATAGCATGAACATTGGATACTGACTTATGTTGTTTTAAAAAATAAAAAGCGATTGGATAATTAATTAAAGAATATACATTAACAATTTTGAAATCAAATGTGTAGGCTGCGTTTGGGTGAAAGGAGCTGAATACTCAATAGCTTGCACTCAGCCTTGTGGCTGTGGAAAATACAAGAAACCAGGCTTCTCGTACTTCTTTATGTATTACGCAAGCGTGTTAGTTGGTTAGGGCATGGTAGGCAGTTGGAGAAAATACAAGAAACCAGGCTTGTCGTACTTATTTATGTATTACGCAAGCGTGTTAGTTGGTTAGGGCATGGTAGGCAGTTGGAGAAAATACAAGAAACCAGGCTTCTCGTACTTATTTATGTATTACGCAAGCGTGTTAGTTGGTTAGGGCATGGTAGGCAGTTGGAGAAAATACAAGAAACCAGGCTTCTCGTACTTATTTATGTATTACGCAAGCGTGTTAGTTGGTTAGGGCATGGTAGGCAGTTGGAGACAATTAGTTGTAATGACATTCAATATTTAAATAATAAGTTGACTCATAAAAATGTATGATTAATACGAGTCGTATTAACAATCAAATTTCATTCAAGAATTCGATTTTTACAGTAAATTACGGTAGAATTAAGTAGAAACGTTTATCACATAGTATGAATTTAGTTGTACGAAGATAACAGTTGACACATAAAGTATGTATTATTTTATGAAGTTTAACTAACAGTTAATAAAGTAATATCCCCGAAGTCCTTCTACACTGAACCTTGGGGGATGGTAGTATAAACAGAGTAGAGGTATACTAGTACACTGTAGTATAATGGAACTTGGAAAACATTTCTTTATTTTTATAACATTAAAAGGAGAGTCTAATCTACTTTTTTATCCTACCAATTCCTAATAGACTATTTGTCTGAGCTGAGAACTTAGACAGAAGAAGGGAAGGAACCAGTGCAGTACTAAGTGAAAATTATTGATTTCCTTTTTTTTATTTCATTTATTAGTGCAAGGGACAGTTGGTATTGATAAAAATATTGATAAAAATCCCAGGCTACGTCAGGATTCAAACCTAGACTCAAAGTCCTGTCATGTTAAGGGTGTTCGTCCGGGCGCACAGATTAGCGCTTTAAGGTATTTTGTTCTAGATTTTATCGCAACTGCCGTTAACAGTAGTACAGATCCTGACTCACTAACGAACCAGCAATGTATTCTCCTCCCCTCTCTCCTCCTCGTATCCCCCGCTTGCCACACCCTGCAAATTCGATAGATGGACATAACTCCCTCGTTTATAGTAAACTCTAACAATTAATGTTATATATATTATTAATATACTTTTTGAGCCAAAGGTTACTGTACAAATTTCAACTCTAAATTTGAACAAAAACAATTTATAGAAAAATAAATGTTAACCCTTAACAATTATATATATATATATATATATATATATATATATATATATATATATATATATATATATATAGGTTTAATATATACTAGATTGGTTAGAGTACCATTTGTCCACTATACTGTACATGCAAAATGTTAATAAAATATATCATACGGTTTGTTCATGATTTATGCACCAAAAAGGCCAAATTAATCACTTTAGGCAGCTATATCCCCCACAAAGAAATTTTTTAGAATTTTTTCCCCGTAACAAATTTATTACTTACGTGGATACTAAAAATTTTATTTCAAAAAAATCATAAACAATTTAAGATCGAACACACTTATACCACTCGGATAGTGGCTTAAAGAATATGAATAAATAAATATGTGTATTAAGAATATAGAATTGTTGGGAAAAATAATCATAATGACAATATAATAATATTCAAACAAAACCTTATATTTACTGTATTAGTATAATTGTGATATACCCAATTTACCTGAAATAAACTACGAGACATAATAATCTACCAAAATGTAGTTTATCGTAAATCCTGACGTCAGACATCCTCTTGCCAATTTCAGATCCCTTCGTTATTCCAGTGAATAACCTGTGATTTGATCAGACTCCATCTGGACGTCCCTCTTTCCGAGCACTTCCTCCATCATCCCTTACATACAGCTTTAACTTATAAAGACATGTAAAAAAAAAAAAAAAAAAAAAAAAAAAAAAAAAAAAAAAAAAAAAAAAAAACGCAAATACACTTTAATACTATTTTTAGTATACACTGTCTATTGTAACTCCAGGGTACCTATGGCTCATCTCTCCATTATATAAAACTCTTAAACCTTATCTGTTATGTGAAACAGTTACATTTGTGACGTTACTGGCCATGGTCATGTTCTAGTATTGTTTGTTATATGAGTAAATAAATAACAAACACAATAAGTATATATTCTTAATATACGAGTATTATAGGCAATAAAATAACCAAATATCATTAGTATAACAAGTTGTAAACGTTTTTTAATAATTATCTGTTATACTGGATCCAACAACATTAAAGTCACTAATATTACAGCACGTAATTGGGCACCAATTTAAGTTATGGGTAAAAAATATACGCTCTAAATTTAATTTGCTATTAGATCTACAGGGTAGTAAAAATAAATTACAATGAACACAATTGACGTGTTTTTGAAATAGGGCTAGTAATTCATTATCTTACATCAAACAATTCAAACAATAGAGCTATGAGTTAATTGTAGTTCTACAAAGGCCTAAAACACGTGACACAAAAACCAGGCGAGGAACAATTAACTGTTATAATTTGTGACTCAAAAGTATGAGAGCCAAAGCTTATTGATAAAGAAGATATGAGCAACGATCGTTATAGAGAGTGACTGTAATTCCAGGTGAATGTTTGAGAGACTTTGAACTTTAAAAAAGAAGAAGAAATATTTAAACATTCTTAAAAAATTATTTTAATTCAAAATTTATTTTTATAAGTTTTGTTTTATCAAGGTTTTGTATTTACCCTTAGGCCTATAACAAACTATGCAATTTCATCTTTCATAATGAGTTATAAATACGAAAATGATTTCTCTCTAAACGTAAAAAAAAAGAAAATCTTTCGAAATGTGTAAATATATTGAATTATATTTATGTTCTATCTTTTACTATAAATAAATTTACGAGTGATAAAAAAGATTCAATATTGAACATTATGTAAGCATTATAGAAAAGTTCAGTCTTCAAGCTGTCTCCTTTACTTAGTAGTTGGGAGGTAAGATAAGAGTTAGTCAATTTCTGCAAGAAAAAATTTGCGAATACATTTGTTACTGTCACGTCAAAATACTGCAAGACAATATCATATGGCATAAATATATTGAACAGTTGTTTTGCTATGTCTCAGCAGCGCGTTATTAGTAAGAAATTCAACACTAAAATTTGATGTTAGATATATGACGAATAGAGTAACACATTTTTTGTAAAGTAGTAAAGGTACATAAAATAAAAAATTATTTTTTCAAGTTAAATTCACAGTTTCTAATATGCTTACTTATGTTTTAATTGTGGCACCAATACGTCAGGTTGTCCGACTCCATTATTCATCTCCAAGACGTAGAGATAAGGGTGAATGTGAGGGGGAATGAGTGTAGATTAACGATTGTAGTCAATTATATTAATTAATGTAGATTGTTACTGAGGAAACACTATTTATTAAAGTTCAATAGCCAGGATAACCGAGGGACTTACAGCTTTACTTGGAATCAGCGCCACGTAGTGTAGACTTAGCCATAAGGGGCAAGGGGGTGAGAGGCCTACCACTATTGACTGAGCCCCAAAGGGCGAGGTAGTGAGAAGCCTACCACTGAAGACTGAGCACTAAAGGACGAGGGAATGAGAAGCCTACCACTAAAGACTAAGCCACAAGGGGTGATTGGGTGAGAATCCTACCACTGCAGACTGAGCCACAAGGGGTGAGAGGGTAAGAGGCCTCCTAATGGAGACTGAGCCACAAGGGGTGAGTGGGTGAAAATCCTACCACTGTAGACTAAGCCACAAGGGGTGAGGAGGTGAGAATCCTACCACTTTAGACTGAAAGACAAGGGATTATGGGGTGAGAAGCCTACCACTGTAGATTTAGCCACAAGGGATGAAGGCGTGAGAAGTCTAACACTGTAGACCAAGCCACAAGGGGCCAGAGAGTGAGAAGACTACCACTATAAACTGAGCCACAAATGGTGAGGTTGTGAGAAGCCTACAACTGTAGACTGAGCAACAAGGGTTGAGGGGTGAGAAGCCTACCACTGCAGACCAAGCGACAAGGGGAAAGGGAGTGTGAGGCCTACCACTTTAGACTAAGCCACAAGGAGTGAGAAACCTACCACTATATACTGAGCCACAAGTGGTGAGGGGGTGAGACGCCCAGTACTGTAGACCAAGCCACAAGGGGCGAGAGGTGAGAAGCCTACCACTGTAGATCAAGAGCCACAAGAGGGAAGGTGGTATTAAGCCTACCACTGTAGACTGAGCCCCAAAGGGCGAGGGGATGAGAAGACTACCACTGAAGACTGAGCCAGAAGGGGCAAGTCGGTGAGAGGCCTATCACTGTAGACTGTGTCCCAAAGGGCGAGGTGTTGACAAGCCTACTACTATAGACTGGTCCCCAAGGGGTTACGGGGTGAGAATCCTACTACTGTAGACTGAGCCACAGGGGGCGAGGGGTTGAGAAGACTACCACTGTAGACTAAGGCACAAGGGGAGAGGGGTGAGAAGCTTACCACTGTAGACTGAGCCACAAGGGGTGATGGGGTGAGAAGTCTACCACTGTAGACTGAGCCACTCGGGGTGTAGGGGTGAGAAGCCTACCACCGTAGACTGAGCTAGAAGGGGTGAGAAATAATACCACTGTAGACTGAGCCACAAGGTGCGATGTAGTGAGAAGCCTACCACTGTAGACTGAGGCACAAGGGGAGAGGGGTGAGAAGCTTACCACTGTAGACTGAGCCACAAGGGGTGATGGGGTGAGAAGTCTACCACTGTAGACTGAGCCACTCGGGGTGTAGGGGTGAGAAGCCTACCACCGTAGACTGAGCTAGAAGGGGTGAGAAATAATACCACTGTAGACTGAGCCACAAGGGGTGATGGGGTGAGAAGTCTACCACTGTAGACTGAGCCACTCGGAGTGTAGGGGTGAGAAGCCTACCACCGTAGACTGAGCTAGAAGGGGTGAGAAATAATACCACTGTAGACTGAGCCACAAGGTGCGATGTAGTGAGAAGCCTACCACTGTAGACTGAGGCCCAAGGGGCAAGAGGTTGAGAAGCCTACCATTGTAGACTGAGCCACAAGTGGTGAGGGTGTGAGATTCTTACCTTTTTACACTGAGCCACAAAGTTTGGGGGGTGAGAATCGTACCACTGTAGACTCAGCCACCAGGGGTGATAGGGTGAGAAGCCTACTATTGTGGACTAAGCTACAAGGAGTAAGATTCCTTCCACTGTAGAATGAGCCACAAGGGGTGAGATGATGAGAAGTTTACCACTGTAGACTAAGCCACAAGGGGCGAGAAGGTGAGAAGCTTACCACTGTAGACTGAGTCTAAAGGGGTGAGATGGTGAGAGGCCTATCCCTGTAGACCGAGTTACAAGGGGCGAGAAGTGAGAAGCCTACCACAGTAGACCAAGCCACAATGGGCGAGGGGGTGAGAGGTCTACACTGAAGACTGAGCCACAAAGGGGCGAGGGGTGAGAAGCCTACCACTGTAGACCTAGTCACAAGGGGCGAGAGGTGATACTGAGCCTTAAGAGGCGAAGGGGTGAATAGCCCACCTCTGTATACTGAGTTCCAAGTTATAATTTGGCATTATCTCCTAATTATTGACTTATGTTTTTATCAAGTAATCATTAAAGATATTTAATTTTGTGCTTATAATACTAATATATAAAAAATAAATGGACATGTTTCGTGATTTTGGCGACACAAGCAGTAGTAGATGTGGATTTTAAATAATTAGTTTGAATTAAATTATTATTGGATACATTTAAAAATTTACTTTAATAAATACTCTGGAATCTGTGCGTAGTAAACAAAACAATAGGTCTACGCAGTATAATAATGAAATGTATTGCAATACGGTATAGCTGTACCATTACGCTCCTCTCTGACCTTCTCGGTACAATGAGAAATGCAATATCTGCTACTTCTCTTTGATCCTTGGAGTACATAATGATGGAGACAGACTCAAGTTAACCTTGTTATATTGTGTCAAATGTATTGTAATACGGTACGGCTGTGCCATTACGATCTCCTCAGTACAATGAGAAATGTAATATCTGCTACTTCTCTTTGATCCTTGGAGTACATAATGATGGAGACAGACTCAAGTTAACCTTGTTATATTGTGTCAAATGTATTGTAATACGGTACGGTTGTGCCATTACGATCTCCTCAGTACAATGAGAAATGTAATATCTGCTACTTCTCTTTGATCCACGGAGTACATAATGATGGAGACAGACTCAAGTTAACCTTCTGTTATATTGTGTCAAATGTATTGTAATACGGTACGGCTGTGCCATTACGATCTCCTCAGTACAATGAGAAATGCAATATCTGCTACTTCTCTTTGATCCTCGGAGTACATAATGATGGAGACAGACTCAAGTTAACCTTCTGTTATATTGTGTCAAATGTATTGTAATACGGTACAGCTGTACCATTACGATCTCCTCGGTAGAATGAGAAATGCAATATCTGCTACTTCTCTTTGATCATTGGAGTACATAATGATGGAGACAGACTCTAGTAAACCTTCTGTTATATTGTGTCAAATGTATTGTAATACGGTATGGCTGTGCCATTACGATCTCCTCAGTACAATGAGAAATGCCTGCTACTTCTCTTTGATTCTTGGAGTACATAATGATGGAGACAGACTCTAGTTAACCTTCTGTTATATGTGTCAAATGTATTGTAATACGGTACGGATGTGCCATTACGATCTCCTAAGTACAATGAGAGATGTAATATCTGCTACTTCTCTTTGATCCTCGGAGTACATAATGATGGAGACAGACTCTAGGTAACCTTCTGTTATATTGTGTCAAATGTATTGTAATATGGTACGGCTGTGCCATTACGATCCCCTCAGTACAATGAGAAATGCAATATCTGCTAATTCTCTTTGATCCTCGGAGTACATAATGATGGAGACAGACTCAAGTTAACCTTCTGTTATATTGTGTCAAATGTATTGTAATACGGTATAGCTGTACCATTACGATCTCCTCGGTGGAATGAGAGATGTAATATCTGCTACTTCTCTTTGATCCTCGGAGTACATAATGATGGAGACAGACTCTAGTTATCCTTCTGTTATATTGTGTCAAATGTATTGTAATACGGTACAGCTGTACCATTATGATCTCCTCAGTACAATGAGAATTGCAATATCTGCTACTTCTCTTTGATCCTTGGAGTACATAATGATGGAGACAGACTCAAGTTAACCTTCTGTTGTATTGTGTCAAATGTATTGTAATACGGTACGGCTGTGCCATTACGATCTCCTCAGTACAATGAGAAATGTAATATCTACTACTTCTCTTTGATCCACGGAGTACATAATGATGGAGACAGACTCAAGTTAACCTTCTGTTATATTGTGTCAAATGTATTGTAATACGGTACGGCTGTGCCATTACGATCTCCTCAGTACAATGAGAAATGCAATATCTGCTACTTCTCTTTGATCCTCGGAGTACATAATGATGGAGACAGACTCAAGTTAACCTTCTGTTATATTGTGTCAAATGTATTGTAATACGGTACAGCTGTACCATTTCGATCTCCTCGGTAGAATGAGAAATGCAATATCTGCTACTTCTCTTTGATCATTGGAGTACATAATGATGGAGACAGACTCTAGTAAACCTTCTGTTATATTGTGTCAAATGTATTGTAATACGGTATGGCTGTGCCATTACGATCTCCTCAGTACAATGAGAAATGCCTGCTACTTCTCTTTGATTCTTGGAGTACATAATGATGGAGACAGACTCTAGTTAACCTTCTGTTATATGTGTCAAATGTATTGTAATACGGTACGGATGTGCCATTACGATCTCCTAAGTACAATGAGAGATGTAATATCTGCTACTTCTCTTTGATCCTCGGAGTACATAATGATGGAGACAGACTCTAGGTAACCTTCTGTTATATTGTGTCAAATGTATTGTAATATGGTACGGCTGTGCCATTACGATCCCCTCAGTACAATGAGAAATGCAATATCTGGTAATTCTCTTTGATCCTCGGAGTACATAATGATGGAGACAGACTCAAGTTAACCTTCTGTTATATTGTGTCAAATGTATTGTAATACGGTATAGCTGTACCATTACGATCTCCTCGGTGGAATGAGAGATGTAATATCTGCTACTTCTCTTTGATCCTCGGAGTACATAATGATGGAGACAGACTCTAGTTAACCTTCTGTTATATTGTGTCAAATGTATTGTAATACGGTACGGCTGTGCCATTAGGATCTCCTCGGTACAATGAGAAATGCAATATCTGCTACTTCTCTTTGATCCTTGGAGTACATAATGATAGAGACAGACTCAAGTTAACCTTCTGTTATATTGTGTCAAATGTATTGTAATACGGTACGGCTGTGCCATTACGATCTCCTCAGTACAATGAGAAATGCAATATCTGCTACTTCTCTTTGATCCTTGGAGTACATAATGATAGAGACAGACTCAAGTTAACCTTCTGTTATATTGTGTCAAATGTATTGTAATACGGTACAGCTGTACCATTACTATCTCCTCGGTACAATGAGAAATGCAATAACTGCTAATTCTCTTTGATCCTTGGAGTACATAACGATGGAGACAGACTCAAGTTAACCTTCTGTTATATTGTGTCAAATGTATTGTAATACGGTACGGCTGTACCATTACGATCTCCTCAGTACAATGAGAACTGCAATATCTGCCACTTTTTTTTGATCCTTGGAGTACATAATGGTGGAGACAGACTCAAGTTAACCTTCTGTTATATTGTGCCAAATGTATTGTAATACGGTACGGCTGTGCCATTACGATCTCCTCAGTACAATGAGAAATGCCATATCTACTACTTCTCTTTGATCCTTGGAGTACATAATAATAGAGACAGACTCAAGTTAACTTTCTGTTATATTGTGTCAAATGTATTGTAATAGGGTACGGCTGTACCATTACGATCTCCTCGGTACAATGAGAAATGCAATATCTGCTACTTCTCTTTGATCCTCGGAGTACATAATGATAGAGACAGACTCAAGTTAACCTTCTGTTATATTAAGTCAAATGTATTGTAATACGGTACGGCTGTGCCATTACGATCTCCTCAGTACAATGAGAACAGCAATATCTGCTACTTCTCTTTGATCCTCGGAGTACATAATGATGGAGACAGACTCTAGTTATCCTTCTGTTATATTGTGTCAAATGTATTGTAATACGGTACGGCTGTGCCATTACGATCTCCTCAGTACAATGAGAACAGCAATATCTGCTACTTCTCTTTGATCCTCGGAGTACATAATGATGGAGACAGACTCTAGTTATCCTTCTGTTATATTGTGTCAAATTTATTGTAATACGGTACGGCTGTGCCATTACGATCTCCTCAGTACAATGAGAACAGCAATATCTGCTACTTCTCTTTGATCCTTGGAGTACATAATGATGGAGACAGACTCTAATTATCCTTCTGTTATATTGTGTCAAATGTATTGTAATACGGTACGGCTGTGCCATTACGATCTCCTCAGTACAATGAGAAATGTAATATCTGCTACTTCTCTTTGATCCTTGGAGTACATAACGATGGAGACAGACTCAAGTTAACCTTCTGTTATATTGTGTCAAATGTATTGTAATACGGTACGGCTGTACCATTACGATCTCCTCAGTACAATGAGAAATGTAATATCTGCTACTTCTCTTTGATCCTTGGAGTACATAACGATGGAGACAGACTCAAGTTAACCTTCTGTTATATTGTGTCAAAAGTATTGTAATACGGTACGGCTGTGCCATTACGATCTCATCGGTACAATGAGAAATGCAATATCTGCTACTTCTCTTTGATCCTTGGAGTACATAATGATAGAGACAGACTCTAGTTAACCTTCTGTTATATTGTGTCAAATGTATTGTAATACGGTACGGCTGTGCCATTACGATCTCCTCAGTACAATGAGAACAGCAATATCTGCTACTTCTCTTTGATCCTCGGAGTACATAATGATGGAGACAGACTCTAGTTATCCTTCTGTTATATTGTGTCAAATGTATTGTAATACGGTACGGCTGTGCCATTACGATCTCCTCAGTACAATGAGAAATGTAATATCTGCTACTTCTCTTTGATCCTTGGAGTACATAATGATAGAGACAGACTCAAGTTAACCTTCTGTTATATTAAGTCAAATGTATTGTAATACGGTACGGCTGTGCCATTACGATCTCCTCAGTACAATGAGAAATGTAATATCTGCTACTTCTCTTTGATCCTTGGAGTACATAATGATGGAGACAGACTCTAGTTATCCTTCTGTTATATTGTGTCAAATGTATTGTAATACGGTACGGCTGTGCCATTACGATCTCCTCAGTACAATGAGAAATGTAATATCTGCTACTTCTCTTTGATCCTTGGAGTACATAATGATAGAGACAGACTCAAGTTAACCTTCTGTTATATTGTGTCAAATGTATTGTAATACGGTACGGCTGTGCCATAACGATCTCCTCAGTACAATGAGAAATGTAATATCTGCTACTTCTCTTTGATCCTCGGAGTACATAATGATGGAGACAGACTCTAGTTATCCTTCTGTTATATTGTGTCAAATGTATTGTAATACGGTACGGCTGTGCCATAACGATCTCCTCAGTACAATGAGAAATGTAATATCTGCTACTTCTCTTTGATCCTCGGAGTACATAATGATGGAGACAGACTCTAGTTATCCTTCTGTTATATTGTGTCAAATGTATTGTAATACGGTACGGCTGTGCCATTACGATCTCCTCAGTACAATGAGAAATGTAATATCTGCTACTTCTCTTTGCTCCTCGGAGTACATAACGATGGAGACAGACTCAAGTTAACCTTTTGTTATATTGTGTCAAATCAACTTATTTTTTGTATTGAACTAAACATTAGGAATAATTTATGTGTGCAAAATATGCATTTAAGTGTATATTGATAGTATTGATGTAATGTGCATTGATTTGTTTTTTTCAATGCATTGAAGTTTTGTATACATGATAGTTACTAATGCATGTATTAAGCGAACTACGTTTCGAAGTACTTGTATAAAAAATACTGGCTCCATTATATATATATATCAAACTGCAATAGTTACGTAATATATATATATACTGTATATCAAACTACAATAGTTACGTAATACATTAGTTAGTGTCTATGTTTCAAAACCTTTGTTTAAATACAACGAAAACACAGTAGCTCAATAACTACAAAGTTGTAGAACTCTCTTAAAAAATAGTAGTGAAGATCTGCATGAGATTAAATAGATAAGTTTTAATGGCTTGGCATAGAGAGAGGTTCATTACAATTTGGCAAAGGAACAAATCGTGTTGGATGCAAGAAATACCAGAATTAGTCCCTGGAGTTGAGTAGGTATTCTCCGATAAAGTATTAAAATTTATTCTTTGCTCCAATTTATTCATGATGAATCTATGATGTACTGATGTATTGCGTATGGTTGAATACATTTGAAAAGATACTAATTAATTTGAATACCGTTGGCTAAATATATGTATACTTTTATATATACAGTGGGTTAAAACATAGTAACGGCATTTCTATATAATACTTTTTGAAATTATCTAATTATAAAATTATATATAATATTTATTATTATTATTTACGATATTGTAGGACTTGAAAGTTTCAATGGTAATCTAAAGCAGTTATTTTAGTTATTTAATTAATCGCAAGCTCTTAAACAAAATAAATGAAATTAGCACGTTCTAAATAGGTTAAGTAATACCATTAGGTGTTTATATTAATAAATAGATAGTAACGCAAGTAGTGTGAGTGAGACACTGTAAATAAATGTAATATTGTGATTTTACGTTATACAGTTTACTTCCTATTACATTTACTAAAATTACACAGACCGAGGCTGGAGGGTGGAGTTTGCACGTGAAGAGTGCAGGGGTGTTCCCTAGTATGAATATATTGTTGAATTGAATTAAAATAAAAATATGTAAAAACAGACCCGTATAAATACAGATGTTCAAACAATTACATTTCTAAGGAATGTACAAACGAAACACTTATTTTATTTAAATAAAAGTATGGAACAAATAATTTTCAGAAACAGCTGTTCTATTAATCACATAGCCAGAGCCAGATTTGATGTAAACAAGCTTAACAACTTGAGTTGTGTCTTCCGGCCTTCGGCCTCCAGCCCCAACTTAGTGGAGTGGTAACTAAAATATTTTTAATTGTAATTTGCATATTAAATGAAAATTTCATAAAAATCGTTAGAATAAAGGTTCAAAAATTGATATTTTAAATGTTTTTGCCCGTAACAAATTTTATAACTAAAAAAACTATTCAAGTTAGGGACATGTGGTTTTTACTAAACTTAATTTTAAATTGTAATTCACTTGGAAATTTAATTAAAATCGTTGAGTCGTTTTTGAGATGGTTCCATTGTTGTGTGTTTTTGCCCATAAAAATTAAAAAAAAACTGAAATGTCAAAAAAGTGAAAAAAGACGATCTGGAGATATTGGCTAAATACACCTACATACAAAATGTCATAAAAATAATTCTATCCGTTTGGTCACCAAGGAATTGCACAAACACATACACACGGATAGACACCAAAACCTTTTTTTCTTCAAAAAACTCATTTTTATTGGCTCAGAGAGCCCTAAAATGAATTTTTAGATCAACTTGGAAAACGCTTTTTTTCGACAATCACAATACTCTCTCTTTGATAACGCATAAGGGAGGATGTAAAAAGAGAATATGAATAAATCTAGGCCATGTATAGGTAAAAATAGTGTCGAAAACTTAGTTCAGGGATACTCACTACGTGGCCCTCGAGCCGAATACGGCCCTTAACACAATTTTTGCGGCTCTTATATTTTTTTGAATTGCAATGATTTATTACAGTGATAACCATTTTGGTATTTTTATAAGCCAACAAAAAATGCTCATAACGGTTCGGCTTTGTTATAATGCACTAAATACTACATTAATATCAGAAAGACAGACGAAATGCAATTTAGAAAAATTAAGGAAAAATTGTTTGTGTATATACTTGCGGCCCTTAGAGTATTTTGTTAAAAGGAATAAGGCTCTTCATGAAATCCAATTGAGGAACCCTGACTTAGTTGAAGCTATTTATTTTTAAACTTAAACCAATTGTTTTAGTTTCATCGTTTACATATACAATAAAGAGTTGTTGAACTAGATTTATATTCTTATATAAATTTTTTTTTCAATACCGTCAATTCCTGAAGAAAGGTATTTACAATGTAGCTGACCAAAATAGTTGTTATTATTCGTGATTCCATCAATAACCGAACCTGGTCAACTGCGCGCTAAACAACACCGTACCCTTTCTACGACCAGTGGGAGCGCCTTCCACTTGCTGATGCAATGTAGGTACTGTATCTATATTGCCTACCCCGAAACATCACGGCGTTCCTTATAAAGGTTATTTCTCTGTCACTCATTGGCATTTCTCGTAAACCCACCGAGTCACCACATATACATAAAACTGCATTAGTTAAATAATAAATTAGTTAGTGTCTAGGCGTCAAAAACTCTTTTTAAATACAACGAAACACACTACCTCAGTATATACAATAGTGACAAAGTTGTTATAACTCCATTAAAAATAAGTGGTAACGATCTGCGTGAGATTAACTGGGTAAGTTTTAACTGCTTGGCGTGGAGGGAGGTTCATCACAATTTGGCAAAAGAACAAGTCGTGTTGGATGTAAGGAATACCAGAATTAGTCTCAAGAGTTAAGTAGATGTACTCCGACAACTTATTGTAATTTATTCTCGTCTCCCATTTATTTATGATAAATGTATGATGTGCAGGTTGCGTATGGTACATTTGAAAAGATACCAATTAAGTTACTTTTTGAAATTTATAATTTACAATATTTCATAAAATCTTATGAATAAAATGCGTATTAATAGCCATTGACTTAACCTACCTTCCTCAGCCTATGTTACATTTTTGTTAATTTTATTTCATTGTCTAGTAAACCTTTTAGACAACTTAAATGTTCCTGAAAAAAGCTAAGGAAAATGAAAAATATTTACAAAATAGCTTCTAAGCTCAATTTCTTTCTTCCTATAAGTAACTGCGGACCACGGACATTCCTACATAAATTGGAACTCTGGACCAACCAGGAATAATAAATAAATATTGTATGAGATATACAAAAAAATGCACCAAATATTGTTTTGGTGTATGGGTGAAAAGTTCTGCATTTGGTTTTGAAATCGTTCATCTCTCCTGTAAGTGTAATGTAATATAATACCAGTAATGTATACGATATACATTACTTTTTAGAAATGTCAAGGAAATAAAATAGTAATAAAATAGTGATTAAAATTAACATTACATTTATCAACATTGTATTAGCGGTTGATATATTTATGAGTTATTTCCCTCTTATTACATATTATTAAGTCATACCGTATGAATTACTGGGAATAAACTCAAAAAAAGAAGTAACAATTTTTGAAAACAGTAAAGTCACTACTATTTAAAAAAAATATATTCTCTAGGTAAATTATAACACTACTTGCAAATATGTAGTATTTTGAAACTGTTTTGCAAAAGACATTATCGATGGTGGAATGATTGGTGCAATAAAGATAATGGCAGCAAATTTAACAAAAGAGCTAATAATGACAATGAATTACGTTAGAACCTAGATAAGTTACGACCTGGCTTACAGGGGACGTTCTTTACGACCTGGCAAAGTGACTAGGTAAGATTTAAAGTTAGATTTATTTATTGAGAAGTTAAGAATCCATCAAGAATTTATCAGATTGAGATAAAATAAAATAAACTTTAAAGAACTGCTGTGAGATATTTTAAAAGTCTGTTGTGGAGAACCGTGTGGTGAGTGTAAAACATAGGCTCTAGAATATGCATATGTATAAACCACAAACTGGAAACTAACTAATATACATTTAACTTTATTATTATTACTCTTCATACATTATTAACACGCCAATCGTCAAGATATGGACGAATATGAGGGGCGAGTGAGTGTGATGAACGAGTGTAGTTATAGTTACTATCTGAATTCGACTTAGCTCAGAAAGGACGGTTTATTAATAGCCCAATAGTCAGGAAAACTAAGGCATCTAAATCTTTACGTGGAATCTGAACCACGCAGAATTGGTCTGATTTTTAGCTAACTGACAAGACTGACAGTCAGTTCTCTTCCCTCCACAACATCTGAAACTTGACTACCATACAACATGGACACCACAGACGTTTATAGTAGTGTCCACTTCGATTGCAATCATTGAGCAGACGCCGTGTCGGTATTAAGAGGACCGAGCATATAACCTTTCGCCTACAATCTCAACACTTTTTCCCCAAGTAGCCACCAGTGCCGATGTATGAAAGTATTGCATTGGATAAATTAGAGAAGTTTTGCTTAAACTTCAATAATATTTCGAAGCTTTTAAAGAGGGGATGATTTGAAGTATTTCATGCTGGTTGAACTGGTTAAAACACGTTAACACCCACTCGTTCTTACATGAAAATCTGGTTCTGCAGATTTGATTTTAGGGCTGATGAATCGAATAATTGTTATCTATCGTCGTTGCTTAATACTACATTTTAGGTGTCTAAAGAGTAATGGGTTGTTAAATGTCGAATCTTAAAAGAAGTTTTGGACATTTAAAACTTAAATATTGAATAGTTAAATATGTATATATACAGATATAGAACGGGAATAATTGTTGTCCTCTGGAAACGCAGTGAGGTTTAAGGTCTTTGTATACATCGACACTCTAGAGTTCTCATAAATTAAAAAGAGAAGTAATAATGAATATATCCTTGAAATACTTGTGTTAAGTTTTTTTTAATATACTTTAGTAGCACGTGCAGTATTGAATAAAAGGCTGTGGTTAAAATGTTTATTCAATGTACTGCTGGAATTTATACATACAATAAAACTAGTTCACGATACAAACCCATCGTTAATAAATTCTTTCATCAGATTTCAGCATTACCAACGGTTTTCATAACACGCTCCACCACAGGGTGTCTTTAAAGTCCTCCCTCATATTAATTTTTAATAAACAGAGATGAAGTGATTTACTTAGGAGAATGTTTATATGTATAACTGAGGAGTTTTGTTGTATGACACATTTTGAACCCCCTTGAAATATAGGGGGTAGGGGGCTTTATTCACCCTCCATATGAATTAGAGTGAAAGTACTAACCCCTGGTGTGTAATATAGTGTCCAAACACAATCAGCTTACTAGGCCATTGTGAGTTAGATGGCTCGCATGAGTTATCTGTGAGTTACGTGAGTTATCTGTGAGTTATGTGAGTACATATATGAAGAACTGTTATACGTAGGCATAAAAACAATGTTTAAAAGTTATGATTACCTTTCTAAACATTGTTTATCACATTTTATTTAGAAATAACTAACTATAATGAGTTTTTATAAAATGAAAGTTACTTCTGATTACATGCTGTGGTTGAATATGGCAGAAAGCTTACCGAGAAAAAAAATTGATTTGAGCCTGTCTTTTTCTTGATAAATCCAACAGCTGCAGTACTTTAGTGGGTTCTCAACTATCCTAGAGGGTTGTTAACTCTTAAGCTTGCTACTTTGCCAAATTGTAATGAATCCTCTCGCAGGCCAAGTCGTATAAAAGTATGTGGCTTATATAATCTACTTTAGAGACTCTTTGCCACTAGGTTTTGGCACGCTTCAGAATTGATAGTCATTACTGTCTATTTAGCAAATCTGTATTTATTTCAAGCTGGTTGCTTTTTGAGAACGTTTCTATGGTCCCTATTTTATTTATTTTACTAATAACCTTTCACTATTTACATTGGAGCAATTTAATATAGTAAACAAAATTTGTAATGTGGGATTAAGTCTACTGGAAATATCCAAGTAAAATTTGTAATGTGGGATAAGTCTACTGAAAGTATCCAAGTAAAATTTGTAACTCAAGTTATTTCTACAACATACTTTATAAATATCTTATTATGTAAATTCATAAAGCTGTAATAAACAATATCTTTAAACTCTGACAGACATTCAATTAAGTACTAATAGGTAAAACTTTATATAGTGTGAATATACTATATAAAATTCATAGGCCAGCTACCAAAACTAATAAGAATTAAAAATTAAACAGACAAAAACTATATAAATAACATAAAATTTACAGTACAAAGTACTTGAGTTTTAGTGTATATATTGATCTCCCGAACAGAGCTAGATCCAGGTAACGTAACCAATCTGTTTCTCCGATTGAATGAAGACCAGCTAGCCCCCCCCCTGAACAGAACGCAATGAGCAGTCATTAGCTATGTGATCCATAGTTTGGACTTTCACTCCGCAAGCACCATTTGAGATTCCCTACATAAATCGCATCATCCCATACCCGTGATTCGTAGTAGATAGGAATTAAACTCATTTTGGAAATGTTGAAAAAATTTTAATATTCGTGTAAGAATAATAAAAGTTTTCAAAACATTTTTCATAACTTTCAGTAAATTAATTAGTTTTCTATTGTATTTACTAAATAACGTTTTAGCATATAATTCCAACTAAATTTCGTAAAGTAAATATAATTTGTAACCATTGAGTTTGCGTATAAGATCCCTGTGTAACTGGATTTTTGTCAAGCAGGGACTTGGTATCGACATACCTTATCTGTCAGGCTTGACAGAGGCAGGAAGTCACGATTTACTCGACTTCGTTTGAAAACTCTAATCTCAACTTTGGATTTCTTTTCTGTCTTTTAAGCATTTATTTGGAGAGGGAGTGCATTCTTTTACTTATATAAAATATTTCATAGCAGCTAGGTCTTTGTATGATTGAAGGTGATGAAACACGAGTTCATAGTTTTTAAGTTCAGTATTTAGTATTTAACGATTAAGTTTTATGTTTTTTTTTAAATTGTTTGATAAAACTTCACTCGTCAGTTTAAATGGGTTGCGTGCGTGAATTTTATTCAACGAGTGAAGTATCGACCGTTGGCTCAGTGGGGGTTCGAACCTTGGACCATGCCCTCCGCAGTCTGAAGCCTTAGTCACTGAGCCACCACGGTAGTAAGTACTACTAACAATGAGGGCGCAGTAATTATGTAGTAATTTGTTTAATATTAGTACATAATTAACAATTATTGACAAACGTTAACAAAAATCAGATAATATTGTTCAGTTCTCTTCGTTTAGGTAGCAGGTGGAATTGAAAGTTTTCAGTTTTAATTTTATGTTTTAATACTTTATAACGTAGTAGTTCTTTAATATTTTATAAAATGTGTCATACAACAAAACTCCTCAGTTGGTCATATAAACACTCTCCGAAGTAAATCACTTAATTTCTGTTTATAAAAAAATTAATATGAGGTTGGGATTTTTAAGACATTTGTTTTATTTTACATCAACTTTAAATGCTACTCTAACAACAAATTTTTAATGAGACAAATTGCTATTTAAATACAGTATATTGGCTACATTTAATCATATTATCTTTTCTGGAAAACATTTGTAAATAAAAATGATAAAACTAAAAATAAAAACATAAAACTACACAAAGAAACGCAAAATAAATTAATGAGAATACTGACACGATTGTTAAAGTCCCATTCTAAAAGAGGTAATATGTTTTTGTAAGAAGGCTACGTAAAGCCTGCACAAAATCACCTACTGATCGAATTCCACATTTATCTTATCATACGTAATATATTGTGACTCCATTTTGTTCAGATGGATAATTTGATTACCGTCATATAAATAAACACAATACATCATACATGATCTGTTTATCAGGTTATCTCATCTGTAATTAAAATAAGCGTGGGATAATTTTTAAACTATAAATTTTAATAAACCTAAATTGATTTTGGTTGGAATACACAATTGAAAAGTCAAGAATACACATGTGTACTCAAGTATAAAACATGGATATATATATATATATATATATATGTATATATATATATATACCCATATATATATATATATATATATATATATATATATATATATATATATATATATATATGGGTAAGTACATACAAGTATATACATTGGTCTGTGAGAGAGATAGTTCATGTTTGTTACATAATTGAATATAATTAAGCTCCGAAAAACCAGTAAAGATGAGGTTCAATGCTAGTTTCTACGTTGCAGCTCCCAATAAACGTCTGTGGACATTTAGTAGTCAGCAAATACCAATATATATTTATTTTTCAATAATAGCTTCGTTTAGCTTAACCTTATGCACTTCGTATAGATTGATGTACATAGCAAACCAATGTATTAATGTATATATTGATCAGATTTTAGATTACAAATACACTATCACTATTTATGAAGCACCATCTAATTGTAAGATTGATAATTAAAAATAGTTTTACAAAAGTTGTCAAAAATATTTCAATATTAATCCCATCACAGATCAATAAATTTTACATACAAATTAAAAATATTATTTTAAAGTCACTTTAACATAAAAAATATCATTCTTCGTAGAACATTAAAGACTTTTTACACACTAAACCTTTATAAAGTGCACGATTATTTTTATAAAGTCGGCACTGGTGGCGCAGTCCTGTAACATGGAGACAAAGTATTTGGGAGATTGTAGGCGATAGGTTGGATGCTCGGTCGTCTTAATACCGACATGGCGTCCACTTGATGGTTGCTATCGGCGTGGACACTACTATATAAGTCTGGGGTGTCCATGTTGGGTGGTAATCATTGTGCGGACGTTGTGTGGGGGAAATAATTGAGTATAAGGCTTGTCAATTAGCTAAAAATCAGACCAGCACTACGTGGTTCGGATTCCACGTAAAGCTGTAGGTCCCTTAGTTGCCCTGGCTGTTGGGCTATTAATCCACACTCATCCTACACTCATATAACCATTTATATTCGCCTTAAAATACCAACAACGTTGTGTCGGCGTCTCATATGTAAGAATTCAAGAATATGTTTAAACGTATTTACAAAGAACAACACTATTTGCATTGTTATGTAAGTGCGTTTACTTGAAAAATCATTACGATACTCTGTATATTTACGTAATATACTAGGATATTAACTGTCAGATTTATTTTTAAAGGAAAACTATGGTAAAGTAAACAAACAAACTCCGTGATGCATTTTGCACGTGCGGTTTATACATATTAATTTGTAATTATATAATTGTGGGGCTTTCATGATCTTGTGATAAAGCATCTGAAATAACAAATACCACTGTACGTGTATGGGTGGGGGGGGGGTCAATACCATTGATCGTGTATGGGTGGGCGGGTGGACCTATACCACTGTACGTGTATGGGTGGGAGGGTGGGCCAATACCACTGCATTCATTAATGCATATAACTTAAAATTCTTATTTATATATAAATTGGATTCGAGTTGATTTCATATTCTACAGGGTTTTAATTAAATTTATTTTTGTAAATGATTCGTACAATGAATAGATATAGTTGTAATAAATGTTTATGTAGGCCAACTACAATAAACTCAACGCCAATTATGTTGACAGTATACTTTATTTATACAATTATAAAAAACTGTGAGTGTATAAAGACTTTGGAGACATTTATGTTATTTTAAGCTTTCTGTGCTCAGATAAAGCAAGTTGAGTTTTCTGTAGTCAAGGAGTTTAAAGAAAACAATTTAACAAACACAGAAGATGAAAATCTAAACTATATAAGTTCTCCTTACAATATATTAGAAAGTCAAATCAATGGTGATGATATAAAAGTAACCTAATTGAAATAATCTCCAAATTTCAGTAAGGCTGTTCTCATTGCTTTCTAAGCGATTTTTGCTAATTTCAAATTCAATTTCTAATTGGTGATATTATAAACTTACTAAAAATAACTTTCGAACAACAGAAATCATACATTTAATTATAATTAAATTACAGTTTTTATTATAATACAAATTCAACTAATCATGTGTGTGTTCATTCTGTAAGGGTATCAACAATCTTATCAAATATTCAAGTTACTGTACATGGACAAGAAAACTATTTGTCAGAAATAAGAGTAGTTAGAGAACCGATGAATTCTTGATTTTAACTCTAAGATAACTGTACAAAATATATATTAAGAGCTTAAGTAAAATTGCAGATCACTGAGAGTACATTTAAAATCAGAGAGACAGAATGAATACAGTTTTCCGTAAAAGGTTATAAATATTTAAATGGCAATTAAACTGTTCAAAAACAATATCACTGCTTTCTGAATGATTACATTTGGTTTACTGCTGAGATTTTGACAAAACACATCAAATTTACACAATATTGAACCAGCAATAAATTAAAACAATAATAAAAAATAGTTTGGAATTAATAATATAATAATTTTAAAACTGATTGATTGTAAAACTATATTCTAAAAGCACACAAACGTATACTATTGTGAATGACACCGAAAGGTTTTAAATATAGGTGTCAACTGTAATATTTATTCCCAGCATATAAAGAACATTTTGTGCTTAAGTAATATAGAATATTTATGTAAAAATTAACACTAAGATTTGAAATGAAGCTTTCTTTGCACGCCTTACTTAGGTATTTTGGTTAATAAATTAAATAAAGTTTCCTTTGGTAGACAGGTGATACTAAATAAATGGTTGTGTATCGTTTAGATCTCCCTGAACCCAAACATCGTGTTACATGAAGTTAACCACTGTGAACTGTGCCATCGTACTAAACTCGCAATAATCAGCTGATTGACATTAACTAATTAAGGATATGTAAGGGTGGGAAACATGATAGCTATTGGAGTTCAAACGTTGAGCAGTCCTTTGGCTTCAATGTATCGCCAGGCTACGGTGGACAAACACAATAAAATTGACAATCCTTTTTTGACATTCCTCCCTGCCCTGTTTGTATTTATGGGGCTTGAAGCTTGTCAGTGGTCCTTTAGCTTCAATGCGGACATAAACACACAATAAGGTCGACATTCCTCTATTATTATTATTTGTATATTAATATTTTATTTAAAAAAATATAAAAAACTAAATATTTTTTATTTAGTTATATAGAACTAGGGGACACTCCTGCACGCTTCTTTTTAAACTACAAGGCACAATCGTCATTGCGAGCTGCACATCTGGCTCATACACATACAGTAAGTAGTATTAACCCACCCACCCACCCATACACGTACAGTGATATTGACCCACCCTCCCACCCATACACGTACAGTGATATTGACCCACCCGCCTACCCATACACGTACAATGGTATTGACCCACCCGCCTACCCATACACGTACAGTGATATTGACCCACCCGCCCACCCATACACGTACAGTGATATTGACCCACCCACCCGTCCATACACATACCGTGATATTGACCCACCCGCCCGTCCATACACATACCGTGATATTGACCCACCCGCCCGCCCATACACGTACAGTGATATTGACCCACCCGCCCGTCCATACACATACCGTGATATTGACCCACCCGCCCGCCCATACACGTACAGTGATATTGACCCACCCGCCCGTCCATACACATACCGTGATATTGACCCACCTGCCCGCCCATACACGTACAGTGATATTGACCCACCCGCCCGTCCATACACATACCGTGATATTGACCCACCCGCCCGTCCATACACATACCGTGATATTGACCCACCCGCCCGCCCATACACGTACAGTGACATTGACCCACCCGCCCAACCATACACATACCGTGATATTGACCCACCCGCCCGCCCATACACGTACAGTGATATTGACCCACCCGCCCGTCCATACACATACCGTGATATTGACCCACCTGCCCGCCCATACACGTACAGTGATATTGACCCATCCGCCCATCCATACACATACCGTGATATTGACTCACCCGCCCACTCTTACACGTACAGTGGTATTGACCCAACTCCCACCCATACACGTACAGTGGCATTGACCCACCCGCCCGCCCATACACGTATAGTGATATTGACCCACCCGCCCGTCCATACACATACCGTGATATTGACCAACCCGCCCGTCCATACACATACCGTGATATTGACCCACCCGCCCGTCCATAAACATACAGTGATATTGACCCAACCGCCCGCCCATACACGTACAGTGATATTGACCCACCCGCCCGTCCATACACATACCGTGATATTGACCCACCCGCCCGTCCATACACGTACAGTGATATTGACCCACCCGACCACCCATACACGTACAGTGATATTGACCCACCCACCCGTCCATACACATACCGTGATATTGACCCACCCGCCCGTCCATACACATACCGTGATATTGACCCACCCGCCCGCCCATACACGTACAGTGATATTGACCCAACCGCCCGTCCATACACATACCGCGATATTGACCCACCCGCCCACCCATACACGTACAGTGATATTGACCCACCCGCCCGTCCATACACATACCGTGATATTGACCCACCGCCCGCCCATATACGTACAGTGATATTGACCCACCCGCCCGTCCATACACATACCGTGATATTGACCCACCCGCCCGTCCATACACATACCGTGATATTGACCCACCCGCCAGCCCATACACGTTCAGTGATATTGACCCACCCGCCCGTCCATACACATACCGTGATATTGACCCACCCGCCCGTCCATACACATACCGTGATATTGACCCAGCCGCCCACCCATACACGTACAGTGATATTGACCCACCCGCCCGTCCATACACATACCGTGATTTTGACCCACCCGCCCGTCCATACACATACCGTGATATTGACCCACCCACCCGCCCATACACGTACAGTGATATTGACCCACCCGCCCGTCCATACACATACCGTAATATTGACCCACCCGCCCGCCCATACACGTACAGTGATATTGACCCACCCGCCCGTCCATACACATACCGTGATATTGACCCACCCGCCCGTCCATACACATACCGTGATATTGACCCACCCGCCCGCCAATACACGTACAGTGATATTGACCCACCCGCCCGTCCATACACATACCGTGATATTGACCCACCCGCCCGTCCATACACGTACAGTGATATTGACCCACCCGCCCACCCATACACGTACAGTGATATTGACCCACCCGCCCGTCCATACACATACCGTGATATTGACCCACCCGCCCGTCCATACACATACCGTGATATTGACCCACCCGCCCGCCCATACACGTTAAGTGATGTTGACCCACCCGCCCGTCCATACACATACCGTGATATTGACCCACCCGCCCGCCCATACACGTACAGTGATATTGACCCACCCGCCCGTCCATACACATACCGTGATATTGACCCACCCGCCCGTCCATACACATACCGTGATATTGACCCACCCGCCCGTCCATACACATACCGTGATATTGACCCACCCAACCGTCCATACACATACCGTGATATTGACCCACCTGCCAGCCCATACACGTACAGTGATATTAACCCACCTGCCCGTCCATACACGTACAGTGATATTGACCCACCCGCCCGTCCATACACATACCGTGATATTGACCCACCTGCCCACCCATACACGTACAGTGATATTGACCCACCCGCCCGTCCATACACATACCGTGATATTGACCCACCTGCCATCCTATACACGTACAGTGATATTGACCCACCTGCCCGCCCATACACGTACAGTGATATTGACCCACCTGCCCGCCCATACACGTACAGTGATATTGACCCTCCCGCCCGCCCATACACGTACAGTGATATTGACCCACCCGCCCGCCCATACACATACCGTGATATTGACCCACCTGCCCACCTATACACGTACAGTGATATTGACCCACCTGCCCGCCCATACACGTACAGTGATATTGACCCACCTGCCCGCCCATACACGTACAGTGATATTGACCCTCCCGCCCGCCCATACACGTACAGTGATATTGACCCTCCCGCCCACCCATACACGTACAGTGATATTGACCCACCTGCCCACACATACACGTACAGTGATATTGACCCACCTGCCCATCCATACACGTACAGTGATATTGACCATCCTGCCCACACATACACGTACAGTGATATTGACCCACCTGCCCATCCATACACGTACAGTGATATTGACCCACCTGCCCACCCATACACGTACAGTGATATTGACCCACACGCCCATCCATACACGTACAGTGATATTGACCCACCCGCCCGTCCATACACGTACAGTGATATTGACCCACCCGACCACCCATACACGTACAGTGATATTGACCCACCCACCCGTCCATACACATACCGTGATATTGACCATAACGCCCGCCCATACACGTACAGTGATATTGACCCACCCGCCCGTCCATACACATACCGTGATATTGACCCACCTGCCCGCCCATACACGTACAGTGATATTGACCCACCCGCCCGTCCATACACATACCGTGATATTGACCCACCCGCCCGTCCATACACATACCGTGATATTGACCCACCCGCCCGTCCATACACATACCGTGATATTGACCCACCCAACCGTCCATACACATACCGTGATATTGACCCACCTGCCAGCCCATACACGTACAGTGATATTAACCCACCTGCCCGTCCATACACGTACAGTGATATTGACCCACCCGCCCGTCCATACACGTACAGTGATATTGACCCACCCGCCCGTCCATACACATACCGTGATATTGACCCACCTGCCCGCCTATACACGTACAGTGATATTGACCCAACCGCCCGTCCATACACATACCGTGATATTGACCCACCTGCCCGTCCATACACATACCGTGATATTGACCCACCCACCCGCCCATACACGTACAGTGATATTGACCCACCCGCCCGTCCATACACATACCGTAATATTGACCCACCCGCCCGCCCATACACGTACAGTGATATTGACCCACCCGCCCGTCCATACACATACCGTGATATTGACCCACCCGCCCGTCCATACACGTACAGTGATATTGACCCACCCGACCACCCATACACGTACAGTGATATTGACCCACCCACCCGTCCATACACATACCGTGATATTGACCCACCCGCCCGTCCATACACATACCGTGATATTGACCCACCCGCCCGTCCATACACGTACAGTGATATTGACCCACCCGCCCGTCCATACACATACCGTGATATTGACCCACCGCCCGCCCATATACGTTCAGTGATATTGACCCACCCGCCCGTCCATACACATACCGTGATATTGACCCACCCGCCCGTCCATACACATACCGTGATATTGACCCACCCGCCCGCCCATACACGTTCAGTGATATTGACCCACCCGCCCGTCCATACACATACCGTGATATTGACCCACCCGCCCGTCCATACACATACCGTGATATTGACCCACCCTCCCACCCATACACGTACAGTGATATTGACCCACCCGCCCGTCCATACACATACCGTGATTTTGACCCACCCGCCCGTCCATACACATACCGTGATATTGACCCACCCACCCGCCCATACACGTACAGTGATATTGACCCACCCGCCCGTCCATACACATACCGTAATATTGACCCACCCGCCCGCCCATACACGTACAGTGATATTGACCCACCCGCCCGTCCATACACATACCGTGATATTGACCCACCCGCCCGTCCATACACATACCGTGATATTGACCCACCCGCCCGCCCATACACGTACAGTGATATTGACCCACCCGCCCGTCCATACACATACCGTGATATTGACCCACCCGCCCGTCCATACACATAACGTGATATTGACCCACCTGCCCGCCCATACACGTACAGTGATATTGACCCACCCGCCCGTCCATACACATACCGTGATATTGACCCACCCGCCCGTCCATACACATACCGTGATATTGACCCACCCGCCCGTCCATGCACATACCGTGATATTGACCCACCCAACCGTCCATACACATACCGTGATATTGACCCACCTGCCAGCCCATACACGTACAGTGATATTAACCCACCTGCCCGTCCATACACGTACAGTGATATTGACCCACCCGCCCGTCCATACACATACCGTGATATTGACCCACCTGCCCGCCCATACACGTACAGTGATATTGACCCACCCGCCCGTCCATACACATACCGTGATATTGACCCACCTGCCCACCTATACACGTACAGTGATATTGACCCACCTGCCCGCCCATACACGTACAGTGATATTGACCCACCTGCCCGCCCATACACGTACAGTGATATTGACCCTCCCGCCCGCCCATACACGTACAGTGATATTGACCCACCCGCCCGCCCATACACATACCGTGATATTGACCCACCTGCCCACCTATACACGTACAGTGATATTGACCTACCTGCCCGCCCATACACGTACAGTGATATTGACCCACCCGCCCGCCCTTACACGTACAATGATATTGACCCTCCCGCCCGCCCATACACGTACAGTGATATTGACCCACCCGCCCGCCCATACACGTACAGTGATATTGACCCACCTGCTCACCCATACACGTACAGTGATATTGACCCACCTGCCCACCCATACACGTACAGTGATATTGACCCACCTGCCCGCCCATACACGTACAGTGATATTGACCCACCTGCCCACCCATACACGTACAGTGATATTGACCCACCTGCCCCCCCATACACGTACAGTGATATTGACCCACCCGCCCGTCCATACACATACCGTGATATTGACCCACCTGCCCGCCCATACACGTACAGTGATATTGACCCACCCGCCCGTCCATACACATACCGTGATATTGACCCACCCGCCCGTCCATACACATACCGTGATATTGACCCACCCGCCCGTCCATACACATATCGTGATATTGACCCACCCAACCGTCCATACACATACCGTGATATTGACCCACCTGCCAGCCCATACACGTACAGTGATATTAACCCACCTGCCCGTCCATACACGTACAGTGATATTGACCCACCCGCCCGTCCATACACATACCGTGATATTGACCCACCTGCCCGCCCATACACGTACAGTGATATTGACCCAACCGCCCGTCCATACACATACCGTGATATTGACCCACCTGCCCGCCCATACACGTACAGTGATATTGACCCACCCGCCCGTCCATACACATACCGTGATATTGACCCACCTGCCCGCCCATACACGTACAGTGATATTGACCCACCCGCCCGTCCATACACATACCGTGATATTGACCCACCTGCCCACCTATACACGTACAGTGATATTGACCCACCTGCCCGCCCATACACGTACAGTGATATTGACCCACCTGCCCGCCCATACACGTACAGTGATATTGACCCTCCCGCCCGCCCATACACGTACAGTGATATTGACCCACCCGCCCGCCCATACACGTACAGTGATATTGACCCACCTGCTCACCCATACACGTACAGTGATATTGACCCACCTGCCCACCCATACACGTACAGTGATATTGACCCACCTGCCCGCCCATACACGTACAGTGATATTGACCCACCTGCCCACCCATACACGTACAGTGATATTGACCCACCTGCCCACCCATACACGTACAGTGATATTGACCCACCCGCCCGTCCATACACATACCGTGATATTGACCCACCTGCCCGCCCATACACGTACAGTGATATTGACCCACCCGCCCGTCCATACACATACCGTGATATTGACCCACCTGCCCGCCCATACACGTACAGTGATATTGACCCACCTGCCCGCCCATACACATACCGTGATATTGACCCACCTGCCCGCCCATACACGTACAGAGATATTGACCCACCCGCCCGTCCATACACATACCGTGATATTGACCCACCTGCCCGCCCATACACGTACAGTGATATTGACCCACCCGCCCGTCTATACACATACCGTGATATTGACCCACCTGCCCGCCCATACACGTACAGTGATATTGACCCACCTGCCCGTCCATACACATACCGTGATATTGACCATAACGCCCGCCCATACACGTACAGTGATATTGACCCACCCGCCCGTCCATACACATACCGTGATATTGACCCACCTGCCCGCCCATACACGTACAGTGATATTGACCCACCCGCCCGTCCATACACATACCGTGATATTGACCCACCTTTTCGCCCATACACGTACAGTGATATTACCCACCCGCCCGTCTATACACATACCGTGATATTGACCCACCGGCCCGCCCATACACGTACAGTGATATTGACCCACCCGCCCGTCCATACACATACCGTGATATTGACCCACCTGCCTGCCCATACACGTACAGTGATATTGACCCACCCGCCCGTCCATACACATACTGTGATATTGACCCACCTGCCCGCCCATACACGTACAGTGATATTGACCCACCCGCCCGTCCATACACATACCGTGATATTGACCCACCTGCCCGCCCATACATGTACAGTGATATTGACCCACCCGCCCGCCCATACACATACCGTGATATTGACCCACCCGCCCGTCCATACACGTACAGTGATATTGACCCACCTGCCCGCCCATACACGTACAGTGATATTGACCCACCCGCCCGCCCATACACATACCGTGATATTGACCCACCCGCCCGTCCATACACATACCGTGATATTGACCCACCCGCCCGTCCATACACATACCGTGATATTGACCCACCTGCCCGCCCATACACGTACAGTGATATTGACCCACCCGCCCGTCCATACAAATACCTTGATATTGACCCACCTGCCCGCCCATACACGTACAGTGATATTGACCCACCCGCCCGTCCATACACATACCGTGATATCGACCCACCTGCCCGCCCATACACGTACAGTGATATTGACCCACCTGCCCGCCCATACACATACCGTGATATTGACCCACCTGCCTGCCCATACACATACCGTGATATTGACCCACCTGCCCGCCCATACACATACCGTGATATTGACCCACCCGCCCGTCCATACACATACCGTGATATTGACCCACCTGCCCGCCCATACATGTACAGTGATATTGACCCACCTGCCCACCCATACACATACCGTGATATTGACCCACCTGCCCGCCCATACACATGCCGTGATATTGACCCACCCGCCCGTCCATACACATACCGTGATATTGACCCATCTGCCCGCCCATACACGTACAGTGATATTGACCCACCTGCCCGCCCATACACATACCGTGATATTGACCCACCTGCCCGCCCATACACATACCGTGATATTGACCCACCTTCCCGTCCATACACATACCGTGATATTGACCCACCTGCCCGCCCATACACGTACAGTGATATTGACCCACCCGCCCGTCCATACACATACCGTGATATTGACCCACCTGCCCGCCCATACACGTACAGTGATATTGACCCACCCGCCCGTCCATACACATACCGTGATATTGACCCACCTGCCCGCCCATACACGTACAGTGATATTGACCCACCTGTCCGCCTATACACGTACAGTGATATTGACCCACCTGCCCGCCCATACACGTACAGTGATATTGACCCACCTGCCCGCCCATACACGTACAGTGATATTGACCCACCTGCCCGCCCATACACGTACAGTGATATTGACCCACCCGCCCGTCCATACACATACCGTGATATTGACCCACCCTCCCACCCATACACGTACAGTGATAGTACCCACCCACCCACCCATACACGTACAGTGATATTGACCCACCCGCCCGCCCATACACGTACAGTGTTATTGACCCACCTGCCCGCCCATACACGAACATTGGTATTGACCCACCCGCCCGCCCATACACGAACATTGGTATTGATATTGGTGTTCTAATAATATTTACAACATTTTCAGGGTTAAATAGCTCGAGAAGGTTTTATATTCATTAAAAACGCCTTAAATTAATATTATTTGCATGCATGATAAAGACACAAGTTCTAGTATTGATGTTAAATATAATGGCCAATATCACTGTATGTGTATGGGTGGGCAGATGGGTCATCACCACCGTACCTGTATGGGGGGCGGGTGGGTCAATACACACTCATTTTCAACATGAGGACCATTACTTACATTATATACATACAAGATTCATTAATATATTTCCAAAACTGTAGAATACAAATATATAATAGAGTACAGACACTACAAACATATAATGAGACCAAGTATTTACATATACCAGTATATAGAAACTGTACAATACAATATAGTCGTAGTAAATGTATGTAGCCACACACCCACACACGTACAATGGTACTGACCCACCCGCCCACCCATACATGTAGAGTGGTGTTTATCCACCCGCCCACCCATACACGTACAGTGTTATTGACCCACCCACCCACCCATACATGTACAGTGGTGTTTATACAATACCACCGTATGTGTATGGGTGGGCGAGTGGGTCAATACTACTGAACGTGTATGGGTGGGCGAGTGGGTCAATACTATTGTACATGTATGGGTAGCCGGGTGGGTCAATACCACTGTATATGTATAGGTAGGCGGGTGGGCCAATACTACTGTACGTGTATAGGTAGGCGGGTGGGTCAATATCACTGTACGTGTTATGGGTGAGTGGGTGGGTCAATACCACTGTATATGTATGGGTAGGCGGGTGGGCCAATATCACTGTACGTGTATAGGTGGGCGGGTGGGTCAATACCACTGTACATGTATGGGTAGGCTGGTGGGTCAATACCACCGTACGTGTATGGGTAGGCGGGTGGGTCAATACCACTGTACGTGTATGGGTAGGCGGGTGGGTTAATACTACTGTACGTGTATTGGTAGGTGGTTGGGTCAATACCACTGTATGTGTATGGTTGGGTAGGTGGGTCAATACCACTGTACCTGTATGGGTAGGCGGGTGGGTCAATACCACAACATGTATGGGTAGGCGGGTGGGTCAATACTACTGTACGTGTATAGGTAGGCGGGTGGGCCAATACCACTGTACATGTATGGGTAGCCGGGTGGGTCAATACCACTGTACATGTATAGGTAGGCGGGTGGGTCAATACCACTGTATATGTATAGGTAGGCGGGTGGGCCAATACTACTGTACGTGTATAGGTAGGCGGGTGGGTCAATACTACTGTACGTGTTATGGGTGGGCGGGTGGGTCAATACTACTGTACGTGTATAGGTAGGTGGGTGGGCCAATACCACTGTACATGTATGGTGGGTCAATACCACTGTATATGTATGGGTAGGCGGGTGGGCCAATACCACTGTACGTGTATAGGTGGGCGGGTGGGTCAATACTACTGTACGTGTATAGGTAGGCGGGTGGGCCAATACCACTGTACATGTATGGGTAGCCGGGTGGGTCAATACCACTGTATATGTATGGGTAGGCGGGTGGGCCAATACCACTGTACGTGTATAGGTGGGCGGGTGGGTCAATACCACTGTACGTGTATGGGTAGGCGGATGGGTCAATACTACAGTGCGTGTATGGGTGGGTGGGTGGGTCAATACTACTGTACATGTATGGGTAGGTGGGTGGGTCAATACCACTGTACATGTATGGGTAGGCGGGTGGGTCAATACCACTGTACATGTATGGGTAGGCGGGTGGGTCAATACCACTGTACATGTATGGGTAGGCGGGTGGGTCAATACCACTGTACATGTATGGGTAGGCGGGTGGGTCAATACCACTGTACATGTATGGGTAGGCGGGTGGGTCAATACTACTGTACATGTATGGGTAGGCGGGTGGGTCAATACCACTGTACATGTATGGGTAGGCGGGTGGGTCAATACCACTTTACATGTATGGGTAGGCGGGTGGGTCAATACCACTGTACATGTATGGGTAGGCGGGTGGGTCAATAACACTGTACGTGTATGGGTAGGCGGGTGGGTACTATCACTGTACGTGTGTGGGTGGGAGGGTGGGAGGGTGGGTACTATCACCGTACGTGTATGGGTGGGCGGGTGGGTACTATCACTGTATGTGTGTGGGTGGGAGGGTGGGTACTATTTGTTGGTTACCAGGGGTTTCAATCAATGGATACCTGTCTGTAAGTCAATACCACTGTTCTTGTATGGGTGGGTGGGTGGGTCAATACCACTGTTCTTGTATGGGTGTGCGGGTGGGTCAATACCACTGTTCTTGTATGGGTGGGCAGGTGGGTCAATACCACTGTTCTTCATTGCATTAAATGAACGTCATTGAAAACAAACCCAAGTGTATTGTATGGCATTATAAGCTTATGATGTCTATAAGCTTAAAATACAATGTATTTCGTATTACTAGATCAATCAGTATTCATTGATTTATGTATGGGCATCCAAATGATACTGTTTATTCACAGGGTTTTGAGGCATTTCTCAGCATCGTAACGCCACTTATACCATGGGACATGGATTTGGGACAATACTACCAAACTTGAATGGGTGGCCGGTTGGGTCAATGGCATGCCACTGTACGTGTATGGGATGGCGGATGGGTCAATGTCACTGTACGTCATTAGGCGTGCGGGTAGGTCAGTACTACTGTACGTGTATGGGCGGGCGGGTGGGTTAATGCCACTGTACGTGTATGGGTGGGCGGGTGGGTTGGTCAGTCTGCACCAATGTACTTGTATGGGCGGGTCAACTCTTCATACCAATGCACGTATATATACAGATCGTATATACCACTGTATGTGTATGGGTGGGTGGGTGGGTGGGTGGGTCAATACCACTGTACGTGTATGGGTGGGCGGGTAGGTCAGTACCACTGTACGTGTATGGGTGGGCGGAAGGGACAATACAACTGTACGTGTATGGGTGGCCGGGTAGGTCAATATCACTGTATGAGTATGGATGGACGGATGGGTTATATGGAGCCTAGGCTATATACAGTACAGCCGTATTGACCGTCCATTATCGTGGAATCTGAACCACGTTGTATGGGTCTTATGTTCAAAACAAACAAGTTTGATACACAATTCTCTCCCGCAGACACAATCCGTATTCCAGTCGCAAACCAATATAGACATTCAATACCAGTGTACGTGTATGGGTGGCGGTTGGGTCAATACCACTGTACGTTTATGGGAGAGCGGGTGGGGCTATACCACTGTACGTGTATGGGTGGGCGGTTGGACTGGTACTGTTGATTAAGATAGTGAGTCATTCTTAACCTCTTCTTTAAATATATACTGTATATGACTGCGCAATGACTGTTACTTATCACTTTCTTACAAAAAAGAATGGAATACATAACATTTGAAAACAATTTTAACAAACACATTCCTCCCTGCCCTGTTTGTATTTATGGGGCTTGAAGCTTGTCAGTGGTCATTTAGCTTCAATGCGGACATAAACACACAATAAGGTCGACATTTCTCTCTTGACATTCCTCCCTACCTTTTTTGTATTTATGGGGATTGAAGTTCATCAGTGGCCCTTTGGTTGGAATGTATTGCTAGGATACGGTGGATAATTGTTAAGATTTTATTTTTAGTTTAGATATAATCGAAAGAAATTTATTTTTGTATTTTCAGTAAAATTACCGAAGATGGAAAAATTCCAAATTTTTGTTCTAAGGGAAGGGAGACGGAAGCAGGGGTTAGACCACTATTAGTGAATGAATATTGTTGTATGAGTGCATCTGGAAATAGATTTCAGTAACTAGCCCTGCTGCAAAAGTAGGACAGTAACGGTTTATTTTGTCTAATTTTGTGTTTTATAATTAATTTGTTAGTTTATTATTACTGTGCCATATAAACCAAGTATCTAAACAATTATCGAGAGCACCGTTTCTCTTTCTCCAAATTGCTTCTGGTTTCTGGACCAATCTAGGGGTCCCTAGATTGTGCTAGAATGGTGGATAATTCTCCCAGGGTGGAGTTAGAATATTTTGGAATTACTATTGAGACCCGTTTAAATAAAATACATGGAAACTTCTAGACTGAACTCGCTCATTGTATAAAACAAGTGTATGCCAGTTTAGTCGACGTCTTCAGAGTGGCAGTCTACAGAGAGTCAGTGTCAGTGGGAGTGTGATTCTTCAGCCTAGAGTGGAAGTGACAGTAAAGTGATAAGCGTTAAACAGTGGCAGTTATTAAACGAACATACTTCCTTGGGCGTTAAGTGACATTAGTTACTGTAAATAAAAGTGGTTTTTAATGTCAAGTGTTAAACTAATGCTTAGTAATCAACATTTATATGTCGTATTATGAATTTAGTTAATTAGTGTGTGTAAATAAAAGGAACAGTTAGTAACCACAAAGTGCTGTCTATCGTTCTGTTGTTATGGAGATCGGGCATTGCATAGGCCCAACAGATTTATTACGAAATCTTCATTTTAGGGGTTGTAATTCACCATGATTTCTTGAATTTGTTTGGTGTTAGGTCGATCACTGTATGGATTACGATATAAGAAGTAGACCACTCTAGGTTTCAACAAAAAAAATTGTGTTAAATTTCAACTAGTTATTAATTTAAATTCACCACTCAATGAAAACATCTAGTCGACGTTTACTGATCGTATTATTTTGTCAAAATAATTGTTATAATAAATATATACCTGGCAACATAGAAAAATACTATATATAAATATTAAAAAATTTTATATTAACAAATTTTTTATCATGCATCTAATTTAAATTAAAAATATACTTCTAAATTTTCTTCAAAATATAAATCTTATAATCGTAGCAGCTTCAAGGAAATTCTACCTAAGGAAACGATGCTTCGATATATGAAGAACACACACACACACACACACACACACACACACACACACACACACACACACACACACACACACACACACACACACACACACACACACACACACACACACACACACACACACACACACACACACACACACACACACACACACACACACACACACACACACACACACACACACACACACACACACACACACACACACACACACACACACACACACACACACACACACACACACACACACACACACACACACACACACACACACACACACACACACACACACACACACACACACACACGCACGCACACACACACACACACACACACACACACACACACACACACACACACACACACACACACACACACACACACACACACGCACGCACGCACGCACGCACACACGCACACACGCACGCACACACGCACACACGCACGCACGCACGCACGCACATGTAATTAATCTATTTTTTAGCCAAAGATGATTGTACGAATTTCATCTCATAATTTGAACAAATATCTAGAATATATTTTGGTCTAACACTGTTAACTCTGATATTGATGTTTCTTTGGGTTTATTTATCCTGTCTCACACTGCCTCGCCTTTGCTGTACAGGATGCAATTAAAAAGTTAAAATCAAAACGTACCACTGGTCCTGATTTGCTCCCACAGTACTTGGTTAAAGGATGTTCTGAATTATTAATTAAGCCCCTAACATTTTTATTTAATTTAAGTTTAACATTAAATATATTTCCTGAAAAATGGAAAATTACTAAAGTGACGCCTATTTTCAAAAGTGGTAAGAAAGATCAAATAATCAACTATAGACCAGTGGCGGTTTTATCGTTACCTGCTAAAATATTCGAGATGATTATACATAAACATTTATTTGGTCACTTTAAAAAATATGTTTCTGATTGTCAACACGGATTTATTCCCGGAAGATCAGTCAACACAAACTTACTAAATTTCTTTAATTATGTTTCCTCGGGGTTGTATTCTGGGACCCGAACTGATGCTTTATTTCTTGACCTGGCCAAGGCGTTTGACAAAGTAGACCATTCAATTTTGTTAAACAAGCTGCATTTTTACGGAATTTCAAATAATCTGTTGTATTTCTTTAAATCATACATTATGAATAGAAGACAATTTGTTTTTTACAACGGAATTTCATCAACTACATTTAATGTTCAGTCCGGTGTGCCGCAGGGCTCGAATTTGGGGCCTTGTCTGTTCACTATTTTAATCAATGATTTAAGTGATTGTATCTTATCGTCAAAGGCCCTACTATTTGCGGACGATTTAAAATTATTTAAACATATTAGGAGCCCTGTGGATACAATTAGTTTGCAACAAGACTTAGACAATGTTTTAGAATGGAGTATCAATAATAAAATGTCTTTTAATGTCACAAAATGTCAGTTGATGACTTTTACAAGAGCTCAAGATTATATGGAAACAGACTATTTCCTAAATGGAACTGCAATAACTAGAGTGAATCAGATTAAAGATTTAGGAGTTCATATGACTAATACATTGTCTTTTAATCCTCATGTCGAATCATGTATAGCTGTAAGTAGTAAAATGATGGGATTGATCTTTAGACAAAGTGTTAATTTTAGAAATATTCAAACCATAGTTAACCTCTACTACTCTTTGGTCAGGTCAAGGTTGGAGAGTGGAGCGGTCATTTGGAACCCTTTTCACACAACTTACCGAGATGCACTCGAAAGAGTTCAGAAGCGATTTTTAAGGTTTTTATTTTACAAATGTTTTAATGTTTACACTTATGTGGTTCCATATCGTGATTTGCTAGTGATGTTTGGGTTTCGGGAGCTAGCTCTGAGGAGAACACTCATGGGTCTGGTATTCCTGTGTAGACTGGCCCGAGGTGAGATGGATGATGCCGCTTGCTTGGCCGGTCTGTCTATCCGTGTGCCTACCTTCCAAAGTAGAAATAAACTTCTTTACACTCTCCCATACTGCCGCACAGCCTCTCATGCTTTTTCCCCTCTTTTTCAGTTCATGAGAGCTTATAATTTACTAATCTCTAGTGAGCAGGAAATTGATATATTTTTTGACCCTCCAAACATTTTTAAATCAAAATGCCTAACAGTGTTGAGTTTATTAAATGTATAACTATTTTTACTTTTATAGCTTGTTGTAAAATAATCTTGTTATCTGATGTATGTTGATCACCATTTTTACTGTATTATTATTTATTATTATTATTATTTATTTATTTATTTGTTTTTATTTTTTATATATATATATTTTTTATGTGTTCCGGAAAATTGTATGCGCGCTAAATGTTGTTAAGGTTAAATTGTATTTATTACTGTTTGCATTTGGTTATTAGAAATGATCAGTCACCAATTTATACAATATTAAGTTACTGTTATGAATCTTCAGAGTAGGCTATATTTCTCATTTGTTATTTATTATATTTATTGTATTTATTATTACTTTTAGGTTAAAGCATGTTACTGTTGATAATGTTTTTAGTTATTTATTTAACTTATCTATTAATAAGAGTAATATTATGATTTATATTATGTGCATGAAGTGAGCTCAAGAAACCCCAGTATGAACTTTTAGAATAAATTGAACTGCTTTAGTGTAACTGGTTTTGTAAACTGTTCTAAAGCATGCAAATAAAATAAAATAAAATAAAATTTCTTTTTCTCATAACTTGACTACTTTTACTAAAATTCTTGAAACACTATTATTTTTACTTTTCTAAATCATTCATATTGGTTGTTCCCGCCCCCATTTCTTAACTCTTGATTAATGTTTTTACCAAATATCAGACTGTGGACAATAAATTACTTATAAATTTGAGTTAAATACTTGTAAAAATAAATGATCATGTAAATGTATACTAAACTCTTACTTGAAACGTGTATATGAGGTTCGAGCATCAACTCATATATCTTCTTTAATATCTACATTCCTTACTCTATCCAATCTTGTCTGTCCATAAATACTCCTCAAGCACCCACCTTTCTCACTTGGAGTCTTCCACAATCGTGGAGAATGTTTACCACAATAAATAAAAAGTGTTACGTACATAATATCTTTAAAAATATTTGAGCCTAGAATATAACATTTAGAAATTTAAAGAATCCTTCTCTTCTTTCGTCTATTAGTCTCTCTAATTACTGAACCTTAACTTGTTATTTCTAATAATTCTAAAAATGAGATATGAACTTAAGGATGATTGTATGTTTTATAAAGGCATTACAATGGTCAATGTAAGCAAGCTTCACTGGGGACTGGGAAATCACATAGGCTCTTGTGATTTATTAGAAACTCTTTGTTTTAGGGAGAGGAATTCCCTCCGGCCTCTGGGGTGTGTTTGATGTTTGGCCAACCCCCTTAGGGGATTACAGTCTCAAATAAATGTGCCCAGCTTTGGTTTTGAAAAATCATGGGCTAATTTCAATATTTAAACTATTATTTTATGATATGTAATGAAACTGTAAACTATGAAATCTTGTTAAAGCATTTAGTACAGACGTAATAAATAAATTAGATTTAAAGTAAATTATGAATGAATTTTTTTTAAACACAAACATTTATTTAAATAACGTTTAAAGCCAAACATTGTTTAAGTATTTAGTAATAAATTATTTTAAACTCAATTGCCCAGATACACGCACCCTGAATATTGTATTCAAGGTTATTAGTTAGTCAAAAAAACTGAAGTTTACATGTGACAATAATAATATATAAGGCTTGTCACATGTACAATAATTTTAGATGTTGTCGTTTGGTTCAGTTAATTATTTGTCAATCCTTTAAGTCATTATTTATTAATCCTTTTCAAAAATGTTATACTAAACGCTACATTTATACTAGTACTAGTTACATCTTCATACATGACTGCTGGGAGTTGTGTGTCACATTTGCATTTATCATGATAAATTACCCCAAATTAATATTAACCTACTAAACAGCCTCCAAACTGAACTAAGGGTTGTAATTTACAAGCTCCTCAGTAGATGTAATGTATTCGAGGTGTTTTTTTAAGCCATAAATATCTCCTTAATTTTGATGTAGTGCCTTAATTATAAACAATTAGTTACCAACGAGTGAACCTCATTACATCACGAGAAGGGTGAGTGATTCATTAACTTACTTAAGGGTCTAACTGTCAAAAGGGCTAATTAAAACAATGTACACGGAACTTGTTACCATTAGGACTATCAAATAAAAGGACTTTTAATACAGCTAATATTTAACCAATACGAGCCTATAAATATATCTACAGAGTGAAACATTTGAGAATGTATTATACTTGAGGTTATCTTGTTGTATTCACTGAAAATCTATCATGAACATATGCGTACAGATAAATTGTACAACGTTCACGTTAGTTAGTTTAATTAATTGTTTTACAAATACGATGTTTTTATGAAATATTATTTAGTTGCAACATTATTCATTCATTATTCATCTCTAAGACGCCGATCGTAGAGATATGGGCGAATATGAGGAGTGAATGAGTGTGATGAGTGTAGATGAACGAGTGTAGTCATTGTTACTATCTGAGTTCGGCTTAGCTCATAAAAAACTATTTATTAATAGCCCAATAGCCAGGGCAACTATGGGACCTACAGCTTTACGTGGAATCCGAACCACGTTGTGTTGGTCTGATTTTCAGCTAACTGACAAGTCTGACACTCAGTTCTCTTCCCTACACAACATCCGAACCTTGACTACCATTCAACACGGACACTCCAGACTTATCTAGTAGTGTCTACGTTGATGACAACCATTGAGCGGACGCCGTGTTGGTATTAAGAGAACCGAGAATCCAACCTATCGCCTACAATCTCCCAAACACTTTGTCCCCAAGTAGCTGAGTTACAGCACTGCGCCACCAGTGCCGACTTTTATATTTATTAAATATTTAATAAACAAAAAATAAATATTTTGTTTATTAAATATTTATAAACAAAATAAAAACGATGACCATCCACTTTTATTTCAAACGGTCACAAAAACTATCTCTCATCAAAATAACATAGCGAGGCTTTTTGATGACTCAATTTTGAATTTTTACTTGTTCTAATGTAATTATAGATCAGCTTTCTAAATCTGTAGCTCTTTTATACGTTTTAAAATGAATGTAGTGCAAGGTTTCATGCTAAGAATCAGCTAGTAGTTTTCGAGAGAGTAAAGATTGAATTGCTATTTTATAATATTTAACTATTTTTATTCAAGTGAACTAAACAAAATTAACTTCACAAGTCCAAGTCATTGCCTGATTTACATGATTAAACGTGCATTTATCGTATATCAACACAACACATACGTTCAAACAGGAAGGTACATAGCTCAGACTTGCAGATATTGAGTATCAATGTAAATGTTGATATCAAACATTTATTGGTTAGTTAAATTCATCGCCAAAAACAACATAAAATATGCTATAATAAATAATTTCAGTTGAAAAATACATATTAGGGCTATTTAGTTGTAAATATTAGAAAAAATAAGAAATCGAAATGAAAACTATTGTCATCAAAATATTAAGCTATTACTCCTTATCTTTCATTTGTTCCTATATTGGATTTTATAATTAATAAAATCCCTCATAAATAAAAGTATAATATAGCTAATAAATAATTATAGATAACATTTTAAAAGTGTTGAAATCTTGCGAGAGGTGTTAGGTTACATGAAATACTTAAAAATAGATTGTATGTGCACTGTATCCAAACTAATATAGGGGGGGGGGAGGTGAGAAGAAAAATGAAGTATTTATTTCAATCAGTTCGTGTTTAGCAAGCTTTAATAAAGGTTAAGTTGTAGCACTGAATAATATCCGTACTTACAACTTAATAGAAGTTATTTCAACAAATGTATAGACCTTAATCTTGTCACATTTATGAGATTTTGTTCCCATGTTCAATGAATTCACAAAAAAAAAACAGACAATATCCTCATAAAATTAGTTTACAATCAAATAATGTGCTTGATTACCTTGATAATAACCAAGACTGATAACAGTAACCAACCAAGCATAATTAAATTTGTAATTAGCATCTTTAAATAATAATATTAGTATTTAAAATGCAGTATAATATAAAATAAATATTAATTACTAATCATTTTACTGTGTGGTACCTAAATAAAAAGTTTAAAATGTCTTAATATAATGTTTCTTCTGAACGATAAACTAAATAAAGTGTATTTAGTGCGATTGGTTAAAGTACTACTAAATTCTATGTGGTTCATAAATAATGATGGTTTAGTATTAAATTTCAGTTTACTTATTTACGTTAACTGTTTTTATTTCAATAACGTGCTTCAGCCTAACAGCACCGGTTAAATGTCTACGTTTCATTGTGCTTAAGCTTTCATGTTATATTCTCAAGCTTTCAATAAGTATAACTTGATCAAGTGTAAAAGTTCTTTCTCTTTTTGATATGTTCTCTTGTTGCGTATATGAATTTTATGGACTGTGTGGCCAGAATCAGAGCAGTGCAAACATTAAATAAGAGAGGAGCAAGAACAGAGCCTTGTGGTAGTCCGTCATTTAGGTGTCTAAAAGAACATTCCCTGCGACTCAGGCTAACTATTGCTGAGGGTGGAATTCAGTTGAGGTCACAGAATTAAACTCTAACATTTAAGTAATAGAATTATTTTCAAATGAAATGATAATTATTTGTTTAGGCATGTCAGACTATTGATTGCATAAAAATACAAACAGTACACGAACTCAAGCAGATCATTCAACCCTTACACACAATTCAGGTATGTAACATAATTTCTCGAGGGAATCTTCCCCTTCTGGCACTAATGTTCATCACCATTGTTTAACCAACAGTAAATCTTCAGCCAGAAAGGCGTGTAAGACAGGGTAATTGTCTCACCCCTTTAAAACTGTTACTGGCATTTATGCCTAGACATTATTGCTCTTAAGTAAATTTTAATACTTAATTTGTTTACTCCAAAAGTATTTATTTATTCTTGATCTACGTAATTGAAAAATGATATACAATATATGGTACTGAATTTATCATAGAGAACTACCTCCTTTTATGTTTTTATATGGTAACCAGTACATATATACTTAGCTCACTATAAAAATGGCAGCTTCTTGAATGAACACGGGGCATCTTATAATATTTATGAAGAAAATGAATACAGAGCGTTAGTTATTAAAACTACAATCAGTATTATGTTTGATTTCAAACTAGAAGGCTTAAAAAATGTTACTAAAATAATTTATTTTTAGGTGCATGAGAGTAAAATATTGAAATATTGAGAAGAACAAAGGAATAAATATTCAAAACTGGATAATTATAAAATATATCGTACTTAAGTAACATCGCCTGAGATATGATAAAGTTATTCTAAAGCCTCATTGATGAAGATCGTTGGACGGGTAAAGTGACCAAGGAATCATCATACATGTTTGTATCATTTTCATGTTATTGAGAGCAAATTAATAGTCTTTAAGGGTAGGATCGAGTAATAAGACATATCCGGCGAACACGGATCTAATTTTCATAAGACCAATGCTAAATTTTCTTAAGTCAAACGAAAACAATCTCCCACTAAAAGACCCTTAAAGCGTTGTTAATTAACCGATTTTCAAGATATACATTTTGAAAACTTTTTAATAATTGCTTGATTTTCATTGTTTATTGGTTTTACCAATTCGCCGGTGTTTTTTTTCAAACTAATTCTGAAGAATTATACTGATTTTAAGTACGTGTATTACAAAACCTTTTAAATAGAAAAATCAATATACACTAAACAATATAATTTATAAATTACGATATTTACAAAATGACATGAAACACCATTTTATCGAAAACAAAGAAAAACACGTAAAAAAATGTATCCAAATAACACTGGTATTATGGAGCAAAAATTCAATTTCATTTCAACTCAATAAAACATTCTTTCATTCATAAATGTATAGTAATTTACATATACATTAATTTAACAAAATTCTTAAATATATGCATAAAGTTAATTTATAAAATAAATAGGTACCCAGAGTAAATACTTTTTTGGGGTCACCTTCGTTTTCTGAAAACTAACAATAAAGTACGAGAAGCAAATATTAGTCGGCCACAAAGTAATTATATAAATACAAATAAAAACAACTAGAATAAGCAATAATAAATATGAAAAATGTGGATACTGTTGGTAAATTATTTACAAATAATAACATCAAATAGTTACTGAACTAATGTTAGCATTACATGGGATGGTAATTAATTAAATCTTAAACATTTATTAAAGATTATATTAGCCTAATCTGCTTTTCACAACCATGTTTTTATTGCTGTACGAAGTGACTAAAATTATAAAATTTCAAATTTATATAAATTTTATTTTATCATTAAGAGGATTTTTATGCATCCAAAAGAAAATGTGAAAAGTGGCCAACTATATTCCCATCGGAAAGGCTACAGCCTATCCAGTGGGAAAGTGAGGTTAATTAATTTTGTAGTACAGTATCTTCACTTGGCATTTAAGGAAAAATAAATTAGTAAAAAGCATAAAATAAGATAAACCAAAGCTTTACCAACAACTGAATATTCAGCATAATACTTCATAATTAATTCTGCAACTTGTAAGAATTTGCACGTGATTTAACATAGAAATTGGTAAATATTACATGTAAGAAATACATTAAAATTTAAAAAATGAAGCGGTTAATGCTAAGGCCAATAGACCAAGACCTCGCTCATAAATAATGGCAAGGAAATTGACTTTGGTTGAGCGCTTCTAAAGGAAACATTTCTGCAATGAATATTAAATGATCCTTCTGTATAGAACGTTCTTTCCTTTGCGACAAATGTCCATCATTAAAAATGTATAAAACATAACTTTATGAAAACGGTAAGAGTATTTGTATTAGTAGGCAGTATAACGAGAACGGTAAGAGTATTTGTATTAATAGGCAGTATAACGAGAACGGTAAGAGTATTTGTATTAGTAGGCAGTATAACGAGAACGGTAAGAGTATTTGTATTAGTAGGCAGTATAACGAGAACGGTAAGAGTATTTGTATTAGTAGGCAGTATAACGAGAACGGTAAGAGTATTTGTATTAGTAGGCAGTATAACGAGAACTGACTATAACGGTAAGAGTATTTGTATTAGTAGGCAGTATAACGAGAACGGTAAGAGTATTTGTATTAGTAGGCAGTATAACGAGAACTTACTATAACGGTAAGAGTATTTGTATTAGTAGGCAGTATAACGAGAACGGTAAGAGTATTTTTATTAGTAGGCAGTATAACGAGAACTTACTATGTTTTGTATTAGTAAACAGTATAACGAGAACGGTAAGAGTATTTGTATTAGTAGGCAGTATAACGAGAACGGTAAGAGTATTTGTATTAGTAGGCAGTATAACGAGAACTTACTATAACGGTAAGAGCATTTGTATTAGTAGGCAGTATAACGAGAACTGACTATAACGGTAAGAGTATTTGTATTAGTAGGCAGTATAACGAGAACGGTAAGAGTATTTGTATTAGTAGGCAGTATAACGAGAACTTACTATGTTTTGTATTAGTAAACAGTATAACGAGAACGGTAAGAGTATTTGTATTAGTAGGCAGTATAACGAGAACGGTAAGAGTATTTGTATTAGTAGGCAGTATAACGAGAACGGTAAGAGTATTTGTATTAGTAGGCAGTATAACGAGAACTTACTATGTTTTGTATTAGTAAACAGTATAACGAGAACGGTAAGAGTATTTGTTTTAGTAGGCAGTATAACGAGAACGGTAAGAGTATTTGTATTAGTAGGCAGTATAACGAGAACGGTAAGAGTATTTGTATTAGTAGGCAGTATAACGAGAACGGTAAGAGTATTTGTATTAGTAGGCAGTATAACGAGAACGGTAAGAGTATTTGTATTAGTAGGCAGTATAACGAGGACTTACTATGTTTTGTATTAGTAAACAGTATAACGAGAACGGTAAGAGTATTTGTATTAGTAAACAGTATAACGAGAACGGTAAGAGTATTTGTATTAGTAGGCAGTATAACGAGAACGGTAAGAGTATTTGTATTAGTAGGCAGTATAACGAGAACGGTAAGAGTATTTGTATTAGTAGACAGTATAACGAGAACGGTAAGAGTATTTGTATTAGTAGGCAGTATAACGAGAACTTACTATGTTTTGTATTAGTAGGCAGTATAACGAGAACGGTAAGAGTATTTGTATTAGTAGACAGTATAACGAGAACGGTAAGAGTATTTGTATTAGTAGGCAGTATAACGAGAACGGTAAGAGTATTTGTATTAGTAGGCAGTATAACGAGAACGGTAAGAGTATTTGTATTAGTAGACAGTATAACGAGAACGGTAAGAGTATTTGTATTAGTAGGCAGTATAACGAGAACGGTAAGAGTATTTGTATTAGTAGGCAGTATAACGAGAACTTACTATGTTTTGTATTAGTAAATCGTATAACGAGAACGGTAAGAGTATTTGTATTAGTAGGCAGTATAACGAGAACGGTAAGAGTATTTGTATTAGTAGGCAGTATAACGAGAACGGTAAGAGTATTTGTATTAGTAGGCAGTATAACGAGAACGGTAAGAGTATTTGTATTAGTAGGCAGTATAACGAGAACGGTAAGAGTATTTGTATTAGTAGGCAGTATAACGAGAACTTACTATGTTTTGTATTAGTAGGCAGTATAACGAGAACGGTAAGAGTATTTGTATTAGTAGGCAGTATAACGAGAACTTACTATGACGGTAAGAGTATTTGTATTAGTAGGCAGTATAACGAGAACGGTAAGAGTATTTGTATTAGTAGGCAGTATAACGAGAACGGTAAGAGTATTTGTATTAGTAGGCAGTATAACGAGAACTTACTATGTTTTGTATTAGTAGGCAGTATAACGAGAACGGTAAGAGTATTTGTATTAGTAGGCAGTATAACGAGAACTTACTATGTTTTCAAACAAAACGGTAAGAGTATTTGTATTAGTAGGCAGTATAACGAGAACTTACTATGTTTTGTATTAGTAGGCAGTATAACGAGAACTTACTATGTTTTGTATTAGTAGGCAGTATAACGAGAACTTACTATGTTTTGTATTAGTAGGCAGTATAACGAGAACTTACTATGTTTTGTATTAGTAGGCAGTATAACGAGAACTTACTATGTTTTGTATTAGTAGGCAGTATAACGAGAACTTACTATGACGGTAAGAGTATTTGTATTAGTAGGCAGTATAACGAGAACGGTAAGAGTATTTGTATTAGTAGGCAGTATAACGAGAACGGTAAGAGTATTTGTATTAGTAGGCAGTATAACGAGAACGGTAAGAGTATTTGTATTAGTAGGCAGTATAACGAGAACTTACTATGTTTTGTATTAGTAGGCAGTATAACGAGAACAGTAAGAGTATTTGTATTAGTAGGCAGTATAACGAGAACTTACTATGTTTTCAAACAAAATATTTGAAAAACACTTTATGTATTTTTAATAAAACTGTAAGAATAATTTATATCCAAAGCCAATTTTAATGATTTGTAGTAAAATATTATGACTTATGACTACTTCTTTGACTTGTTGGAGAATGATATAACTTAATTAAGCAAAAACTCTTCACTACAAAAACTAATCGTTTCCAAATTTAAAATGTACTCAATGACAGTGGAGAATCCAAAAGTAATGTCTTTTAAAGTCCTCTAAAAATAATATGTAGTGATTGAATTGTATGTTCTGATAGCATTTGAGTACAAGTTCACGTAATAGTTTACGTTCAACAATTGGATTGATAATGATCATAAATTGAGAAGCAGAAGTCATAAATACAGTATCTAATTATAGGCATGAATATAATATATAATATACAGTATACAATTTACACTCACTTTAGATTCAAAATATACTTTTTATGACGATGAATATTCGATGCAATATTTCAATCACTTATGTATTAGTCGGGAGTTTCTTATGGTACGATGAATTAAATCCAAAAGAAAAATAGCACATAATTCGTAAAAAACGTGATAAAAAACTAAAAAATGTCTATCACTAATACCCCTAAAAAGTAAGTTTTTAAAGAGAGCAGGTCTAAAGACGTGGTTAGAGCTTTTTAAATGCATCGTTTCACGAGACTGTTACGACTCGGATAAAAGCGAGACAATTATTTCTCTTCTACGACTCGGATAAAAGTCGTCTTCGCGTATGTATAACACTAAACTTATTTTGTGTTAACAAAAACGCTAAAATATAAATGATAATAATAATGAAATATGTTTTATTATGTTGGATATTTCAGTAAAAAATAATAAATATAAGACTACCCCGAACTGTTTGCTCTCAAACTTACTTATTATTACTTAAATTTGTTAAAAGGCGTTAGGAATTTATGATATTGTTAAAGTGAAAAAAACCAATAGAGTTTAAACTACTTGAACAACTAAAATATTAGCAAACTTGATAATAATGTAATTGGACCTATTTTGAAAATATGAGAACAGTTAATGTTATATGTTTCATTGAGTTTTGTTTATTTTAGCACCAATAAAAATCGAGAGTTAAATATTTTCGGGAATGACGAAGTAGCTTTGGGTACGCTTTGTATAAACGCAGATTTTAAAGGCATTCTAACCCAGTACTATATTGTAAAAACATTACAAACATACATTAATGTATAAAAATATGATTAAGATCAGACAGTTTTTACTATGTTTTGTCTTTTAACAGTTTTTAAATGTCTTATAAATTATTACTCATAGCATCTTACCTCATACATGATGTATATAAGTGGTAACTGAAACACACAAATATGTCAGAAACATTGACAATAATGGTAGCCGATAGTCAAAATGTGTTTTGCTAATTTTGATGTTATAAATTAGTTGAGAGTTCAAAAAAACACAGATGGGATGAAATGGCTAAACCTTCACTTCATAAGATCTTAAAGAGAAACAATTATAGACAAAATATTAAAAATAACTATTATAAAGATAAAGATACATCCTTGAGTCGAGTCCGAATCGATAATCAAGTTAAAAAATATAAACCTAAAACTTACATAAACGTTTAACTTATAAGAAATGATCAAAATTGGAACTAAACAAGTTTTAAATTTATTTGTCATTATTACACGATTTTTTCAAAACTAACTAGAAAAATTGACTTCAGATTTGAAAATTTCTTATTGCAAAATATTTTTAGCCAGAACCATTCCTCTGACGTTGAATCTTAAAATTATTGAGATTTGATTAAAAAATATACTTTTAGACACTTTATCCTTATTTTACAAGTTATTCCTAGTGCTTTAATTCAAATGGTTGAACAAAACTCAAAGTTGTAACTTTAAACAGCCGCCATTTTGGCTAGGGTGATGCTTTTGAGGTCGGGTTTCTGGCATTGTTTTCTAATAATGTTATATTATATAATATACCTTTTGTACGATGTACATCTTAAGCAACTTAGTTTGTTTTTTCTTAGATTCCTTAAGAGCCGTCCCTTGAACGATACAAAAATTTGAAATTTGTTTCAAATATTTTGTAATTCATATAATATACCTAAAAAGGTAGATTTTTAGGTATATTATATAAATATGTAAAGTGTTATTGCATTATTCGAAGTTACAAAAAATATAATGTCAAATCAAGACTTGTGGTACACTATGTGTATACTTGGATGAGATGCAAGTATAAGAATAGAAATAAACCATCTATTAGTTACGAGTAAAGTATTAAGAAACACATCGTATTTTGTACGTAACTATAAATAAGTATATGTAACAATTGAATTAATAACACTTAACATTTTTTAAATGTATACAAAGGAAACATAACCACCATGCAAATGTTTCATTGTTTATTTTATGACTGATAAACTATTTTCTGGAAACTGCAATTAGTTACAGTTTTATTTGTTTTACAGGTAGATTAAAATTCCATTTAGGAAGTAGAATACATAAATTAAGCTGGCTGGTTCCAGAAAGTTCATACTTGTAGCAACATTCATGGAGCTGGATGGTAAAGATAATCTTGCCTTTTTAAACGTTAATCACCCCACGGTAACTGTAACCGTCAGAAAGTCGTGTAAGACAGGGTTGTTACACAGACGTCTGGTGGCTGTATATCTGTTACTGGGATTTATGCCTTCAACCCTCCAGGGCTTTATAACCCACGTGTAGTTCTCTGTAAACGTTAATCACCCCACGGTAACTGTAACCGTCAGAAAGTCGTGTAAGACAGGGTCGTTACACAGACGTCTGGTGGCCGTATATCTGTTACTGGGATTTATGCCTTCAACCCTCCAGGGCTTTATAACCCACGTGTAGTTCTCTGTAAACGTTAATCACCCCACGGTAACTGTAACCGTCAGAAAGTCGTGTAAGACAGGGTTGTTACACAGACGTCTGGTGGCTGTATATCTGTTACTGGGATTTATGCCTTCAACCCTCCAGGGCTTTATAACCCACGTGTAGTTCTCTGTAAACGTTAATCACCCCACGGTAACTGTAACCGTCAGAAAGTCGTGTAAGACAGGGTCGTTACACAGACGTCTGGTGGCCGTATATCTGTTACTGGGATTTATGCCTTCAACCCTCCAGGGCTTTATAACCCACGTGTAGTTCTCTGTAAACGTTAATCACCCCACGGTAACTGTAAACGTCAGAAAGTCGTATAAGACAGAATCGTTACACAGACGCTGTCTGGCGGCTGTATATCTGTTACTGGGTTTATACCTTCAACCCTCCAGGGCTTTATAACCCACATGTAGTTCTCTGTAAACGTTAATCACCCAACGGTCAGAAAGTCGTATAAGACAGAATCATTACACAGACGTTGTCTGGCGGCTGTATATCTGTTACTGGGTTTATACCTTCAACCCTCCAGGGCTTTATAACCCACATGTAGTTCTCTGTAAACGTTAATCACCCAACGGTCAGAAAGTCGTATAAGACAGAATCGTTACACAGACGCTGTCTGGTGGCTGTATATCTGTTACTGGGTTTATGCCTTCAACCCTCCAGGGCTTTATAACCCACATGTATTTATCAGTAAACGTTAATCACCCCACGGTAACTGTAACCGTCAGAAAGTCGTGTAAGACAGGGTCGTTACACAGACGTCTGGTGGCCGTATATCTGTTACTTGGATTTATACCTTCAACCCTCCAGGGCTTTATAACCCACGTGTAGTTCTCTGTAAACGTTAATCACCCCACGGTAGCTGTAACCGTCAGAAAGTCGTGTAAGACAGGGTCGTTACACAGACGTCTGGTGGCCGTATATCTGTTACTTGGATTTATGCCTTCAACCCTTCAGGACTTTATAACCCACGTGTATTTATTAGTAAACGTTAATCACCCCATGGTAACTGTAACCGTCAGAAAGTCGTGTAAGACAGGGTCGTTACACAGACGTCTGGTGGCCGTATATCTGTTACTTGGATTTATGCCTTCAACCCTTCAGGACTTTATAACCCACGTGTAGTTCTCTGAAAAATTGAATTTGGTTCTTGGTGTAAATTTGGACCATTTAATGTAGTATATATACCATAAACTTATATAATATAATAATGTTTGACGTAATTCTTTTATGTAATATAAAAATGAGCATGGTGATTTAAAAAAAAATTATTTTGAAATTAAAAAAATATATAAATAATTGTATGTCTGCGTTTGGAATTTAATATTACACTTTAAATTTGTAATGAGATACAGTGCAAATTTGGATTACGTAATAAAAAAATAATATTTTATTTGCCAAAATATTTTATATTCAAAATGTCTAAATTATCTTTAAAATTTTACATTTTGAAGATTTAAGTGATTTTTAGTTACTTTCTATGCTGAAGAAACACATATTGTTTATATAGAACATTTAAAACTAAGGTCAAATATGGACATTTTTATTGGAACTACTTATATTAATCACATTTAAAAATAACTCTTCACATTGTTCTCAATATTCCATATTGCAAATACATACATGTTTTATAAGTAAACAAATACATTTTAGTTTAAGAAGTTTTTTTTGCTTAGTATTTATAAAACGCTTAATTGAAAGGAATATCATTTTAACCATCGTGCATCTAAAAAAGATAAAATAATCATAGACATTATTTCATTTATACATTTTATAAAAAATTAAATCCTTGTAAAGAAAATTTACTTCATCAAAATATAGATATTTACACCTTTTATTACACTTAAAATAAGTTAATCCTATCCACAACACTATTATAATAGTTTTAATAAAAAATGTAATTGTATGTAGAATACATGACATCATATTGTAATCATATTGAACACATGACAAATTCTTGGTCTAAAATATTATTACTTTTTCAAAAGGAATGCTATTTTTAGATCATGATCAAAGGAAGTAAATGTAAAATAAGCTTTAAATATTCATTGCAGACAATTGTTGCGCGTAGAATACTCGTTAGACCGGAAGCTAATCTCATCCACATTCAACAGCTGTACAGTGATCTTTCACATCTCATCCCACCTACAATAGATTTTGGCGGAAACTCTTTGAACAACAATATTATTCCTTCTGATATACGTCCACTCAATGGATGCTATCGGCTTGGACACTACTAGGAAAGTCTGGGGTGTCCATGTTGGATGGTAATCAGGGTCCGTATGTTGTGTAAGGAAGAGAACTGAGTATCAGGCTTGTCAGTTAACTGAAAATCAGACCAACACTTCGTGGTTCGGATTCTATGTAAAGCTGTAGGTACCAGTTGGCTATTGGGCTATTAATAAATGGCACTTTCTGAGGAACAGTCGAACTCAGTTAGTAACCAGACTACACTCATACACACACATTCACACTCATCCACACACATCCTACATTCACATAATCAATCATATTCACCTTAAAATACGCACAACGTTGTGTCGGTGTCTCATATGTAAGAAGTTGGACATATTATCCTCTCTTATATCCCACAAAAAAGTAATTAATGATAGATTGATCAATTATCTGATTTTTATCAATCTAATTTTTTAACGAGGTTAAACAAAACGTACCTTATATTGCTGATTAAGTCATAGGGCGAACAATTTCCTTTATTCCACACATTGAAAAATAGATCTAACTAAATATTTCGAAATGAAATAAAAATAAATACATTTAAACATTGTTCAAACTTTTTAAAGGAATATGAATACACCCACATAGAATATGAAACATAAGTTTGAGGTATTTATTTGAAATTTTTTTAGTTGTGGTATAAATTACATGTAAGACTGACTACACTATTTGCTTCAAAGTAAGTATATTTCACCGGGAACAAGTAAATCTTTACTGGGAATATTTGCAAGGAATAAAAATGCTAACAGCACACAATATAATGGCAGTCAATTTATTGTGTTAGTATAGTTTTTGAGTGTGCTTATTTATAAATGTGCATAAATAATATTACTCATACCTATACTAATGAAAACCATTTTCTGACCCAGAATTTATTATAAAGAAAAAACGTAATTTAAATTAAATTGTAGTAATATTATTAATATTCTTTTTCTAACCTAAGACTGTGAAAAGTTGACAGATAATGTTTTACTTTAAGGTTAGTAAAACATTATTATTAAAAGGTAGTAAATATTAATTTAATTTAGTCAGAGTCAACAATTTCGGGACAAATATCATCTGTAATATTTTGTTGTAATAGAATTAATACGTTTTAGCACCACATTGACTTTTACATTTTATTATAACGCCAAAAACAAAAGTTTCTAGATTATTGTTAGACGAGGAAAGCTACGACTATAATCCCCCATTTAGATTCTGCCAAAGTGTAGTTTAAATAGCACAGATTTAAATTAAAATGTGTGCCCCATCTATTTAAATCTGACAAACAAGACGGGGCACAAGTGTTTGTCACAGTGTTGAAAACAGGAGAGTTTCAGGGCAAGAGTTACGGGTCAACCTCAAGTAATAAATTTGTCTTGTCCATTACGACTGTAAGAGTCATATCTTTTTCGGAAGAAAGTTTTGTAATAAAAAAAGTTCGTGTCCTTATTTGATTTAAGTTTCAGATAATATGAAACAAGCCATGAATGTAAAATGTAAGATCTGATAAAAAAATGCCATAAAAATATTTATAGTTGAAAACTCCTATATCTTGTGGTTTTGATTAACCAAACTCCATCACCATAATATTTAAAGTTATGTTTGAGAGAGTCTATTAACCACAGCCATCATAATTAAATGACATTTCTTTCATTTAATGTTTATACCTTCTACCTTTCTACCTTATTGAAGAGTTGTAAACTTGTTAGCAATTTCTACCAGCACAATATCACAACATCAAAATTAAGAACCTGTAAAAAAGTTTCTCAAAATCTCATTGTGTTAAGAGGTAAATCTGACTTTACGAAGTTTTGGTGTTTGATTATCAATAATGAATTTAGCAAAATCAAGAATTAAAAAAAGTTAAAATTGAAGGAGGTGTTATTTTACCAGGCTAAGTTAGGGTTAAGCAGCCCCCTATAACCTTAACCAACCAGTGACCGGGCGAGCGGGCTGCATGCAAGGGTGGGATCTCCCAACGGTTACCCATCCAAGGAACAGGCACGCTCGATGTTGCTTGACGTCGTTATCTTGCGATAACGTAAGGCCACTGGCAATTTTAGTTAGATTATAAAAATGTTTTTCATTCATTTGTATAATGGTTGCATAAATTTATTGCTTTGTTGTATTGAAAAAGCACGATTTGCCTAAAGTTTTTTAATTTTTTAAATTTACACCTATATAACCATTTCCCGAAGTTTGGAACCCTGTATACTGTATAGTGTATACTCGAAAATTAAAACCATTTCTTTTAAAATGTTCGTAAACCTTGTTTTGATACGAGGGTATATAGAAGTTTAGATGAAGTGGAAATCGCTTTGATCTAATAACATCATCAAATTAATTCTGGAAGGAATATCCCTTTTAGTATTTGCTGAACCATAACTAAATTCGGAATGGTGGTTAACAAAGCTGTTGGTCGTATTGAAGCAAATTTACGAATTTATTTAGAATAAATATAATCTTTTAAAAGCTATACAGTATAAATAAGATATGATATATGTATTTTTATAAATTAATGGGATGCAATCTTACTATAATTGGGCGTATAGTAAGTAGTGACCTGTGTATTATATTTAGTTCACTTAGGGGTTTCAGCAGCAGAGGGAATCGTTTCACCACTGAGCTGTCTTACGCTGCGGGCGTGACTAACTTCTAACTTCAAGTTTTAAAACTATGCAGTGTTAGTAAAAAGAAATTAAAATTAAACAAAATCTGTAATAAACTGTAAAATGTTTGTTTAGTTGATATTTATTTTTTACATTTTTTTTGTTATATTGTCTTATTGCTATGTGAATACTAAATAATGCTTTAATAGTTCTAAGCTTCATTCTTTAGTGTTAATCATCAAACCAATGGTCACTGCTTTAATGACGTAATGGGCGGGGTTTGGTACTGCGCTGTCAGCCCGCGGCCTAACGTCTTCCTAGTTCACCATGAAAACATTAAACGGAATAACACAGTGGGTGAAGATTAGTTATCTCTCACTCCCACCACTCAGTCCATTTCTCTCGCACAGGTGCATTCATTAGTTAACTTTCTAAGCGGTCTGTCATTACACTTACAATAGTTTATTTGAATATAGATGTGACCAAAAAGGAGTTTCAATGTAGTAACTAATCTATAGGTCTGAGCTTTTCGCTTTTCAATAAATATCTCTTTCACTATTTGAAAAAGTGGGACCCAATCACTAATTGACTTCCTATTGTAGGTATATAAATCAAAGAAATAAGAAATGAAACAGTTATTTCGTATACAACTTAACTATTGTAAGAAAAAAATAGCACAATAGAAAAATTGTCACCACATTCATCGATAATCACCACTTTTCACGATAATTTAATTGAATACAATCTAATATCAGAATCTTGAAAAAAATTAATTGGATTGGAAATATCTCGATGGCTCGTTATATTTATTCATATTTATTGGATCTCAGACAACTCTTCATAATCCGAGAATCCGATATTTAGAAGGCTCTCTTGTATTACAAGGTTATTGCAATTATTAAATAGAAATAAAAAAAAATTATTTATTACGATATTTTCTCACGCAAACCATTTAAATTAAATCCTTGATTAATTTAACAAATTAGAGAGGTTTGTTGTTTGAATCCGTCCATATAGACAGTTTTTATTACAGTGCAATATGTGTAGCCCATACGATTTAATAAGCGCAGTGAACATATTACTAGATTTATAGTTTGAATAGAACACAGGTTTTTTTTAGAAGAAAGCAAGGAATTTTGTGGAGAATTACAAAAGTGTTTTCTATGCTAAAACCAAATATATTTCATAAGCATATACAACTTTTCAAGTTAGGTTCGAAAATATTTACGATAAATAATTGTGATTAGTACGGAAAAAATATAAAGATTTTTTAAAAAGATTGTAAAACTTTATTTTTTATTGTAAATTATTAATTGAACTTCGTCTTAATAAAAAAATTATCATATTTGCCCACGAATACTAAGCGTTCGGTAGTAGTACGTTATATTAATTAGGTTCTATTTCAGTCACCATAAATATGTTAAAAATAAGTTAAAAATATAATTTTGTGTTTAATAATTTAAATAAACCAGTTACAGAATTTAGACAAACCATACAAATACAAAAAGGTAATATAGCCAATCTAGTTGATGAAATATGATATGAAACATTGTAAAACGTATTTCAATACATGAAGGTATCAATGTAGAACTGACAAAACAGATTAATTTACTTCAAAATATTAAACTTCGGATGTTGTATTCAAAGATTTCTACTAGCGTTGATTATAGAAACACGTAGACTGTCCAAGCTAATGCATTCGCTGTAAACATCCACATGTGCTGCTATCTAACGGCCATTCGTTTAGGTAAATGCTCGAACAACTTGTTCGAACTGCTGAATTAGCTCAGTTAATAGTCCTTCCTGCGTGTACTGGAGAGAGACAAAGAGTGGGACGAAGAAAGATAAATGAGATAAAGGCTATTTGAGATGAGATAAATGAGGAAATTTATGAGATAAATCAAATAAATGAGATGAGATGAGGAAATTTATGAGATAAATCACAGATGCTGGCGCTATCTGTGAAAACCGAACATGAACTAATTTCACCGAACATGAAAACCAACCTCATGGGACCAATATATGAGTGGGCAGTCATCTTATTTCAATAGTCAGTGCTATTTTCGAAAATTTTTGTTTATTCTTTTTAATTTAAAACTTCACTCGCCAGTTCACATGGGCTTACAGGCCTGTGCGTGAACTTTATTCCTGCCAACTATTGGAAAAACTTTATTCATACCGACTGTTGGCTCAGTGAGGATTCGAACCTTGGACCAGGCCTCCGCAGTCCGAAGCCTTAGCCACTGAGCAATCACGCATATAAATAAATGTAAAAATTAATAATTATAATAAGAAGAAAATTTTCGAAGCTAATTGATTATCTTTGGCTTATAAAATATATTTTAATCTATACTTAAAGAATTTACATATAAATTGTTTACATTTATTCACATTACTGACGTTAAGGTTCGTGGTTCAAGAGAACCTTAAAACGAGTTTTTGGCCATTCACTCTATTAAGGTTTTTGTTAACTCATTGCTACACTAACCTATGTTGGAAGCTATAACCTAATCAACTGAGAAATGCAAATACAAAAAAGGTAAACTAAGGAGGAATTTTATAGTAATTTCAATGTCGCCTCCATTTTGATAATTTTAAGATAAGAAAGGTCTTACAACATTCTAAAAATATATATTTAGCGGAAATAGTTGAAGTATCTAAAATAGTTAAATTTAATGTCAGTATTTCAACTTAACTTTTTCAATTTTACTTGTTTTCAAATGTTCAAACATTTGGAAGTTTACAAAGAGCTGAGTGGACTCTATATTAAAAAAGTGTGTTAAAAAAGTTTGATTCGTAAAAAATCATAAAATAATATTAAAACGTAGTTATTCATTGTTAAAAAAAGTTTTAAACCTTTAAATAGTTTGTTAAATTATTAGTAAAGGATATGTAATGAATCTTTGATGCAGTTCCTCAGCCGTAAACCTTTTTGTTGGAGAAAAATCCTGGTGATTATTACGTCATAATCTATAAAGCTTGTGTTTGTAACAGTTTAAAAACACGAAAACAGTATAAAACGTCTTGGCCTTTCAGTTCTGTTTTGCTCGTAAACCGACTAAACCAAGACAGGATTACACAAAAGCTCAATTTGAATAGTGAAAAAGTAAAAAATTGATAGTCATAATAAGGTGATAACTTTTTACTATAATCCATAAATGAACATTTATAAGACATTTGAATTATTTACATTTTTAATTAATAAAATTACATGTTTTTTACGTTAGTAAAATGTTCACACTTACTTTTGGTATATATATACTTACTATATACCACTGTTTTGTTTTGGTATATATATGTATATATACTTACTTTTACCACTGTTCGTGTTTGAGTGTACCACTGTACGTGTCACCAATGTACGTATTTGAACTCGGCTTGGCCTTCAAACGAGAGGAGATTTCCATTGCACACAGACTCAGACTGTTCTCGGGGAGGCACGCTCATCCACCGATCATCTGTCAGTTTGTGTCGAGGAGTGTCAAGGCGACGTGGATGTCAGCAGCACGCCTCAAGAAAAACATCAACTCCACTGACGTGAATCGCTCCTTGCCGCCTAGTCAACTCTACGTCAACGAGCACCTGACCAGAGACAACAAGGCACTCCTGGGGCGAGCTCGCCGTCTGCAGAGGGAGAGGAAGATTCACTTTGCCGGATACTTCAACGGGAAGGTGTTGATCAAGCCTGCTGACGGTGACAACTCCACCCGGGTGACAGATGTGGCACAGCTGGACCAGTACGACAAGCAGTAAAGTATGTTGACATTTACAGTGAACGTAAGGTACATATTTATTTTTTCTTTATTTTATCCATGGTAATCTAAGTTTCAACAATTTTTAAACGAGTACGAATTAGCAAACAACTTTTTTCACTTAATATTCAACCTTTTTTCAGCTTAAGAATCATACAACACTAAGAGGTATATTAAATAAGTATTGAGACCTCACTATAATACATAGATTTTCATTGCCTCGTTTCCCAACATTGTTGCGAACTTTAATTGTAATTTTAAATCATTTTGATATTTGTTAAGTTTCCCTCAGTTCAATTTATTGTGTTTTCGCATATATTTTAATGAACTAAAAGTCTATACCCTTACTATAAATAAAAAGATATATATATTTTTTTGCATAGAGCTAAAATATATATTTTAAATTAGATCATATTCCTTGTTTCTTCCTGTACATTAGACATAAAGGACCATTCAAATGTTATAAATTTCAATATTACTACTAACTATTAATTTAGCTTAGATGTTGTCTTAATTAAAATACTTTCAATAATGTTGTTCATATAAATTCATTTAGACCATTTATTGAGTGAAAAACTATTATCTTTTAGAATATTTAAAGTTAAATATTAAAGAACACATTTAAGTAAAACCAAAGTTTAGATATTTATTAATTTATGTCTAGTATTATGTATAGTAGCAAACGCTTATCTAAATTTTCTTAAAACAAAAAGCCTTGTTTAGTTTTAAGCTTTATTATTAATATATATAAACAGTGCAAACCAATTATTAGTTGTATATAAGACGCAAGATTTTCTAGAACTTATATGTGTATCATACAACAGATTTTTTAGTTTTTTTTACGTATTTAATTATTATTATTGTTTTTTATTTATTTATTTTTTTATTTTCTGATCAATTTTAACTAGACTGTTATGTTTAGTGTGCAAGTTAAAACCTTTGGATTTTTAATTTTTCATTGGTATTCTCAACATTTATAAAAGTATGGTTAAATGTTAATTATATTATTTGGTAACGGCTTTAATAACAACTAAAGTCTATATTTTTATTTATTTATTTATTTTTTTTTCTTTCATAAAGCTAAAATATATATTTTAAATTAGATCATATTCCTTGTTTCCCCCTGTACATTAGACATAAAGGACCATTCAAATATTACAAAGTACAATATTACTTAGCCTAGATATTTTTCTTCATTAAAAGATTTTCAATAATGTTGTTCATATAAATGCAATTAGACCATTTATTGAGTGAAAAACTGTAATCTGTTAAAATATTTAAAGTATAATATTAAAGTACACATTTAAGTAAAACCAGTATTTAGATATTTTATTAATCTATGTCTAGTATTATGTATAGTAGCAAACGCTTAAATATCTAAATTTTCTTAAAACAAAAAGCCTTGTTTAGTTTTAAGTTTTATTATTAATATATAAACAGTGCAAATCAATTATTAGTTGTATATAAGACGCAAGTTTTTCTAGAACTTATATGTGTATCATACAACAGATATTTTAGTTTTTTTACGTATTTAATTATTATTATTGTGTTTTTTATTTATTTATTTTTTTTTTCTTCTGAGCAACTTTAACTAGACTGTCATGCGTAGTGTGCAAGTTAAAACCTTTGGATTTTTAATTTTTCATTGTTATTCTCAACAATTATAAAAGTATGGTAAATTTAATTATATTATTTGGTAACGGCTTTAATAATAACTAAAGTATGAGGGCGGGTTGGTCTGTGCAGGTTATGAACGCGGAAGATGAAGATGACTTTTTTAGATTTAATTGTTTAGAGTTAAGTGATACCATCTCTTTTTCTAACTTTTATGGGAATAAAAACAGCACCTTAAAAATTTTTCATACTAATATTAGGAGTTATTCCAAGAACTTCGATGAAATGCTCAGTTATTTAAGTGAAATGCCACAATTAGATATTATTGTTTTAACCGAGTGTTGGCTTTCAGATAGTGGCGATGGGCAGGGGGTGGAGAGTATTGAAGGGTTTGATTTTGTAACTACTAACAAATATCAAAACCGTAACGATGGAGTTATTGTTTATTTTAACAAACGGCTAACTGTAACTACAGAACAAATAACATTGGGAGACGTTTTTGGCATTAAACTGTGTTTCCCATTTGCAAACCAAAACTTTGTTCTCACTGCCTGTTACCGAACGTTTGACTGTAATTTAATTGACTTCCTTGACAAGTTACAACTTTACTATTCTAGACTAAATAAAAAAGACGCTCACATTTGGCTTGGGGACATAAACGTTAACACTTTGATAGACACTCAATTCTCAGAACAATACTTAAACTGTTTGACTGCCGGTTTACTTGTACAGTGTATTGGTAAGCCAACAAGGGTGACTGACAACAGTGCTACGTGTCTGGACCACATATTTCTACGTTACAATGACATGAACAGTGTACAAGCTGCCGTGCTCCAGACATACACCACTGACCACTACAGTACAGGCCTCACTATAGCAACACGCACAGACAGTGTGAGCATTCCAACTGTATACAACAGTACATACTTAGACCACACACTATTCACTTCTAACTTGCAAACTATAAGCTGGGAACCAATTTTAAACAATCAAAATGCTGATTCCTCTTTTTCAGATTTCAATAACATTATTCAGCAAACTATCCAATTCTCTTCCAAAATCAAACGCCATTCTACCAGGCTAAAAAAATTAAAACCTTGGATAACTTCTGACCTCGTGAAAAAAATACGGGTTAGAGACAAATTAAGCAAGAGAGTAAAACGCCAACCTTTTAATGATGTTCTAGTCAATTTCTACCGGAATCACAGGCTGTATTTGAGTAATGAGTTAAGAAGTGCCAAGCGTAATTATTATAGAAACAAGTTACGAGAATCCAGTGACAATCCAAAACTGTTTTGGGGGGTTATCAACGATCTGATTGGAATACGTTGTAAAAAAGACGCTTTCCCAATAAAAAAATTTCGACCAGGCATCGCTGATTATAACGATTTAGTATTTAAAGAAGTGGCAGAGGAATTCAATACTTTCTTTTCAACCGTAGGACAAAACCTTGCAAGCACGATACACGTTACAGGACCTTTACTAGTTACTGACTCAGACTATAGACTTGACTCAGAGCTCACCTTACACACTGTTACTGAACACGACATAAAACGACACATAAATGCACTACGAGGTGGCTCTGCTCCTGGCTATGATGGTGTTCCTGCTTCAATATTAAAAAAAAACATCGAATTATTAAGTCGACCACTTTTACACCTGGTTAATCTCAGTATATCCACCGGAATCTTTCCAGATATTTTCAAAATTGCTAAAGTTCTTCCCTTATATAAAGATAAAATTCATACAGATAAAAACAACTTCCGTCCGATCTCTTTACTCAGTGTTTTCTCTAAAATACTAGAGAGAATAGTCAAAGAACAGCTTGTTAAATACCTGCAAATAAACCAGATTCTAACAGAGTGTCAGTATTGGTTTAGGGAGAACATAACAATTTCAGACATACTTTTTGATGTAAACAAACAATTGCACGACTCTATTTCCAAAGACGAGCGAATTATGCTTATCTTTTTAGATCTGAAAAAAGCTTTCGACAGCATAGATAGAAATTTACTACTACCAAAGTTGGAGCAAATAGGAGTGCGTGGTATAGCACTTGATTGGTTTTCTAGCTATTTAACAGAAAGACGACAATTAGTTGCCTTGGGTGGGGTCAATAGTAATTTACTTCCAATAGATTATGGTGTAGTACAAGGTAGCACTCTTGGACCAATATTGTTCTTAATATATATCAATAATATCACAAGATTAAATTTAAATAGTAAATTGTTTCTTTTTGCCGACGACGCCTTGGCGCTCGTAAAGGGTCGGGACTGGGCAGAGGTGCGCTCATTTGCTTTAAGAGATCTCATGTCCTTAAAAACGTGGTTTGATCAGAATCTCCTTTGCTTGAACGTCAGTAAAACAAAATACTTACCTATCTCGTTAAGGAGTAATACCGATTATACCTTAGATAATTTAGTGATTCATTCTTGTGGAGACTACAATAGCCGGGTATGCGGCTGCGAGGCTATTGAGGGTGTGACGTATTATAAGTATTTGGGGGTAATTTTTGATAGACGATTAAACTGGGCTCAACACATAGACTGTTTGAAAAAGAAATTACGTAAATACGTATTTGCGTTCAAGTGGATTCGAGATATTCTCTGTGAAAAAGAAATCAAGTTAGCGTACTTTGCCTACGTTCAGTCCTTGTTGTCTTTTGGAATAATTTCATGGGGGGGAGCTTTTAAAAGTAATTTACAGTCTCTTAACATCATTCAAAAATCTATATTAAAAGTGGGATTTAACAAAGGTTTTAGATATCCAACTGACGCTCTGTTTTTTGAGACTGGTATTTTAAGTGTACGTCATCTATACATAAAAGCCCTTTTAATTCATATATTTAAAAAACATAACATAATCTTTTCTAGAATTTCCCACTCGCACAATACAAGATATTCACGTAATGTTGGAATTTCAGCTGTTCCCTTAGCTAAAACCTATCTATCAACAAATCCATTCTATACATGTCATACATTGTATAGAAATCTGTCCAACTATCGTCAGAATGTGGGCATGGTATTGTTCTCTTCTCCATCATTAGCTTCTCTAAAGACAAATGCTAACCAGTGGTTGTCTCTTATCAGTACACAAGAGGCAGAGCACTGCCGAATACAGACATGGCCACAACCTGAACATCCTTTACCACGCAACTACGGACTGATTCTATACTACTACTATAGTTTTTCAGCCACAGCGTTCTCTCTGCCTCCCTCCTTGACTCATGTAGGCATATATTAACTTTTTTTCCTTCTTTCTTTTTTTTTTTTTTCTCTTGTGCTTGTGCTGTAATAAAGCATTTTTGAATATAGCAGAGTTACTTAACATTGCCAAATTTTCAAAACAAATAGTTAAAAAAGAAAATGAGATGGTATACAGAACTAAAAAAACATAAACAACATTCTTTTACAATTTTAAATACACTGGATAAATTAGTGAAAATATTATTCTACTGATAAGCATCTCAAGCCTACGCACAGGCAGCATTGCCTATGTAGGCTTATTTCCATACACTTTTTTTTTCTACTAAATTTAAACTAGCAATACTCTAACAATTTCAGCAATACAGCAAAACCCACGCATAACGGTCCTAGTTTCCACCTTTTTTCTTTTCTTTAACAGTATTAGTAGACCAGTTGTAAATCTAAATTCTAAAGTTAATCTTTAAGGAGTTGTGTGTTTTAGTTGTATTGGTATTTCACATGTTAAATGGTTAATTTAAGAGTATTTTTTTCCTATGTATACAGTTCAATTTTTGTAACATTGTACATTTGCATAAAAGGAAATAAAGTTATTTTGAATTTGAATTTGAATTTGAGTGTACGGGTGGGTCAGTACCGTCGTACATGTATACCAGTGTACGTTTATGGGTGGGCGGGTGGGTCAATAGCACTGTACGCGTATGGGTGGGTGGGTGGGTCAGTACCACTGTACGTGTTTGAGTGTACCATTGTACGTGTTGCTAATGTACGTATTTGAGTGTACGGGTGGGTCAGTACCGTCGTACATGTATACCACTGTACGTGTATGGGTGGGCGGATTATATATATATATATATATATATAAAATCAAATTATAAAAAACGTTACATTTAATACAATATTTTTATGGTAGGTCAAGAAGTTTTAAAGAGAATTCATATTCCACAATCAAATACTTTTATGACGCTGAGATTGAGTTACTATTTTATCTACTTTAACTAACAAATACTTTTATTTTTATAAAGAAGTACTTTTTATGAAGAAAAATGTTTGTAGTTATACTGACAATTCCTATGTAAAAAGGGAATAAACGTTGTGTGTCTAATCCCAAACGACCGAACTAAAACCTTTACACAAGTGGAAGTTACCATTAACATTCTTGAAGTTTGATATCTTAGGTATCGTGCTTTATACAACTATCCCCTTCCAAATAATAAATTTTGAAAGATACCTAAAACAGATTTGTTGTTTACAATTAAAACACTTAGATATCTATTCCAGAATATAATCAGCTAAAACATTATTGAACCAACTTTATAATTAAGGAATTACTGTGTAAAGCCAAGTAGAATTGGTTGTCCAATAAAAGTTTATAAAATTTGTTTATATATAAGTTATCAAAAAAATTGTCTATACATTCTTCAAATACTGTAATCTACTAGAAATTGTAAACAATGAACAATATCTCCAACTAATGAAATAAACTTTCATAGAGAAAGCTGGGTCTTTTTGTTTTAGAAAAAAATGCATAATTCCATTGCTTAATAAACTGAAATTTGACAAGAAACAATTCATAATTAAATTTTAGAATAAATTTAATACGACAAGCTTGAAATTTTTGACGTTATTAACGGCGTAAATCAAAGCACTGATGTTCCCTTTGAGGACTTAATTATGAATTCATTAATTATTTATAATCAGGAGTTGTTGCTGTTTACTTTGAAAATGAAAAATAATGAGAATCGGTTGATGAGGTTACTTTGAATTAAGTTGTATATAAACTTGGACGAATAAAAATATATTTTCCAGAAAACATGAATGTATAGCATTTAAAATCTACATTATAAGAATTGTAACAATTACATTTAGAGGCCAGAATGCACAATGGTAGCGTATAAAAAAAATATATAAAAAAAACAGACTTTTCGTAAGATAACAGAACATAAGGTCCGTGTGTTACACATATTGTACAGTCGGTTAACGCTTCGAAGCATAGAGATCATCCTCAGGTATAATACTAAGTACTAAGTTACACCAACTTGCCAGAATACGAAATCTCTAGTTGTATGTTTTGAGAGCTCATAAATTCTATGACGTAGCTATTGTTTTGACCTCAGAGTTATGTCGTAACAAAAATTATTAACATTATTAGTTTTACATTAATTATAACAATCTATATTACTTTAATAATAATAACTATAATAGTAATAATTTTTGTTATACACTAAACATTATTTATACTGGTACCAAATAATTATCTAAGACTGTCCAAGTTGGACAAATCTTAGCCAAATCTTACCTGAGTTGTCAAATAAAGCAAGCCACTCCAATACTGTTTGCACCAGTATACAAATAATAATAAAGAAACTTGTACATATACATGGGCTGTAATTATTTCTAAAAATATAAATTTACCTATGAAAAACATAATAACGTATTGCTCTTAAAAATATTATAATACAATATTTTTATACATATACATATACATGGGCTGTAATTATTTCTAAAAATATAAATTTACCTATGAAAAACATAATAACGTATTGCTCTTAAAAATATTATAATAAAATTGGGTATGTTTTACTATTTGACCAACTATTTAATAATAATGGAACTACTATTATGCATAATGTAGTTGATTAAATTGATATAAACAATCTCAAACTAATTAAGTCTTAATGCAACCCTCAATTGAATTTATTCTCTCCTGAATTACCCTTAAAGGACTTGAAGACTTTCTCACCAACAGCAGTTCGCTACACCATATTATGTTTGTAACTGTCTAAGAACAAGGAAACTGCATTACAGGGAGTGGACTTTGGTCTATAGTTCTGCTCGTAAACCAAAAGGAATCTGGGGAAGAAACTCTGGCACAAATAAAAGTGATAATTAATTTATTTATTTTGTTAAAAAAAATGAATAAACAAAGCAAAAATTATTTTCATGTATACCAGTAAGAGGTATACTAATAAAATTATGTGTGCCAATCTGATACATATACTTGCAAAATTTTATTTCCTTTCTAGTCCAAAAAATAAATTCTTTATCGGTGAAATTTCGACTGTCGCGAAAATAATTTGTCATCATCAGACATCTCAGAAATGAAGAAGATGTTTGGACTGCGAAGGGCAAGGTCCAAGGTTCGTATCCCTAAATGTACTTAATTCGTTGAATAAAGTTCACGCATAGGCCTGCAGGCCCATGAGAAGTGGAGAGTAAAATTGAAAATAAAAAATAATGAATAAAAAAGATTGCGTTTATATTTAAACCAAACTCTCACAGGTTGGTATATTTCATTGTTAACCATTGCAATTTAAAAATGCCCACACTAACAAGAGAACGAATACCACCCCCATTATTTTTTTAATAACTAAACATTTATTATTTGAGATATTAAATTGTAAAGGAAATTTTATCACTCAATCCTAAATGATCGATTAAATTAATTAGGTTGCTAATACCTAGGTTAGGGGTTAACTAGCCATTATTTATTATTCTGTTTACTTATCCTTAGTTTAAGGTTACTACCTTATTTGCCCGTTTAAAAATATACGTAAATGTACACTAAAGTCACAATAACACGTGCTTTCCAACCCGAATGCAAAGTAAAAATAAAGTTGTTAAATTAGTACTGAAAGAGTCGTACTAAAGTGCAAACATACAGGCGTCGCTTGTATCTATTTCAAAATATAACTAAAACGTAATTTTATTGTAGCTTATTTCTTGATAATGGTCGTGTGAGTCACGTAGATATTTAGAGTTTCTTTCTAAAGCGTTTCATTTTATCTGTAGAGAAAAGTAGTATTATAAAGTTACTAAAAAGGTCCTTTGATTTTATCAGAAACCTTTTTTCAAAGTATTTTTAGATTTATAAATTTGTCAAAGGGAACGAAACAAAGTTTGATAAAAGCTTTTGAAGTGCAACGAGAAAGTGTGCAATTACGTTTTTGTGAGAAAAACAAGTATTTCTTTTCAAGTCAAACTTATCGAACCAATTTGTTTATTACAGTTTAAATTAAAAAACAAGTAGTAGAATTATTATTTTGTGTTGAATTTATTGAAAATATTTAAGAACAGTTTTGAATGTAATATGAAAGGGGAATATATGAATATTTATTATAACCTTGAAATAATAACTGCGCATTTCAGCAATTGTAATAGTAAATAAATAAACAAAGAAAATGATAAAAATAAGCAATATCGTCAATTTAACCAGTTGTGTGTCAAGTAAAATAAAATAAACAGGGTGTCACAAAAAGCTGTTGTGGCTGTTGATTTTCGGATTCGGCGTCTAATTAAGAGAAGCGCACGAAGTGTAAAGTTTAGGTTTTAGAATTTCGCTCCGTTTAGTGTACGGCTGTATTTTTGTACAAAAAGATTAATAACACAACAATGTTTTCACTAACTGACTCAATGTTTCGATCACATACATACATCAACTTTATTAAATATAAAAAAATAACCATTATATTTAGCCATTTTGAGATGTTGGTAATTAAAAATGTCTAAACGACCCTTGAGTTACAAGATATTTGAAGTTAAAGTATTTATTTCGCCACCCTTGTGAAATGGCTAAGGATAACTCAATAGATATTTTTTATGTTTATAAATAGTGATGTAAAAAATGTAATAATCTTATGTTATTTATGTTTTAGTAAAAAAATGACATGTATATATATATATATATATATATATATATATATATATATATATATATATATATATATATATAAAACATATTTACACTATACGGAGTGGAATTAGAAAAATAGTTTATCCTTTATTGTTTTACTCAAAATTATCTTTAGAATCTAAAATAATCAGGATACCTTTTTTGTGACACCCTGATTTAAATAAAAAACTATGAAAGTGAATTAAGATTTTAAATAGTTTTAGTAGTTTGAAATTGATGGTCTACTTTTGAATTTAAGTATTATATTTTGTTTAATGATAACAGAAAAGTTAATACTCAATTTTCTGTAAAAATATTCTCACCGAATATTTTTTTATAAACATCACACGTTAGGTTTGAACGATTCTTCCTAATGAACAAAATAAATTCCACGAACACTTAGTTGAATAAACAAGTACAATAGGACAGCTTTGTTGTTTGAGTTTTATCTCTTTCTCATCACAATTGGTTAGTGTGCAACAGTCTTAATGTTTATAAAAATATCAGTTTGCATACTTTGAGGGAAATCGTTAATGGTTTGTAAGCTCAGAAGAATTTACATCTGCAGATCTATAATAATTTTATAAATTAAACTATAAATGAATGAGGTATCTATAATGTGTTTGTTACTCATAAGACACACAGAAGAACACTATGTTAAAAAAATCTACCAGTGATATCTTTTATCTTCTTTGGCCCCATGTAGGTCATATAAATCCAACTGTCCACACCCCACAAAGTTAAAGTTCTACAAAGTATCTGAAGCCACTTGGTTTGACCTAAGGCGATTACAGCCACAGTTAGTGGTATCCTGACCACAAAGGCTTGCATTGGAACTTTTGTGGTTTCATAAGTTGGGGAAAGTCGATGACGGAACTGTCCAACGTCGAATTAAAACTTGCACTCATGTACTTTACGTACTTCCATTCATGTACTTTACCTACTTCCACTCATGTACTTTACGTACTTCCATTCATGTACTTTACCTACTTCCACTCATGTACTTTATGTACCTCCATTCATGTACTTTTCGGACCTCCATTCATGTACTTTACGTACTTTCACTCATGTACTTTACGTACCTTCACTCATATACTTTACGTACCTCCACTCATTTACTTTACGTACCTCCACTCATGTACTTTACGTACCTCCACTCACGTACTTTACGTGCCTCCATTCATATACTTTACGTACCTCCATTCATATACTTTACGTACTTTCATTCATGTACTTTATGTACATATAATTATATATAACCAAATAAGCTGGTATGTAAAAACAATTTACGCAGTTACGTACTCAAAATACAAAATTTTACTACGAGAAACATTTTCAATAATGATATTTTTGATCAGTTTCTGTAAACAATAATCTAACTATAGAAGGGGTAAATAGTCTAGTAGGGGGTGGACATTGTTAAATCACTTAACAAATGGCGTGGCTGATGTGTGTACTGGAAATACAAATTCAGATTTTCACTAGATCAGTCATATGATTGTGGGGAGTATATCCAAACGATGGATCACATAGTTACAGAGTGCCCCCTGCGCACTTTTACTGAGGTATTAGCTAGCATAAATAGAATCAGTTTGATGACCTCATTTATTAATTATTTAAATCAAAATTAATATAGCAAATTTTACTATAGTTATTCATTCATTTTTCATTCAAAAGATGCCGACCGTCAAGATATATGAGGGGTGAATGAGTGCCGTGAGTGTAGATGAACGAGTGTAGCCATTGTTACTAACTGAGGTCATTTGTTCCTTAGAAAGAGCTATATATTAATAGCTCAATAACCAGGGCAACTAAGGGACCTATAGCTGTATTGGAATCCGAACCACGTAGTTTTTGTCTGATTTTCAGCTAACTGACAAGCTTGACACTCAGTTCTCTTCCCTGCACAACATCTGAACCTTGACTACCTACCATCCAACATGGACACCATAGACTTATCTAGTAGTGTCTCGTCAATGGCAACCATTGAGCGGACGCCTTGTCGGTATTAAGAGAACAGAGCATAGAGCCTATCGCCTTCAATCTCCTCAACACTTTGTTCCCAAGTAGCTTGTTTGGTTCAAATATTTTGCTACTTAATATTTGTATGCCATATACTTAGACCCGGTTAAGTTTTGAGTTAACAATGTTAAGTTAGACTTAATTTTAATAATTCATGATGAAAAAGAAAACTGGCTAAAACTTGTATATCTTATAGTATATGAGGTGTTGGTGTTTGATTTTATAAAAGCTAAAATGTAGACTACTGAGCAAAAACATTACCTGCAATGTAGATACTACCGTTTGGCATAATAATGGATAGTTATTATCATTTATTTGGGGAATAGTATAGTTTATGCCATAGCTTACTGTAAAAACGAGTAGACTCAGCTAACAATAAAGTGTTCTTAGATTTTTTCAGGATATAGTTTTCAGCTGATAAAGAATTTAAAAATCTCGGGTGGGACACGTCTAGACGAAGTTTATCTCTTTCTTAATACAACAATTAGTTTTTAGTTAGTTCTTTTGATGAATGTGATTAGAATCGATAGTTTTAATCTAATAGGGTGAATAATATATTTTACTTAATTAATTTAGTATATGCTCAGAGCAGTACAATTGTACACTCAAAATGGCTTTCAAAAAGAGTTATTTCTTTTTCTGATAGCAACTGTATTATATTGTTGAAAAAATATAAATATATTACACAAAAAAAAAATTAACTAGATTGGTTACCAAATGAAGAAGTATTTTTCTTTAGATAGTTCCCACTAATTGTAGACTATTACTAACCATCAAGTTCCCTCTTATATTCTCATTTTAAAATGTCATATAATAAAAATACTTGCACCTAAGTATATTTATTAAAACTGAATTTTATTATGAACTAAAAAATAAAACCTAGCAGTTTATAAATACATTTTTTCTTAATAATAACACTAAATTACATGATTCTCAAAAGTTCAATGTTTCTTTATGAACAAATTAGATAAAATGATACATTTGAAGAAACTGCAGGATTATCCTCCTTACTGAAGAAACAGATAATGGATGTTTCTTCTAATGTCTTTTGTAAATGAGAAAACGTTCAAAAATACATTAGCGTAGAGTAACTTGTTGTACTACATATCGTTAACTACAGACGATTATGTTGCAAGGGATGCAAATAATATACCGAATTATTAATAATTCACAAGCAAAGAGCCTCAGAAATACAACTTGTTATCTCTTATATCTTATCTCCAAAGGTCATTAGACGTTTTGAGTTGGAGTAGCAACAAGGGAAAAATTAATTGAAGTGATATTGTTTCTAGATATATGAAAATGAACTTAATGGTGGGCCAGTGAGCTGGCTGTCAGCAACATACAATACTTAACACATAAAAAATACACGTCTTTGGTAAGTACCTTAAAGTTCATATTTATTTATTTACACACAAATACACACCATTCATTCATTCATCTGTAAGACGCCGATAGTAGAGATATGAGCGAATATGAGGGACGAATGAGTGTAGATGAACGAGTGCAGTCATTGTTATTAAGGTCGACTGTTGCCCAGAAAGAGCTATTTATCAATAGCCTAGTAGCCAAGGCAACTAAGAGACCTACAGCTTTATGTGGAATCCGAACCACGTAGTGTTGGTCTCATTTACAACTAACTAATAAGCCTGACACTTAGTTCTCTTTCCTACAAAACATCTGAGCCTTGACTACGATCCAACAAGGACACCTCAGACTTCTCTAGTAGTGTCCACGTCGGTGGCAACTTTATCACCAGGCAATTAAAGTAAATGACAATGGTGGTAAAATGATCGTAATTTAATTTAATTGCCGCAAGTTCACACAAACTATCAATAAATTTTTTTAAGAAGATACGTAATTTCAGTGTAGTTTAACAATCACATGTTAGTACGGAGACTCCTTTTTTAATGTCCGTTCGACAATAGCTGACTGATACTGTGTAACCTTTCCTCGTAATTATCAGAATAGTAACTCAGAGACGTCCATACCTTGAAGTTTTAACCGTAGCCCTGTTCTTGTGTGAGAGTTGAAACAGGAGAAGGTAAAGAATTCAGGGCGGGCAGTAAAGGGTTCCCTAGTGACTTTCCAGGTACAACTTTATTGGACAAGGGTAGCATGGGGGGGGTGGTCATAAGATTATCGGCGTCACCGCTCTGAGGAGGCTGTCACATTGTCAAGCAGCTTAAATACGGTTTAATTTCTGAGGTTTTTCACATAACAATACTGTATGTAAAACATTTTTTAATGTAATATATACAAGGATATAAATTGTATTTATATATAAAAATTTTATACTTGTCATAGACTGTTTATTGTGTTAGTAAAATTTTACAATATTTGTTAGACAAGTAAGTTCAGGCTGAAACAGGGATTAAAATATTATCTAAAAAGTTGTTATTTAACATGTTTCTAGAAGTACCCCATACAGAGAATGTGCTTTTTTCCATTATACCAGGGTTTATTGTACATTTCATTTAAATTCAAATTTAAGTGTGAATACCATGTACAAACATCGAAAGATATGCCTTTATTTTCGACATAATGAGAGTGAAATGAATGAATTAATCAGAAACATTTCTGTTGGTAATTTATAAATATAAGAAAATCCATTTTAAATTTCGTGCAGAAACAAAAAACAAATTAAAAAAATTAAATATCATAGGCAACTTAACTAATTTCGATTTGCTATGACAAAGACGAAGTAATTTTCTGCTAATTAACGTAGTTTATAACAATTAATTTAAAGCTATAAAATCAGTAATAATTAATAAGGGCGATCAGTGGCAGTAATCTGGTTTGTTGATTGCCATGGTGTAATGATGATGAGAAGGGACTGAGCTTCATTTCAATAGGAACCTAACTAGTAAGGCCGAAGGGCTACCGTTCATGTAACCTTGGGTTGTGTGCAATCTAGATGAATACTGGTGACCAGTGGTCTCAGTGATGTGGTTTGGAGGTTGTCATGGTGTACTCGTGGTGAGAAGGGACTGAAGCTTCATACCGAAGGGCTTACCAGTCGTGTGACTATCTTGTTGTATACTAGTCACCAGTGGTCTCAGTGATGTGGTTTGGAGGTTGTCATGGTGTACTCGTGGTGAGAAGGGACTGAAGCTTCATACCGAGGGTTACCAGTCGTGTGACTATCTTGTTGTATACTGGTGACCAGTGGTCGCAGTGATGTGGTTTGGAGGTTGTCATGGTGTACTCGTGGCGAGAAGGGACTGAAGCTTCATACCGAGGGATACCAGTCGTGTGATTATCTTGTTGTATACTGGTCACCAGTAGTCTCAGTGATGTGGTTTGGAGGTTGTCATGGTGTACTCGTGGTGAGAGGGACTGAAGCTTCATACCGAGGGATACCAGTCGTATGACTATCTTGTTGTATACTGGTGACCAGTGGTCGCAGTGATGTTGCTTGGAGGTAGTCATGGTGTTCTCGTGGTGAGAGGGACTGAAGCTTCATACCGAGGGTTACCAGTCGTGTGACTATCTTGTTGTATACTGGTGACCAGTGGTCGCAGTGATGTGGTTTGGAGGTTGTCATGGTGTACTCGTGGTGAGAAGGGACTGAAGCTTCATACCGAAGGGCTTACCAGTCGTGTGACTATCTTGTTGTATACTGGTCACCAGTGGTCTCAGTGATGTGGTTTGGAGGTTGTCATGGTGTACTCGTGGTGGGAGGGACTAAAGCTTCATACCGAGGCTTACCAGTCGTGTGACTATCTTGTTGTATACTGGTCACCAGTGGTCGCAGTGATGTGGTTTGGAGGTTGTCATAGTGTACTCGTGGCGAGAAGGGACTGAAGCTTCTTACCGAGGGATACCAGTCGTGTGATTATCTTGTTGTCAACTGGTCACCAGTGGTCTCAGTGATGTGGTTTGGAGGTTGTCATGGTGTACTTGTGGCGAGAAGGGACTGATGCTTCATACCAAAGGGCTTACCAGTCGTGTGACTATCTTGTTGTATACTGGTCACCAGTGGTCTCAGTGATGTGGTTTGGAGGTTGTCATGGTGTACTCGTGGCGAGAAGGGACTGAAGCTTCATACCGAGGGTTACCAGTCGTGTGACTATCTTGTTGTATACTGGTGACCAGTGGTCGCAGTGATGTGGTTTGGAGGTTGTCATGGTGTTCTCGTGGTGAGAGGGACTGAAGCTTCTTACCGAGGGTTACCAGTCGTGTGACTATCTTGTTGTATACTGGTGACCAGTGGTCGCAGTGATGTGGTTTGGAGGTTGTAATGGTGTACTCGTGGTGAGAAGGGACTGAAGCTTCATACCGAAGGGCTTACCAGTCGTGTGACTATCTTGTTGTATACTGGTCACCAGTGGTCTGAGTGATGTGGTTTGGAGGTTGTCATGGTGTACTCGTGGTGGGAGGGACTGAAGCTTCATACCGAGGGTTACCAGTCGTGTGACTATCTTGTTGTATACTGGTGACCAGTGGTCGCAGTGATGTGGTTTGGAGGTTGTCATGGTGTACTCGTGGCGAGAAGGGACTGATGCTTCATACCGAAGGGCTTACCAGTCGTGTGACTATCTTGTTGTATACTGGTCACCAGTGGTCTCAGTGATGTGGTTTGGAGGTTGTCATGGTGTACTCGTGGCGAGAAGGGACTGAAGCTTCATACCGAGGGTTACCAGTCGTGTGACTATCTTGTTGTATACTGGTGACCAGTGGTCGCAGTGATGTGGTTTGGAGGTTGTCATGGTGTACTCGTGGCGAGAAGGGACTGAAGCTTCATACCGAGGGATACCAGTCGTGTGATTATCTTGTTGTATACTGGTCACCAGTAGTCTCAGTGATGTGGTTTGGAGGTTGTCATGGTGTACTCGTGGTGAGAGGGACTGAAGCTTCATACCGAGGGATACCAGTCGTATGACTATCTTGTTGTATACTGGTGACCAGTGGTCGCAGTGATGTTGTTTGGAGGTAGTCATGGTGTTCTCGTGGTGAGAGGGACTGAAGATTCATACCGAGGGTTACCAGTCATGTGACTATCTTGTTGTATACTGGTGACCAGTGGTCGCAGTGATGTGGTTTGGAGGTTGTCATGGTGTACTCGTGGCGAGAAGGGACTGAAGCTTCATACCGAGGGTTACCAGTCGTGTGACTATCTTGTTGTATACTGGTGACCAGTGGTCGCAGTGATGTGGTTTGGAGGTTGTCACGTTGTACTCGTAGTGAGAGGGACTGAAACTTCATACCGAGGGTTACCAGTCGTGTGATTATCTTGTTGTATACTGGTCACAAGTGGTCTCAGTGATGTGGTTTGGAGGTTGTCATGGTGTACTCGTGGCGAGAAGGACTGAAGCTTCATACCGAGGGTTACCAGTCGTGTGACTATCTTGTTGTATACTGGTGACCAGTGGTCGCAGTGATGTGGTTTGGAGGTTGTCATGGTGTACTCGTGGTGAGAAGGGACTGAAGCTTCATACCGAGGGATACCAGTCGTGTGATTATCTTGTTGTATACTGGTCACAAGTAGTCTCAGTGATGTGGTTTGGAGGTTGTCATGGTGTACTCGTGGCGAGAGGGACTGAAGCTTCATACCGAGGGATACCAGTCGTATGACTATCTTGTTGTATACTGGTCACCAGTGGTCTCAGTGATGTGGTTTGGAGGTTGTCATGGTGTACTCGTGGTGAGAGGGACTGAAGCTTCATACCGAGGGATACCAGTCGTGTGACTATCTTGTTGTATACTGGTCACCAGTGGTCTCAGTGATGTGGTTTGGAGGTTGTCATGGTGTACTCGTGGTGAGAGGGACTGAAGCTTCATACCGAGGGATACCAGTCGTATGACTATCTTGTATACTGGTGACCAGTGGTCGCAGTGATGTGGTTTGGAGGTTGTCATGGTGTACTCGTGGTGAGAGGGACTAAAGCTTCATACCGAGGGATACCAGTCGTATGACTATCTTGTTGTATACTGGTCACCAGTGGTCGCAGTGATGTGGTTTGGAGGTTGTCATGTTGTACTCGTGGCGAGAAGAGCCTGAAGCTTCACACCAAAGGGGTTACTAGTTGTGTGATTATCTTGTTGTATACTGTTCACCAGTGGTCGCAGTGATGTGGTTTGGAGGTTGTCATGTTGTACTCGTGGCGAGAAGGGACTGAAGCTTCACACCAAAGGGGTTACTAGTTGTGTGATTATCTTGTTGTATACTGGTCACCAGTGGTCGCAGTGATGTGGTTTGGAGGTTGTCATGTTGTACTCGTGGCGAGAAGGGACTGAAGCTTCACACCAAAGGGGTTACTAGTTGTGTGATTATCTTGTTGTATACTGGTCACAAGTGGTCGCAGTGATGTGGTTTGGAGGTAGTCATGGTGTTCTCGTGGTGAGAGGGACTGAAGCTTCATACCGAGGGTTACCAGTCATGTGACTATCTTGTTGTATACTGGTGACCAGTGGTCGCAGTGATGTGGTTTGGAGGTTGTCATGGTGTACTCGTGGCGAGAAGGGACTGAAGCTTCATACCGAGGGTTACCAGTCGTGTGACTATCTTGTTGTATACTGGTGACCAGTGGTCACAGTGATGTGGTTTGGAGGTTGTCACGTTGTACTCGTGGTGAGAGGGACTGAAACTTCATACCGAGGGTTACCAGTCGTGTGATTATCTTGTTGTATACTGGTCACAAGTGGTCTCAGTGATGTGGTTTGGAGGTTGTCATGGTGTACTCGTGGCGAGAAGGGACTGAAGCTTCATACCGAGGGATACCAGTCGTATGACTATCTTGTTGTATACTGGTCACCAGTGGTCTCAGTGATGTGGTTTGGAGGTTGTCATGGTGTACTCGTGGTGAGAGGGACTGAAGCTTCATACCGAGGGATACCAGTCGTATGACTATCTTGTATACTGGTGACCAGTGGTCGCAGTGATGTGGTTTGGAGGTTGTCATGGTGTACTCGTGGTGAGAGGGACTAAAGCTTCATACCGAGGGATACCAGTCGTATGACTATCTTGTTGTATACTGGTCACCAGTGGTCGCAGTGATGTGGTTTGGAGGTTGTCATGTTGTACTCGTGGCGAGAAGGGACTGAAGCTTCACACCAAAGGGGTAACTAGTTGTGTGATTATCTTGTTGTATACTGGTCACCAGTGGTCGCAGTGATGTGGTTTGGAGGTTGTCATGTTGTACTCGTGGCGAGAAGGGACTGAAGCTTCACACCAAAGGGGTTACTAGTTGTGTGATTATCTTGTTGTATACTGGTCACCAGTGGTCGCAGTGATGTGGTTTGGAGGTTGTCATGTTGTACTCGTGGCGAGAAGGGACTGAAGCTTCACACCAAAGGGGTTACTAGTTGTGTGATTATCTTGTTGTATACTGGTCACAAGTGGTCGCAGTGATGTGGTTTGGAGGTTGTCATGGTGTACTCGTTGTGAGAAGGGACTGAAGCTTCACACCAAAGGGGTTACTAGTTGTGTGACAATCTCTATATAATGTGCTTGTCAGTGATTGTGGTGTTTGTGTTGTGGTCTTTGACCCACATGGCCTCAAACAGCCTCTGACACCAATATTGGTTAACGCAAAACCAATTAAAATTTGGATTTAAGTTAGAATACATTTTAATGATGATTATAAACATGAAATAAAATTTTTATAATTATTTATAATACCATATTTTATATTTTTAATGTAGACTTATTCATTTAGTATAGTAAAACATTCATGATGCACAAAACTGGTTTCTCCGACTCTCTCTTTTTTAGTGGATGACAATGTCATAATGCGCTAATTGATCATAATAATTGTATGTTATAATAACTCTGATCAATTAAAATTTAGCCATTAATTTTAAATCCTTAATCCTACGTTTGTACTTTAAGAGTTTGCAGAGGCGGACGGCCATGTTGAATTTAATCCCATAAGAACAATGTTATTTTTGAACGGATTTTTCCCAAACAAATTTCATTTGATCAAGAATAAAATTGCGCGTTGAAATTTCTGTGTGAATTCCTAATTATTTTTATAGAAAAACTATTTAGTTGAAGGTTTTATTTTGAACTATTTTTCAAAACTAGTCGTATCCATACAAAATATTAAAAGCAAACTCAATACGCAATAAGATAACGTTTAAACGACAACTTATACACAACTTTTGGTCAATAAATAACGGACAAATATGGATTAGAAAATAAAATTGTTATTACGGGATTAAAACCAACATGGTCGACGGCCTCCACCCAATTTTCCCTCCTACAATATTTAAATGACGTATATATAAATTGAATACATACTTAAGCGTGTAAATGTAAGTCAAGGTTGTCTCCTACAACTGGCTGTGTAATTGTAATATTTATGCGTGATTTATGTATTATCGAGTGTAATTTGGTTGTATGTAAGTAGGAGAGGTTAGTCATTTCAGCAGATAAGTAAATTGGGATGTTTATTGAGCTGTATTAACTGTATGACACGTTGACTGCATATAGAAAATATGATCCCAAATCAGCGGAAACAAGGCATAAACCTGATTGTACATGTCTTAACATGAATACAATATAAACATGTATTACAGGCTTGTTGGAACATGCAGGCCACGTGATACAGTGACCGACGTTAAATGAATCGAATGAGGGTAAAATAATCAGAAGCATTGTATAAAGAGAGTGGCGTTAACTTGTGATGAAATTTATTTATTTTCAGGATCGTTGGGTTAGTCCTTGTAAACCAATATATTTTGTTTACTTATACAGGAAGGTTGAGGTCGTGTGTTAAATTCATGCAGGTAGAGTAATTTATGTTTATATATAATCACTCATTTTCATTACACTGGAAAGGATAAATCTTTCAATGTCCGGTTTGCGGCAATTAATTTCCCTTGAATAGACGTTTAATTTAATACCAGATTTGACCTAGGCTTTCATTAAAGATTTCGTTCAACTTCTTGTGGGCCGTACACCCAAAGGAATGAAATGTCGCTAATAGTGTCAAAATGATCATGTACAAGATTTCAGTTTTACAAGTGAAGTCGTACAAAAATTGTAAAAGCGTTTCCATATTTGTTTCCCCACCTTGTGTAATGTTCCAATAATCTACTGACAACAGCATATTTTTATTTATTCTGATAAGATGTATTTTGTCCAAATAGTTTAACTTTTTTCATATAAGAAATGAAAAATATTAATAACTTTATTTTGTTTTTTACTACTCCAGTTTCTAGTTATACAGTATCATTATCCTATGGTGTGAATCATTTGTTGCTGTAATAAGTGAAATATTCTTATTAGAATGCCATTCCAGCCAGTAATTACAATTAAATTTACTATTTAATAATTTGAACATTTTGTTACAGAATCAAAATTAAGGGTTTTGAAAAACAAAACCAACAAACGTAGAGTGATTTGAGTTTTTGTTTAAGTAATTAATTAGTTTTTACTTTTGAGGGGTAAAATGTAGTAGTATTAAATTCATATGAATTTTCAACCAAAATGTTATATTTTGCCACTTATTCTTATAAGTTATAGACTTAAAATATATAATGTCACTAATTTATCTTGGATAAGTTTAACTGAATTTTCGAAATTGTTAAACACCAAAGTGATGTGGTAACATCACTATAGCATGTTTTGAAGGATGGCCACAATAACTTGGTGTAGCTATTGGTAGATCACGATATTTAAGGATACAAATCCAAAAGTTATTGTTTATATCCAGGACTGCTTTGGATATGAACTAAATCACTAGTAAAAGTAAAGCGTCAAATTATAGGAGTTTTGATATTTTACAGTTTACAAAGTATCAATTATATTGTGGGATGATTAAAAATGTATCTAAGAAAATAAAAACTTCCATCTAACTTACCAACTGTAGAGGGACCAAATGTACTAGTTCAAGTTTGATATAACATATCATAATGTCGTTCAAAAAGGATTTTGACAAGCAATTTCCTTAAACTGATTATAGGTAATTTGCAGGAGAACAGTCCTTAATCCAATAATGTCATTACTGTCTCCTGGGAAAGTAATCCTGTTATAGGAAACTCTCAAAGGACTCTTTACTGTCACTCCGCACATCCTTTATTCCTCATTGTTTTAATTTTCCTCATTTTTAAAATTTTTTATTAAAAAACTGACCCCTCCATAAACATATATTATGTTTTAGGATAATAATTAATTATATAACAGTTATATAAGTCTTTAAAAACAATTAAATTATCGCTATAAAATATATATTTATTGCAATCGAAAGTATTTACGCATTTCATAAAAACACCAATCCTTACTCTTACAATAAAATATTTAAAATGCACTACATATTAATTTTATATTTTATATAAGATAGTTTAAGGCATGCGACGTTATTAATTGTCAGAATACAAAATAACGCTGTGTTGCATGTAAGATATCAAAAGTAAACAGTGACATTTTTAGTAAAAAGAAGCGGCCGTAAATAAGGGGCTAAGGCGTTAGCTTTCCACGCACAAGGTCCGGGTTCGATTCCCGACACATGACTACTAACAGTTTTTGCCCTGCCGCTTCCGTGGTTCGGAAGTGACGTAAAGCCATTGGTCTCCAGGTTAAGTGTTAGAGAGGTCTACTTAGCCCTGACTTCACCTAGTAAAATAAGACAAACTTTAACTTTTAACTTTTTAAAAATTCGGTTTAAAAATTATTAACCTGGAATTTGTTTACGTATAAAAACCAAACGGCCTTATTCGTAACCATTCATTAATAAGATGGCGATCGTAGATATATGGGCGAATGAGTGTGATGACTGTGAATGAACGAATGTAGTCATTGTTACTAAGGTCATTATACTCCTTTGAAAGATCCTTTTATTAATGTCCCAATAGCCAGAGGAACTAAGGAATCTGTAAAACTTTACCTCGAAATCAAACCACTTAGTATTTGTCCGATTTTCAACTATTTGACAAGACTTATATACTCAATTCTCTCCCTGTACAACATCCGGACTCTGATACCAACAATAGTCGATGGAAACCATTGAGTGGACGCCATGGTGGCATTATGACCACTGATAATAAAACCCATCTCATAGAATTTCCACATTACTGTAATTCGTTTTCATTTTAACTCGTTTTGGAACTCAAATAATTAATAAAAACTGTCCTCAATGTGGTTAACATATTGCTCTTAAATAGGTGACTATCTACAGTTTGGATATTTATCAGTGGTTTTTGTGTTACAAACCACAAAGTATCATTATTAAGTTAAAATCTTTTTAATACTGTAGGTTCCAATTCATTCTAATTTTTAATCAATTAAATATGAGGTCCTATTCACTTTGAATCAGTAAAAATATTGAAATATAATATAATTTTTATATTGAGGAAATGAGCGTAGCTTTTGTATCACTGTACATGTATGAGAGGGTGGGTGGGTCACTACAACTGTTCGTGTATGGACGATTGGGTGGGTCAATATTACGATATATGTATGCGTGGGTGTGTTAATACTTTTGTACGTGAGTTTCGGCAACAACTAACAGGAAACGTGTATTGTGTACATTGGAAATAATGTACAGTCTTTTATCTTTTAAATTTCAATATTGTAAATAATAACAGTTATTTTTAAGATCTGTATCTTTTAATTGCCACTATTGTTTGATAGTGGCGTAGATTAAACCTCAACAACCCCCTCAGGGGGGAGATAACACCCCCACAACCCCCGCAGGGGGGAGGAGCACGTCAGTTGTATGTCGAAAAAAGATGTTTACTGCAATGTAAAAATATATAAGGATAGTAGCTATTTAATATTTTATTTTTATTTTATTTATTTATTTTTATTTATTTTATTTATTTATATATTTATTAATATTTTAGTACTGTATAAAAATGACACTTATATTTTAGGATTGAGAAGTATACCTTTTGAGTTTCATTGTACTCGGATTTGTGAGCCAACTTACTCATGAGACTTTTTGAAACTTTAACATTTAGATTTTAAATAAATCGTGAACAATATTTTTAGCTTAATTTCATATTTATTTACGGACGAACCCATTTTACAAAATTACAAATGTATTCTAGCAGGGCATGGTCATAAGTAAATAACTCTAAGTGCTAGTGTACTAGAAAAAAAGATGATTATATTTAAGTTTTATTCACGCTACAGCAATGTCTACACAATCAGGATGCAACATGCAAAATATAGTATAGAAAAATGTCACTTAGAAGCAAAAATAAATGAACAAGGCAAATAATACAAAAGTAAAACATACAAAACAATATAAACAATTGACGATAACAAGCAGAATATATGTGGTAAATATAAATAAGAGATACAACTAGAATATCTAAAAACAAAACAAAATAAGTTAAGCTACACAAAAATAACTGATATAGAATATTATAAAAGTTACAACTACAATCCTGTGTTCAGGATTAGTTTGAGGACTTTTCCCTAAAACCTTTCATATTTATTATTTTGGCAGGTTTTAAGGATATACTCAGAACAACGATAACAGTTATAAAAGAAAAAAACATCGGTGAATTTAACTGCTCATTTTGGATGTTGCATTCCAAATTATTTCTGCAAAATACCATCAATAAATTTTATACAAATATATATGAGACTTTTGTCAAATAAATATTAAAGTTAACGTGTCTAAGGAAAACGGTAATTTGGGAAGTTAACCGCTAAAGTTTTCTCCTAATAGCAAAGCGAGTTAATGGACGTGTCTCTTAATGTTGTCCGTATTTAGCGTGGAAATCGTTCATCGGTTCATTCGTTTCAACCTTTTTCATTGTGAATAATATATTAATGACTGATCCTCTCCCCACTAAGGCAGTAAATAAATAATATCTAATGTGATTTCATAAAAACCTTTTTTTGATGTTTATAAATACTACTTCAGACCACATAGCAACATTTAGCGTTCACTAATGACTAAATCAGTATATACTTGCTTAACATGATAATAATGATGGATATGAGTTATGTTAATGCTTGCACTTGTGGTTCACCGTTTCTTTACTATGCTTGTTTCGACAAAAATGTTGTCTTTCAATTAAGATTCTATTTTAACATTGGCAATTCAATGAAATACTCGTGGTAACTGAAATTTTCAAATATGTAATTAAAGTAAATGTCACACATAGAGCAAGTTAATGGATGTAGCTTTTATTATAGAGTTTTAAAGTATTTTTACAAGTAACTTATCGGTATGCAATAAGTAGTAGCTTTGTGTTTTTTTTAGTGCAAGTGGTGAAAAATTAGTGTGTATGGGTGGGTGGATCAATACCACTGTACGTGTGTGGGTAGGTGGGTGGGTAATGCCACTGTACGTGTATGGGTGGGTGGGTCAATACCACTATACGTGTGTGGGTAAGTGGGTGGGTCATACCACTGTACGTGTATGGGTGGGTGGGTCAATACCACTGTACGTGTGTGGGTAGGTGGGTGTGTCATACCACTGTACGTGTATGGGCGGGTGGATCAATACCATTATACGTGTGTGGGTGGGTCATACCACAGTACGTGTATGGGCGGGTGGATCAATACCACTATACGTGTGTGGGTTATTGGGTGGGTCATACCACTGTACGTGTATGGGTGGGTGGGTCTACCACTGTACGTGTATTTCCAATTCTACTGCACATTATTCAAGTCAGAAGAAATATTTTCGATGATTTTCGTCGGTTTAAAAATCAAGGTTTTTTTTAACAACGGGAAAGCCGTTTTATTCAAAAATCAAACAAGTAGCCTTTAAATAAAATAAATGTTAAAATGTTATACATTTTTTAAGATCATCTTTAGAACATTTTATCATTTAGTGTATACAAGGATCAATTTACAATTTCTTTTGTGACAAACTATTATTACGACTTTCACAATTTCAATACATAATGCACGTATTCTTTACGATTCCAAACAAATATCATAGACCACAAAAACAATTTTGATGGCTGGTATGAATATAAGTATAATATTGTATGTTTTTAAAATTTTGAGTACATATTTGTTACATTGGCTCTTAAGAAATTCTATATTTAATAATATATTTACTTTTTCGCAATAAAAAAGATACTATTAAAAATTATATCTCGCAAACTACAAGCGTAGATTCCTTAATATTTCCTTTATGCTGATCACATTGCTTAGTCAATTATCTAGCAATGAGATATAGGCCATTCCAACGATGGCCTATTGACAATAATGCGCGCCTCAATGCCTGTTGCTCACTATTGTTCAATTATTCACCCGTTGGCCAGTTTCGGTTTATTCGACCTGTTAATGGATTAAACACATCAACCCTTTAACAATCATCCAGTCCACGAGTGAAAGTATAAAAGACAATCTGAATCTTAACGCATGATTGGAAATATCAGGTGTGTATCAATGAAACATTTGTGGATAGTGCCAAATCAGTTAAGGGAGGGATATTTAACTATTGCGTATTGTTTTCTAAACTTTGATCTTTTCTAAGTTTATTGGCCTGGTAAATACAAGAGTGTTAACCTTTTGTGAGCTACGTTTAGTTGATTTCATTAATATCATCCAGTTTTTAATAGTATTCGTTGAAAATTAAAATTATTTGTCATCCTAAAAACGTGTTTAATAAGTTACTCAAAAACAATAAAAGAAAACGTCGACAACTAATAAAAAATGCAAACACATAAATTATTTATCAATGGTAGAATAATTTATATAAATTGTGGGTTTAAATGTAGCCTTAAAATAAACAGAAAATATCTAATAAAGAAATAATGAATAGTTTTATTTTCCTGACCGTTCGTAAACCCTATATACTAACATAAAGCAGATGGTACCAAGTCACCAATATCTATCCGTGTCTACAGCAATGTGAAAACATCCCTTACTACTTTCTCTTTAATGTTAAAAAATATATTATGTTACTGTCTTACGCCATGTTTTAAGATTATTATTTGGATACGAGACGCCGAAAAGCCTGTTCGTATTTTAAGGTGAATATGAATGATTATATGAGCATAGTATGAGTATGAAAGACCCGTGTAGTCTTGTTACTGAGGCTGACGGTTCATTAGAAAGAGCCAATTTGTTAATAGCACAATAGCCAGGTTAACTGAGGTATCTACGTATTTACGAGAGATCCGAACCACGTAGTATTGGTCTGATGTTAAGCTAATGACAGGACTAATAATCAGGTATGTACACTGTACAGTATCCGGAACCTGACTACCACCCTACACGGACACCTCAGACTTCTCTAGTAGTGTCCGCGGCGATAACATACCGGTATTAGGACAACCGAGAACTACACATTTACCAAAAAAATGTTAAGACGCAATATTTGTAGACTACATTATTCTAAAATCAGTGGTATGCCAATTAAAAATATCAGTTGATAAATAACAGACAAAACTTATTTTTGTGACTAAAAGCGTTGTTATCTGAGTGCTCTTTACCTAGATAATAATCCTTTCAGTCACGAAAAATATTTGTTCTCTCTTATTTATCTACGAATATTTAAAATTGACATACCATTGATTTTTGCATAATGTAGTCTACAAATATTGCATCTAAACATTCTTTGGTAAGATGTGTATTTTTTTTTTAAATATTTGACTTTGACATTTTAGACAGCCGCTATTTTGAAATTGATATTATTAGACAGCCTTTTTACATGAAATGTGATTATTTAAGATAAACTTTCATACGAAAATTTCGTACTGTATGCCAAACGGGTTTTGAGATATTAACATTTTTGTAAAAAACACATACAAACATACAGACAGAAAACGAATCAAGATAGGAAATATGGAATTATTTGCTTGTATTGACCTGACAAGCAATCCTCTAAAATTTGCGACAGTCGAAGCTGGACATCCTGTAAACTGTTATATGCTCTACTGTGCAAGATGATCTCAAGACTAATTGGGATTCGAAATTACGTGTAAATAAAGAATAAAAACGTATTCTTCAATTAAAACTATTAATACTCATTAATACCCATATTTTTTATCTTTATATCTTCCATGCTTGTTAAGTTAGTATTGGCCCAGCCATCTACTCATACACTCTCATCTATACGCGCATTAAAGTAACTAATTTTGATAACTGAAAACTTATGTTGCTAACTATTATAAATATAACTTATCGTAACTATAAGGAATACGACAAACATTGAAAGATTGATGACTAGTTTCAGAAAATCATCCTCAATTTCTCGTAAACAATCTGATCAGTCGAAACCTAAGCTACTTTGAGTGATGTACGACTTAATTGTAAGCTACAAATTTCATATCACTTTTGAAAACGAATCTAAGTGCTTAAAATGTAGTTTAAGACCATGCATATAGTTCTTTCAATTAGTTTCTAACCTGTGAGATATCTAGTTTATTTTAAAACTGCTGCAATATCAAGAATAGGATAAGAAAAAACCATTGATATTATATTATTTAGAGGATAACTACTAGCCTATTACTTGTAATTAGAAATCCTAACTTTATTGACTTAAATGAAGGACGTCAATGGTAAATATCGAGGTAGTCAAACAAATATAATAGGGAGTTTAGACTAATGTTTAAAATTGATGAAAAACCCGATTAAAAATGTATTTGATGTTAAAGAAAAGATTGTAAATTACTGATAATTAATGCATTATTGATGGTAAATTAGTTGTTTCAACTAAGTTTTTTGTTCTAAAGTTTAAGTCCCATACTGAACCATTTCCACTGTTTCAATAGATTTGACACAAATACCTGTGGGAACTGAGAAAGAGTTTAACCACATAAATAACAACAATCCATACTTTAAAATATTTTGAGTTTTTTTAGGTAAGTTTTTTTGTAGCTCTTTAGTTTAGTTTTCAATTCACTTTTTTGTTGAGTTTTTAATGCTTTTTTGTTTAGTTTTATGTTATTTTTGTTGAGTTTTGAGCTGAGTGTTTTATGTTAGTTTTTTCTTTGTTCGGTTTTTAAAGTTTTTTATTGTGTTTTTAGTTTAGTTTTTAGGTTAGTTTTTTGTTAAGTATTTTATTTTAGTTTTAGAGCCAGAAAATATATATAAAACAAGCATATCCTAGATATATAAACTCACGTACTGTTAATTAAAATAAAATAAAATATATCCTAAAAACCCATTCAAGATGAACACTTAAGTATAAGACATCACTGTTTAAAAGTTTATTCGAATAGGTCCAGGTTCTCCTATCTAGATATCGAAACTGTGAATTTCATGCTTCGTGAATTTAAAAACACCTGTAGCACGACAAAACAAGTCCATATGTTCTCCTGCCTCTACGAGAGATTTTGGTAGTAGGAATTTGAAACTATAATTCAAGGTAGCATTAAAAAAGTAGATTCTCTGTGCAATTTTTTATCAACTATTAAAATAATTTATGGTAATTATTTTGTTGTTTTATAGATCTAGCTACCAATTATTGTAGGTGAGTTAGGAATTTGATGTGTTTCTCAAAGTATGGTAGCTGACCATTATATTTTTCTTGACTGCCTGGTTGTTAAACAAGTTTCTAAATATTGGTGATGGATAACCATTTACCATTAGTATATTAAATTTCAAATATCCAACCCATTAAATTTAATAGACAGAGTACTTAGAACCACTACTGTTTCTTAATAAGTGGTGATGGAGCTATAACTAAGGGTAATTACTCAGCCTGGAGTCATGTCACCCTCATGTTGATGTAGGGGTGCCAATTACACGCAGTGCCAACCCCAACACGTCATTAACGTGTAGACTGGAACAGCTCATCTATTAGGCTTTACGTTCGCAACGAATTTAACACGAAACAGTCTAGACTCATGTCACCCTCATGTTGATGTAGGGGTGCCAATTACACGCAGTGCCAACCCCAACATGTTATTAACGTGTAGACTGGAACAGCTCATCTATTAGGCTTTACGTTCGCAACGAATTTAACACGAAACAGTCTAGACTCATGTCACCCTCATGTTGATGTAGGGGTGCCAATTACACGCAGTGCCAACCCCAACATGTTATTAACGTGTAGACTGGAACAGCTCATCTATTAGGCTTTACGATCGCAACGAATTTAACACGAAACAGTCTAGAGACTCATGTCACCCTCATGTTGATGTAGGGGTGCCAATTACACGCAGTGCCAACCCCGACTGAACTTAAGTATAAAAAGGATAAAGAGAAAACTAAGATAAAAATAACTTAAGTGTTAGTCAAATTTTCTTTTGTGATCATCTCTATTTCATATTTTCATTTTCCATCAATCTTTACACTCATAACGTTTGCATACGGATGTAAACATAGTCATGTTTTGCAATTTAAAGAAATTACTTTAAATAAACCCTTCATATAATACGAAAAGTTAGTTGCTCAATAATGCACCCCTGAGGGAGTCTGTAGTTAATAGTCTTTATTTTGGTCTACAGGTGAATTATTGGTACTTAGGCGTAGACATTCAAATTGAGTTAAATTGGTAAGTTACTTTATTAGGCCTGGAAGACAAATATGTTTGCTTTACCTCTATCATGAGTTTAAGTGTCGGATTTTTAAGTATTAGGTGACTTGTGAAACACAACTGATTACAGTTTTGGGTCATCACAAATGGATGAAAAAGGGTTTCTCTACAAAGGTTATTTAGAAAAACTATCTTGTTTAGAAAAATGTCATGTTATAAACATATAACCCATGATAATTATATAAACAAATACTTAAATATCCGTACACAACTGTCATGTTAGTAAATTGTAAATGCTCTTAAATCCGTGAAAATTTACTTAAATCTTTTCTAAGAACACAGCTCCACTTTGTTACAAAGTTTGACTTATGTAATTTTCATTTAGATATATTAGCGAACATTTTCACATTTACATTTATATAGAATTTAAAGTAAACTGTTCTCATGTTGAAACTTGGAGCAGGTTATTCGTATACGTACCTTTGTTACAGAACGTCTAGTGTTGTGTGAAGGGGCCGTGAAGCCGTGCGTGTACAAGTGGCTATATTGCTGTAACACTCATCCTTTGTTTAAGGCCAAACACCGTTGTTACTATAGATAATCTACCAACCCCACTCCAGAACTAATAGCTTAGCTAAACATTCAATACTTATTATTTTGATATTTTTATCTACAATTTACTATCAGTCAATATTTTATCAAATATATTTAGACTTTTAAATCTATTTGGATTGTTTATAAAGTCTAAGGTTTTATGGAGTTGACAGTGATATGTCGTATCAAAGTGTACATATTCTTGGTTGTATCTTTAATTGTTGCAAGTCCATAAATTTACCTAACTTAAGTTAATAATACATTCCAAACCCAGTGAAATAAAATATAACCATTTCAGTTAATGAATAAGACGTTAATACTTTTTGAAAACTATTAAGTTTCTTACTTATTAATTTATTTAGACTTATAGATAGAAACATCTTCATGAATATAAAAACCTCTTTGTGAATGCAACTGATCTAAATATAAGTTAATATTATCAAAATCTATCTCTACAGTATTATAAATTGTATTTACTGCCTAAAAATTTGCTGCGTGTTTAAAAAAAGTTTGCTCATTTTTGAAACCTTCAAAAAACGTTTTTAAATGTATTAGTTAAGCTTAGGTTATTAAGAATTAAAAAAGTAAATTATAAATAAACATAACGAATAATTTTAATAAAAGTTAGTTTACAAAACCTTAAGTTAAGGAGTTTTATTCGGTCTCTAATAGAATACAAAAAACCAACTCAACGTCTTAAATGAAATTACTCCAAGATTTTGATTATATTATGTTTTGAAGAGTACCGCAATATCATGTAAATACATGAGTGAACTTGTTATATTTACATACTAATACATGTTATTACTCATACATTTTCAACATTTCCTTTCGTAAGCTTATTTAAAATCGATATTTTGTAACGTTATTCTACTATATTGTCATTCTTGGTAGTTTTATTTTTAATATTTAAAGTAAATTATCTGTCATGTGGTGAAAAATTAAGCAAAAAACACCTTATTAGTATTTTTATTATTTCCAACCAAAGCAGAGTAGAATATGTCGTAGATTTTATTAAGGAAAAAATGATGTTCTACTTTTCCTTTTTTTTAAGTTAGAGGAACTTAAAAAGAGGAAGTTTAAAAAGAGGTTTTTATATTCATGAAGATGTTTCTATCTATAAGTCTAAATAAATTAATAAGTAAAAAACTTAATAGTTTTCAAAAAGAATTAACGTCTTATTCATTAACTGAAATGGTTATATTTTATTTCACTGGGTTTGGAATGTATTATTAACTTAGGTTAGGTAAATTTATGGACTTGCAACAATTAAAGATACAACCAAGAATGTTTACACTTTGATACGACATATCACTGTCAATTCCATAAAACCTTAGACTTTATAAACAATCCAAATAGATTTAAAAGTCTAAATTGGTGAAAAGTTAACCTTTTCTTAAAAACTATGTTTTATTTAATCAAAATGTTAATTTCAAGTAAAACAACAAATGATTATAAATGTACTCAAATAAATAGATTGGAATAAATTATATTGACAACAGTATAATTAAGACAGAAGGCTACTTAATAAACATCGCATATGAAGATAGTATTTCCATGAGATAAATTATTAGTTAGAAGTTGACCCATTATTTTGTGGTACTATACATATAACTCATTATTACGATTTTTCAATACATACTTAATCTAGTTGTTACGATATTGAGTACTACAACTTGAAGAAGTTTAAAATAACGTGTCTTCAAGTAGTGAGTTTTCAGTTCAGACATCAGCTGCGGAATACAATATTTATTTTTAATGATCCAGTTCTTAGTTACAAAAATTTTCCCAAAATTATTTTACTTAACTTATCTAATGTATTTATTCTGTTGAGTATGGAGGATTGACCACCTCTGAAACAGTTCCTCTAACTTAAAAAAAAAGGAATAGTAGAACATAATTTTTTCCTTAATGAAATCTACGACATATTTTACCCAGCTTTGGTTGGAAATAATAAAAATAATAATACAGTGTTTTTTGCTTATTTGTTGTTTCATATTGAAGTGCAATTACTGTTCTAACAGCCTGGTTTTTAATTTATATTTAATATTTTCTAAATGATGCTGTGGTAATTGTACTCATTGTTCCATTGATATTTTTTAATTTATCGTTGATGTTTTGTGTACACACAAAGTTAATTTTCGTTTTGTTTTAAACGCCAATGCATTTCGGCCATAATATTTCAAATGGAAAGCTATTTTACTTAAATATTTATTTTAAACGAAATAACTCTAGATTTAACGTAATATGCCTTAAAGTAATGGGTGTTGATTTATTGATTAAACTGTAAGTAAACCTATGTCCCTAATTGTCATGAGAAAACCATAAGGTGGTGTTTCTGAAACTGTAGGTGACTTCTAAAAATAATTATGTTTTGATTTTAATGGTCAAATGTATCATATGTAATAAAACTCTATGTAATAAAACTCTATTGTTAGACTAAGTAAAACTCCAATATGTATATATATACATACATATATAAATCATTACCACTGTACATATATGGGTGGGCGGGTGGGTCAATACCACTGTACGTGAATGGGCGGGTGGGTGGGTCAATACCACTGTACGTGTATGGACGGGCCGGTGGGTCAATACTACTGTACATGAATGGGCGGGTGGGTGGGTCAATACCACTGTACGTGAATGGGCGGGTGGGTGGGTCAATACCACTGTACGTGAATGTGCGGGTGGGTGGGTCAATACCACTGTACGTGAATAGGTGGGCGGGTGGGTCAATATCACTGTACGTGAATGGGCGGGTGGGTGGGTCAATACCACTGTACGTGTATGGGCGGGCGGGGGGTCCATTCACTCTAACTGTTCTAGAGTTACTCAATTTTTCGTTTAGATGTAAGTTTACCAAATTGTATAATTTTACAGATATTCCCTAAAGGCCCCCTTTAAATAATATTCCCTATTCCCTTGATAGTTATCGATATTCCCTACTATCGATATTTAAATAAAATAACTAAATAAATAATAATATTATTAATAATAATATTAAATAAAATATTGGACTTATATATATATAAATATATATATATATATATATATATATATATATATATATATATATATATATAAAAGTCCAATAATTGAATAAAGGTATTTAATTAAAGCTCTTAATTGTAATTTTAAGTTATATATCCAAAGATTGTTTCGTTGTTTCGTTCATGTAGAATATATTGATTCAAAATATCGAAATATCTCATTATTACGAGGCTTTGTTTTTATTTCCTTTAAGAATAACTTTGAAAATGGTTTTCCAAATGAGGTTTTGCATTGCTTAAAACTTGTTTAGTAATTCAAAATGTATAGTAGTATGAAGAACGTCATTTCCAGCTTATCAGCTTCCAGATTATAATGTAATTAGAAGAAAATTAACATGTGCATTGTTATACTAATTATAACATGTGAGTTCTTGAATTATGTGCTGAAGTGTTCTTTATTTGCATAACTAAATTTATACTTTAAAAATTTAAACTCAATAAATATGTAATGCTAAGAACTATTAATCACTAAATTTACCAACTTTTAAAGTAATTATGACCAAGCAATATAATACAAACGCCACTGTAACGCATTTATTAAGTTAAATTAAGATTATTTAACTAACAAGCACCAGTATTGCCCAATTTATCTTTCGTGACTATACGAAATAAAACGGACATATGTGTTGGTCACAATAGTGACAATGGGAACTGAGGCAATTTCACACAACAATAGCACGTTGAGCTGATAACTGGGGCGTGAATAAAAAACTGTTTCCCAGTCGAAACTGCTTTACAAAAACTGCAGATTCACGAACTTGGTGTCCAAGAGTTCTCGCTGAATTTTTACGTTTGGACTTATTTATTTATAATGGAACCTCTTCCAGAATAATTGAAATTCATGTCACTCAAAATTTATATTGAAAGTTTTCCAAATATTTATAGACTTTACTAGACTTATAAACATCTGGATAATATGAATAAAAATTTTGTTATCTTAGTATAAGAATCAATAATATATCTGTTTTATCACATAACTACATAAATAATGAAATAACATAATTTATTTTGTGCTACTTGTCAGTAAAAATTAAAAAACCAGCACGCACATACTGAATATGGATTTAAATTGAATCTCACCATACCAACATTGAAACTGAAAGCTTTACAAACAATGCAAGAGTTGTGAAGTTTTTAATCAGGTAAAGATAACATGATGTTCAATTATATCGTGGAAATAATTATTGACATTCATAATTTGGCAAATATATTATGCGTAACTCTTCAATATACATGTCATAATGATCATATTTCCTCTGTTTTACCGTATTGATTTATTTATAATATTTAAATTATACCAGTATAATTTCAAATATATCTTAAAATCCTCGCTAAAAATCCATTAATCTCAATATTATTGTGCTTTGGTTGGAAATAGCATAAATAAATATTTATTTTTTAAAAACATTTGTTGTATCTGAACAACGATAGCTACTTTTTCTGTTGGGAGATGTCTTTTAGGTCTTATGAATTATTTATGAGGAAAATATTTTAGGAAAATCCAATAGAAAGCAATCTTGGAATACGTGCTTTGGAATAGGATTGCACTACGAAATCCATTCCTTCATGACGTGACGGACCCCTCTTCTCTCCAGGACATTCTCTTTACTGCTATCTTGGTTATTCAGTGAGGTTTTATTTAATATCTTCATACATTGTTCTCTATATTTGAAAGACTAAATTTTGCTTCAATCAACAGATTATTAATTGTGTAAAAAAAATTAAAACTGCAACTGAAAATAACAACAATCTTAATAATCAGGCTAATTAGAGACAGGTCTTAAAACCTTTGGTTAAACAAATCTGTATAGTTATTAATATTGTAAATTGAATTCTTTGGACACAAAATGTGTTTTTTCTGATTAATAGAGATGTATTTCGAAGTGAATCCAGACATGAAGGAATGACAGGAAAAATGTCCTCCTTTGTCGTCTGAGTCTGCTTTGCCTGCCAGAGTGTTGGGTTTGATCAGCCATAGGGCCAATGTAAAATTCAAAATAAGGTTTTAGGTTAGTTTACTATGAACGTAAAATTATATACTGCCCCCCCCCCTTTTTTAAAGAGAATGAATTTGTAAAGATTTTTGAGATTAGATTTAAATTTTATATACGGGTCGTTTTAACCCTTTAAATCTTAATAGCTACAAGGATTCTGATTCTGTCACGTGTCATATCTATGTGTAACAAAACACGTAAATAATCTCAAAAACCTCTGATCTATGTGTCCTTAAAGTCCTTAATAAAGTTACCGCCAGAGGGTGGTAGGTGTGTCGTTGGAATTTTATCGTCCTAATTTATGCTTAGACCTAAATCTCATAGAAATGATGATTTTTTTCATTTATAAATAATCATAACTAGAGTACATTTAGTTAACATGTAAGCCAATAATTGAATTTGTAGTACTCTCCCGTATAATATGATAGTCAGTTACAAACTAATTAGATATTGAAACCACTGATTACTTGTTTATGTGAAATGATACGTCACTTGAGTGACGAGAGGGTTGCAAGTTTCCCTCAACATCTCGTGACACTTTCATTACGGTAATTATATTTACAATCGCCCTTTAACACAGTGCTGGATCGCCCTGTAATAATCCTCCTTTACGTTTCGGCAATGTTAATTAGTTTAAAATAATTGTAATCTTAAAAAAAGACAATTACTAATTATTACATAATTTGGTATGTTGCTAGTTTAATATTCATTAAAAGCTGATTTATGCAATTCATGGAATATTTATTCTTAGGGATAACCTACATTTATGATAGTACATCAATATAAACCACATTATTGCAAAACGTAACTTCCTAAATGAAAAATATATGATTGAAAAAAATACAAATTATATGGAAAGACGTATTCATGTTGATGCAATATTAGCAATAAAGCATTTCTGTACCTCAGAGCTAGAGGAACGTAAGTCACAAATAGCAAACTTTACAGGAAACTTGAAAAACCCTGACACTTTCATATTTTAAAAACTGATTGCAAGACTGTGCAAGATTATGAACTTTATTTACTTTCAAAATTTCTTTAAATACTATATGATTAATATGGATACAAAAAAACTCAAATATTACAATTGATAATTAAATATGGGACTTACGTTGTTATGGCATAAAATTGAAACACTTCTTTGGACTTAAGAATGATTTATTTTTACAAAAAGAGGTAGATGCACACTTCCAATAAAGAACTAAACTAAACAGAAATCAAAATATTGTTGTTCTGAAACTAAGTTAATGACTATTTTTACAAAAAGAGGTAGTTACAAACTTTCAATAAGACTAAACTAAACAGAAATCAAAATATTCTTGTACTGAAACCTAGTTAATAATTATTTTTACAAAAAAGGTAGGCCCTAGTTACAAAATTTTAATAAAACTAAACTAAACAGAAATCAAAATATTTTTGTTCTGAAACCTAGTAACTTTTTAGAGAAGTGTTGCTTCCTAAGTTTCACTCCGGGTCTGATTCCTCATCACCATGTGGCATGGACTGAAAGTACAGCTTATACTCGTCTGGTACCCATTGAAGCATAGTCATCAGATCCTTATACTTTTGAGAACTAATTTTTTTCATTGTTCTTCGAATAGGTGGAATTGAGAGTGGCACACAGATGAGTCCATTTCGCCGAGGCCTGCGGTTCAGGTCCACACATTTGAAGTCATCTGCAAATTTGGATTTGTAGTACAACACTCCCATATGTTCTTTTCTCAGCTGAAGCCAAACGGTAGTAGATATCAAAAAAGGCTCATCATCAGTGTTCAATTTTCTTGTTATATATGGTGATTCCCTAGTTTTTGTCAGATGCAAAAAATCTAGGAAATCATCTACATTCATTCTCTGTGCTATGAATGGATCCTTTTTCTTGCAGTTAGCAATGAAATTCACCCAATCATTGCATGTAAAAATTGAGTGAGAAGTCTGGTGCTTTTTGGCTCTTTCCATAATACTGTGTTGACCGTCGACTTCCATGTGCGTGTGGCCAGCCAAAAGATATTTGTGGTTAATTTCAGTCAAATTAGGAATAGTTTTTAGAAGCCAAATATACATCAAAACCATATTAATGTTCCTGTTTTGCCCGCTGCAATTATCAGACCAAACAGTTATCTTTTTTGTTGTAGTTGTCATTAACTCCTGAACAGCCCACGAGTACAGGCAAGACGCCATTTCATTGCCTCCTCTGCCTGCTGTTACCTCGTCCCACAGCTTACACCAAGTTTTGTTGTTTGGATTGTCATGAATGGTATAATTTAAAGTCCACAACTTCCGAAGGTAAAAGCTTTGTGAATTAGTAAGGTTAGGAGTTGGAAGGCACTTTTGTAAATCAACCATGACTACTCTATGTGTGATGTCATTCTTAGAATTTTCTTTATCCTGTTTTTTTAACTTGTATCTTAAAGAAGCTTCTTCCAAATGCTCCTTGTGATTTTTCTTGATTTGGTCTAATTCATCAGGAGAGTGATTATTTTTCATGTCTGTAAGGTTCTTGTCATATACGTCACATGTATCATTATCACGTTGGTTAAAAGAAAGATTGAAATCTTCATTGAAAATTTTATTAAAAAGCCATTTTTTAGCAGATGGTATACCTTTTTCATTGCACTCTTCTGTGTATAAAGAATACATTTTTGAAATATTTAGGTGGTTCCCTAAATATTTTTTCTCTGTACGCTCTCTACTATAATGGCTGTCATAAGCCGGGTATTTTGAAATATGCTCTCTTATCTGTTGACAACTCACTTCTGGAATTTTATTAACAGCTTTGTGTTTACCTCTGAGATCGGATTGTATCATGCCATTTTCATTTTTCTTTTGCAACGCGATTCTCATAAATGTTTCTGAAATGGACAACGTATTCAAAAAAAAAGTTTTGCAAACATTTTCTTCACGCCCATCGACAATGAACAAATATGTCTGACTGACACTTTTTCCTTTTCTCGAACCATCTCGATGTCGACATCTTGTTACGGGTTTAACTTTAATACAAGAAACAACAAATTGTCGCTTGGAATCCCAGCTTCTGTCACCATTCCAAAACTCACGATTAATGAGCAACCTTTGTTCATTGCTAAAACGTGCATTACACTTCAATCTGCATGTTTCTTTACAAGGCGGCTTCAGAATCTTTTCAGCAAAAGTGACACCTTTAGAATATGTGTACCGTTTACCACAAACTCTGTTGTTTTTTCTGACATTTTTTTCCAGTTTTGTTCATGCCTAACCCTTTTCTTACTTTTTATTGTTGTCATACTGTTAGGACAGTGGTTGATGTCATCATCAGTATCAGATTCACTATAAGGTACTAATGCAATAGAATTTACCTGAGGTTCACGAACATTCGTATTATTTGATTATTCAACGAAATAATTACTTTCACTTTCACTTGATACAAAGTCAGCATCTGGGATATAGTTTGGGTCATCTATGTCATTATCTGGAAATGGGTTGCTATCGGATGATAAAACATCTTCTATGTCGGACCTAACGGCAGTCACAGGTAAGCGTACGTCTTCGTCAGTAACCCCTGAAAATTGTGTCAATCATTAGGATCTCATATATAGCATTTATTTATTGATATTACAGGAACATACTAAATTGTGTCTTCAGTAGAAAAAAAAAAAACTTACAGCAGAATCTAAGAAATGGCATTTTAATATTATAACTTTCACTTTACCTCAGCGAGATTAACTATTATCGCTCCAAACAAGTTCACTATTTGACAAGTTTGTATTTTAAGTAGATTATTTTACTTAATAGTCCTATATCTTATACAGAAAAGTCATATAATGTAGTTAGGCTGCACTGAAAAGTACATCTGCCCATATAAAAAGTAAAGTGTATAAAATAATTTGAATGAAACTTAAGGTTAAAAAAGTACACCAATAGGATTTTTTTTAATCAAAGAGATTGGCAGGTATCAGATGGCCGGCTGTCAAGGTGTTACATCAAACATGGGCAAGAAAACAAAAATAAATATTCTTAGTGATAGGAGGAGGATAGTGACATAATAAAAAATACAGGAACCATTAGTAAATACCAACACTATCAGCAATAAATTTAATTAAAAGCAGAAAAAATTAGAAGTCCGCTTTTAAATTCTGAAATTTCACATGTTAAATTTAGAATTTTAAAATGGCGTTCAAACGTATTTGTCTTCATTTTTAACTCGTGTAATTATCTGCCTTCTACAACACGAGATCACTAATTTAGCCTTATCCATGTTAATTGATGTAAAACCTTTTGGCTGTTGGCTTGCCTGACTCCCATCTTATATCAATCTTAAACATTTATTATATAGATTTACCTTGTTGACAAGATTGATTTCTTAAGGGGAATTCGTAGATATTTTCCAATGTGTTGCTTAACTCTTGGGCAATCAGTCCAGATGTGTCACAAGAGCTTTCTACGATGAAATCGTTGCCAGTAGTCCAGTCTTCATTTGATATATCGTTGATTATCATGGGGTCTACAGCCTGAAAACCAACAGTATGGAATAAGTTTGTAGCAATCATAATGTGCTCATTATCATGGAGAAAAGAAAATACACATTGACCTAACCTTTAACCTAATTGCCATATTTTCAGATTTACTAAAAGTAAACTTAATTTGACTCGGGTACTGAATAAACATGCCATTCCTTACCTTTAATTCGGTTAAAGATGGTAGAGGACTTGTGTAATTTGAGGTAGTTTCAACATTTTCACATTCATCATTGCAACTTCCTTGTTGAGCCAAACTTACTAAGAGTTTCCCTCTACATAAAGATTGGTTTTTTGAAAGATTAGCGCTATTACTCATTTCTTTAACGTTGATTCTCATTAACTACTTACTAAGATAAATTCAATGCTCTTATCTCACAACAGCAACATGAGCAATCAGCAAAATCATAAACATACACTACATACATAACCTCCAAACCAACAATAAACCAGTGGCTCAGTTGACTAACATACTGCTGCATAGAGTAATGGAGTTGAGGCCTGCTCATGTTTGATTCTCTTTAGAACCAAAGTAACGCAAGTCCTGTGATGGACTTACGTTTAAGATCAAACCTAAAATTGAAAGGGCCAAAATAAAGTAAGTGGAGTTACGTTTGTG